>JAPTYQ010000012.1:7404277-7431025 GCA_029814465.1 Ostorhinchus cyanosoma | reverse complement strand
CTTATTTTAAGTGTGATGAGATATTTGGACTAAAATGAGAAAAATACACTTGGTAAGAGTTAGATTTTTGCAGTGTTTATATGTTTATAGAAACAGACTCAGTGAACCTGAATCTGTCCGTGTTATGGTCTGGACTTGGACCTGGATTTGGACTTAGACTTGGACGTCTTCTGTGTCCATTAACCTTCGGCCTGTGTTTCAGGACCTGGCTCTCGCTGCCATCTACGTATCGGATGCTCAGTACAACCGGAACATCTACTTCGACACAACACCGCAGGCTGTGAGGTCAGAACCTTTCAACACCCACATTGAGGCTCGAGCCGGTCCTGATCCTGGTCCTGATGTTTTAGGACCAGGGGCGGTCTCGTCAGTGTGTCCCTCCTGGTGTCCAGGTTCTGTCCCGGTCTCAGATGGTTCTGACCATGCTCTGGTCTTGTTTCAGACTCTACCAGCTTTACAACCACTGGGTCCTGAAGGTTCTGCTCTACTTCTTCATCTTGGTCAATCTGGGTTTGGCGGTTTTCGAGGAACCAGCTGTCGTTGCTGTGCCGATATGGGTGAGATGGATTCATGCTATAATGGAATGCAGTATTTTACAGTGTGGTACTCCAGATACTCCTGGATTTACTTAAGTGTTTAAAGCCCAGGAGCAGTTCCTGCAGTAGAGCAGAGTCATGTAATACTACAACTGCATGTATCTATGTACTCGTACTCATGTACTCGTACTCATGTACTCGTACTCGTGTTCTTCCTCCAGGCAACCATGGGGGTGGAGCTAGTGTGTCTGCTTGCCTTCACCGTCCGACTAGTTCATTATGCCAAAGTGATTCCTCGAGACAAGTTCTGGAAAGACCCAAAGAACATCTGTATCATTGTCATCCTCATGGTAGGCGGGGTTTACTGGGGTCAGTGGGAGGGGCTTTGTAGTCTATACCAGTCAGGGACCAGGTTTACAGGTCTGGACCAGGATCACTTCCTGGTTTTGGGCTCATGGCTGCTGTTTCCTGTCTGTAAACGGCAGAAGAAGAATGTGCTGAGGCGACTTTCTGTCTGTTGTTGTGAAACGACCTTTCGCCGCTGGATTCGCCTCGTCAGCGCCTTCCGAGGAGAGCGGCTTCCTGGGGACGTAGTGACTCACATCAGGACACGCAGAACCACACAGAACCACATGGAACCTGTTAGCTGTAGAATGTGGACCTCGACCCGGGCCTGTTAGAGTCCAGAGTCATGGTTTCAGTACATGTACATCATATGTTCTGCGTTTTAGTGACAGAACATTTGCAGCTGATGATCAGGCCAAACATCTGCTTCTGGAATAAAACCCTGTTTGTATGAAGGAGGCGATGAACTTTGACTCCCAGGATGCATTTCACCAGTTAACGCACACGCTCTGATGTTTCTGTGTGTATTCAGCTCACTCTGATTGATATGATCATCTACGGAGCGCTCAAAGCCGCCAACTGCCATGCCCTCCGCTGGTCCAGAGTCCTACGGCCGCTGCTATTGGTCAATGTCACAGAGGGCCGGCAGGTAACTCCGCCCACCTGCCTACTTGTCACCCATAACACCCCCACGTGAACCTGTCTGAACACTGTAACTTTAACCCTCGGACAGCTTTAGATGCAGGATTCATGGTGTGTCCAATGTACTTAATATATAATGTATAAAACAACTGAACAGAAACAGGAAGTAGATTATAACATGTTCCTTTGTACATGTTTATTTTTAGTGTTCTTCATTTCGATGTGTTTGTGTAGATTTTCCATTCATGTCGTGGTCGTCACCGTTGTTTCTAATTTGCTGAAATCTGTGGATCATGGTTTACTTTCTGCCGATTAAACCCTGAAATGTTTATGAGCTGACGGCGCCTGAACGCGTCATTAGCCGGAGCCCTGAGGCACGCCATGGATGCTGGCGCCGGTTTGTTTACGTGTTTGTTTGTTTGTGTTTAGCTCCGCAGGGCATTCCGAAGCATCAGGAATGCTCTTCCTCAGATCTTCTACGTCTTCCTGCTCTTCATGTTCAGCGTTCTCATGTTCTCCCTGATGGCGTTCAAACTCCTCGGCAAACGGTGAGCACTTTTGCCGCTCGTTCCAGTCTGTGGCGTGTTTCAGAAAAGTATTTTAGCCTTTTCGGTCTTATCCGTAGATGTATTTCTGTATATTCACTCTATGGTTCTAAGGATGATTATTGAGTTATTTTATTGAGTTTCTCTCTCGTTGTTATCACGTTTCATTTTGCAGCAGATGCATTGTGGGTAATTGTACCTTTATTCTCATTCTATTTGTTCCAGAGGTCTGAAGACGATAAATGGAAATCCGTACTTCACTAATTACCTGGACATCGTGTTCGACCTGTATGTCCTCGTCACCACAGCCAACAGCCCTGACATCATGTAAGAAACACACATGTCCGTCACATGACCATTTCAACACTAGTTCACTTCCTGTGAAAAGGACAGAACGTCCTGCAGGTTCGCCATCGACCTGTTTGACCTTCGCCCCTCAGATTGAGCTGAACGTCTGTCACTGAACCGGACACTGATCTTCATCTGTGTTCAGTTTCTTCAGTCACTGGCTCGACACAAACACATAAAACCACATTCGACACATGAAGGTTCAACAAACCCGACGCTCTGAGGAAATTCAATGTTTCTTCTTTTCACAAAAGGGGAAGAAAGTGTTCGTTTATCTGTTGTGGTTTTTATCTGTCATGTACACGTATGACTTGCTGTGTGTTGTTGGCAGGATGCCCGCCTACAACGCCAGCTTCATCTTTGCCATCTTCTTCATCCTGTACATCCTCATCAACACCTACATCTTCATGTCAGTTTTCTTGGCTGTCGTCTACAACAACTACAAAAAATACCTGAAGGTACGTCTGGAAATGGAGATCAGACCCTAAACAGTCACTTATGAGACGACTCTGAACACCCACTGGTAGAAAACCGTCACTGTATGAGGACGAGGACGGACCTCGCTCTGGTTCATGGGTTCATGAGCAGGTCTTCATTTGGCTTCACGTTAAGTCATGTGATCTGTGTTGGTTTGATGGATCTACAGGACGTTCTGACCTAAAATTACTTCATTAATGTTCAATAAAATGACCTTTAGTTCATCATCAATGTTGATGGGTTTTAAAGACTGATTAGAAAATGTTCATTCATTTGCATCTTGAATCTGCAAAAACACATTAAACACATCTGATATAAATGTTTTTACCTTAGAAATTGTTGAACTGAAACAGAAAATAACATAAAATAAAATAAATCACATTAATCATCACATCGACCGAGTGACTGATGTGATATTTCCCATTTTAGTTCATTATTTCCACTAAACCTGATCTAATCCGTTGGTGACAGTTTGTCAAGTTTAACTGAAGGTAAACCAGAACGAATCCACACACCAGCCATGTTAAATACCCACAATGCATTGGTGTTACCAGTCATGTGATCAATTGTCTAATGAGTAAGACCTTCATTTACAGAAAATGATTTAGAAAAAATGAAAAAGTGTAAAAAATGTAAGATGCAGGTTCTTACTGCACATTAGTGCAGATTTACACTAAAATAAATCTTCATAAAAGTTCTTCTGACTTGGCCTCTGATGTTCAGGACTATGAAGGACCCGAGGAGACCACAAAGAACATACTAGAAGAACATACTAGAAAGTAGAAGTACATCAGACGTGTACAAGTACCACTTTTAATGTAATAATGAATGTCACAAACCCACACGGATCTGGACTCTGTGGAAGTCTGGGTTCTGATCCTGGTCCTGATGTCTGCTGGGTTCTCTTTGTCTCCAGGAAGAGGTCCGCCAGCTTGTCAGGGCCAGACGCCACAAGATGGCGCGAGCATTCGCCGTGTTGCAGGAGGGCGCGGAGCCTGTGGTGATTCAGGAGCGCTGGAACCAGCTGGTCCGATTGGTGCGTCCCGACATCAGCAACGCCCACCGGGAGCTGCTGTGGAACGTTTGCGATGACAAGAACCAGGGCACCATCGGTGAGTAGCAAAACCAGTCCAGAACACCAACATGTGGACAGGTTCGTATTAAGAACACAGCGGATCAACCTGGACTTAAACCACACTGAACCTGGTCTTAAACCACACTGAACCTGGTCTTAAACCACACTGAACCTTGTCTTAAACCGCACTGAACCTGGTCTTAAACTGCACTGAACCTGGTCTTAAACCGCACTGAACCTGGTCTTAAACCGCACTGAACCTGGTCTTAAACCGCACTGAACCTGGTCTTAAACTGCACTGAACCTAGTCTTAAACCGCACTGAACCTGGACTTAAACCACACTGAACATCGTCTTAAACCGCACTGAACCTGGTCTTAAACCAGGTTGAACCTGGTTTTTTGTTTCTCTTCAGATTTTGAAACATTGAGTTTAATGTTTTTTATTGAGTCTTGGTTTGATGAATGAATAGAATAGTTTAATTTGAGGTTTTTTTTTTTCAGCTTTAATCGAGTTTTTCAGATTTTATGACTCAAGTCTTGATTTGTTGAAGCTGAAAAAGTTCAGATTAAAGAATGAATAGACATTAAATGTGTTTTATTAAATGTCCACATTCAGGGTTTCCCCAGTGCATTATAAACCTGGCGGCCCCCCAGGCTTTACCTGCCCCCCCCGCCAGGCTAAGCGTCACTTGTTTATTTATTTTAAAGACATTTATACACGTTACAACTAGCGCTGGGTAAATAAACCGCGAGTAATAGACTCCGGTACCGCCGACGCGGAGGTGCGACCAACTCCGTCCTGCGAACCCCTGTTGAATAGCGGTCTCGCTCCCCCCCCCGTAGTGGCCCTACCACCAGGCTTAGCGAGATTTCTGGGGGAAACCCTGCTTTAGCATCTGTAAGCACCGACTAGCAGAGTTTGTGTAACATGTTTTGCTGTTGCTTAAAAACAATGACAAAGAATTAGTATAAGACCCACAGCTGTGGGTTCAGCTTTTTATCTCTGCTCAGCAGTGAGTCTGGGGATGGAAATCTCCCACTACCTAAATTCATTTGAATTGTTATAGTGTGCTTGCTTAATGGCTCTGCTTATTGGTTCCACAATGTCATCACGTCAAATGCGTAATTTCTGTATTTTGGTTCTAAAGTATGGTTATATCTCACCAGTAAAGATGACACTAGAGCCAGAGCTTCCATTACGACAAAGGGAACAATACTATCAACATGCAGAAACCTTTAGCCACACATGCATCCAATTAAATTGCTTGAATGTAACATCATTGATGCACTGTTTAGCGAAGATGGAAGTGACTCTTGAAGTGGAACATACAGCAAGGCGTCCTCTGTGGGAGGCAGTAACAATAAACTCCTCCGGATTCTATCGATACTGTTAATGTTAGCGCCACGTCACTGTATCAACCTACTTTCACTATTCTTTATGAGTAATCTCCATGTCCTATAATTACATGAAATGATGACGAATTTCAGAGGTTACAGCAGCTAGCTCTCACACTCCTTTACCTACAACTTTCATAACCCTAGGGTTGTAACAATGTCATAGTGTTATGAATTATTGTGATTTTAAATGTCACGGTTAATTAATCATCAAGGCTGCCGAAAACCATCTCATTAAATACAGTAGATTAAGAGCGGAACCAAAGACACACCAATATGTGCTTGCCGCATGGAATGAAAGCAATGTTACAGAAGAACTGCATTCAACATTCCACAAGTGGAAATGATAGAGCAGGAACAAGCCATCTCAGACAGATGGTTCAGAAATTCAGACCATAAATATATTTTTGATACAGGCTCACTTTCGTTTCCATACAGTTTGCATCTGCTACAGTCATCTATGCAGCTTCAGGCTACCATTGCGCACCCCAATCACAACAATCTGGCTGCATAGCTTTGGTAGAGTAAGGACATTCTTCTCCAGCAGTTCAGACTGTCATACAAGGTTCAGGAAGGTTAACTTGTGAATTGATGCAGTAAACACGCTCCGTTTGATCACATGGCAAACTGTATAAAATAGTTTGATGCTTTGCAACAAGAATAATTAGTAACATATGTCAAGTTTCACTTTCACTTTTGTGGGGGTGTGGTCCATGCCGCATAGACCGCACCCCCACGAATAAACCCCCTGCAAAATAATCATGGTAATCGTGAAATCACGATTATTTCTCAGATGATAATCGTAGCACCAAAATCTCCAGGTTAATCATTACATCCCTACATAACCCTTTATGAGTTTTGAAAATAACATGCAAAATATTATGCATATTTGACATTAAAGAGTTAACGCACACAAAGCCATTTGTACTAGCCTTTAATTTATCCCTAATCCAATGATGATCAATAAGAGAACCAATAAGTAATCAAATCAATAAGTAACATCAATACTGGCACTGGAAGTGCTAAATTCTTATCAATTCCTATCCCTAAGTTCATTTATACTGTAAAACAGTCAAAAAAACTCAGATGGGACAAATTAGGTCACATTCTAGTTAATTATGATAATGTTGGTGTGAAATAATGCAAAATATGGAATTTGCGGTCAGGTACAATGGCATAAAGCCACTAAACACAGGCCTCAAGAAACCAGAGCAATTCAGAGGAAAACCTGTTATAGTCAAACTGACCATTATTTTATAGGCAGTGAGGTAAATGTGGTTAAGATCATGTCTTTTGATTCCATGTGAAAAGACTGTCATACGATCTTGTAGCTAGATTGAGTTTGACCTGATCTAGAAAGAGGTGAACAAAAGAGGAAAGAGACTGAGCATTTGGTGTGTGTGTGTGTGTGTGTGTGTGTGTGTGGGGGGGGGTCAATAACAGCTGACTTGACTCGTTCATATTGGTGAATGTTACAGAGCATCAATTCAACTTTGTAAACCATATGATATGGCATATCAAAATACACTGTGACTATGCACTGACATCTTTTCCACACAACACATCCACTTAGTCCATATTTCTGGTAAAACATGCTGGAATATGGGTGCATTTAGTAGGGGAACAGTGAGGCCTGGAGCAAAATTTATTATTATTATTTCCTAAATGAAAAGCAGGTCAACTCAACTGCGGTCTAGACAACTTAATAAAAATGAGTGGCCCATGGAAATCAACATGAAGCTGAAAATTTGGTTACATGACATAAATGGCTAGTACCTGATTTCCCTGCTGAGGAAAAACAAAAAGCCACCCTGAAGGCATACAAAGCCTTGGGTCTTGGTTACATTTTTTTTATCTACATTAAACAAGCTCTCTGACAACATGTAAACATATGCGTTAAGATACTACACGTGTTTATTTAAATCCAAGAAAGAGAGGAGTGTTAGATGCAGCTGCTACTGACTGTGCAAGGATTTTTGCTTGCCGTGTACGTTAATAAGTTAGTTTTTCTACCATTAAGCGGATGTAAATGCAGAGATTTCCATGTACAGTGACATCCTGTGATTATTGTCTGCCTAACATGACACAGGCTCCATCCTTTCACAATCTCTATGAAAGAGCTAAAAATAGAACCAGTATATAGAATACTGAAATGAGACATTTGCATTATGGGACAGACTTGAGATTAACATTTCCCCATGTTCATTATAGAGGTCGTTACACCCTGCAATAATCTCAAACAAGCCCACATGAATCACAATGAACTCTTGAAATGAAGTACAACAACCTGTCTCCAAGTCTAATCTCTTTTTTTATGCCTTTCAGCAGCAGTAGGTTATCAAGACTTCAACTTGTTGACATTTGAGTTGACATTTTTGCAGTGTGAAAACTAGGCTATGTCTAGGTGTGTCAGCCTCCTGGGGCTGTTCTGACACACATCCAGCACAGGTGATGGACTTTATGACAATAATAAATAATAAACATGGTAATGATACTCAGGCAGATGAAATGAATTGAAAAAGATACAGCCTCTTATTGTGTCGACTGCTTAAGATTAAACCTGAGTGTGAAACAAGTAATTCAAGAACACTATATTTTCAGCAAAACAACTCTTTCCCAAGTTCCCGAAGCAATGGTATGGCATATCTGCTACAGCAACAAAGCCACAGTCTCAGTTTGTGCACACTGTCGAGAAGAGGTCATGGTTCAACTTTACTACAAATAGACATGGCTTTGAGGACTTCCAGTGATAAAGTCCACCCATACCATCACACACACACATACAGTTTCTCAACTGACAACATGAGAGTTGTAGTGAGAGATAAAAAACAAGGCTTATCCTACATAGGAAAAGGGATAGAAGTTTTCACATTTTTAAACAACTGACGGGTCAAGCAGAAAAAATCTGTATGTTACAACAAGGATGACTAAGAATGTTTACTGAAATTAATCTACTATTGCTGCTATATCTAGGGCTATTAAATTATTGCTATTAGTCCATGTATAATTCTTATCTAGTTATTATAATAAAAGTGAAATTTGAAGAAGCCAGATGGTTATGTGTGAAGTTTTAATTAATTGTAAAAGTAAAAATAAGATGAAATCTGCATAAATGATCAAAAAAGAAGAGAAAGATGAGACAGACATGACAAAATGTACCTAAAGGAAAAAAAAGTTAAAGATAAAACAAAGCAAAAGTGGCTTACAAGTCGAAAATGACCCATGTGGTGGAAAAGACATGACTAGACCAAAACATGCCTGTAGTCTCTAGTTATTTTTCATAATTTGGAAAAATTAAAGGTGCTGTATGTAGGATTGTGGCCAAAACTGGTATTGCAATCATATTAAAAACACTGTTGAGTGGGGTATCCCCTCCGCCTCCCCCCAGACTAGGAGTTGCCAGATCAAGCATGAGCATCTACTACAAGGAGCTACAATGGCAAGTGACGAGTCCTATGCCAGTATTTATACTGTCTCTTATAGTCCATCCCCCCAGGCCACAGTCTCTTCTCCCAGGACTGAGCCAGGGTATTTTCTCCTGGAGCCGCACTGCGGTGTCTTCTCATGGGCCGAATCTGATCTCTTCTCCTTACACGGGCCTGGGTGAAGACACTACAGCCCGGGTGAAGAGACCACGGTCTGGCCTGCAGCTCGGCCACCGGATTCGCCCCACTACTTGGCCAGTGGCTTAGCTGGGAGAAAACATCGTGGCTCAGCCGGGAGAATACACCGCGTCCTGGGCCCACAGTCTCACCACTCTGTAAGAGCAACTGAAAGCAGGGACAGACCACCGGAGAGCTGGAGTTGGTCTTTTTTTAAATTCTTCTCCGCTTTCAGCCGTCTCCATGTTCCAAAAGCATCTCCTGTACATATCCTTGTTTTGTTTCTCACTTTGCCACAAGGTATTTGGAATAGTAAGAGGCCTTTTATGTTTAGTAATGTCAGATATTTGTGATCAGAAATGTTCCAGCTGCAGCTCAGTGGGAACTGGCAACGTGGATGCTGAAACGCTACTGACTTAGTGACTGGCAGATAGGTGATGAGCGGAGCATCAGACCAAAACACAAAATGACAACATAACCATTATTTAGGGGCTGACAGCTTTTCAAATGCAAATATTCTGGCTGGACTACTGCTGTCAGTGATATAAATATTTGAAATGAACATGATTCCTTAATGCCTGGTGACAGCCAGGGCCATTTTATGATTACTTGGAACATAATTCCTACATTTAGCACCTTTAAGAAAACTAGAGTCATCTGCAAACAGTATAACATTTCAGAACTTCAGGCAGAACATAAAAAAAAATCCAAATATTTTAATAAAAATAAACAGAAAGAAAACTGACTACAATGAACTACTGAGAAAAAACTGTGATACACTGAATGCTGTATTTGAAAATTCAAATAAAATAACCTCGTAAGGTAAAGGACAATGAATATAATGACAATTATTGATATCCAATTATTGTTTTACGGTCCCAAACTAGCTGTATCAAACAAATTGACTCATGTGAAACAAACACAATGTAAGAGCTGCTCTTTGCCTGACTACAGTTTGAGTCTGCACTTTTGGGCCTTAAATAGCTCGAGTCTTGTCCCAAAGAAAACATCTGTTTTCATCCAAAGATAAGACAGAAATGGTGACATCACTGCGGCTCATTCAGTAGAGTCAGTGTTCTGCTCTGTTCCCACAGACACACAAGCCATGATGTTTCCTTCCAGGGTGCCTTTGTGGACTTTAATGAAAAGATTTGCTAAAAACAGTACAAAGGTTTGGAAAAGCAAAAAAACTTAAGTCTTACAGGGTGGAAGCCAGTTAGAGGGGAATGATTACACCTAAGCAAAGAATGCCTGTTTCACTTCACCATAAAATACGGCAGATGTACAGATAGTTTTGAAAAACAAAAAACATGAATGAATCTAGATCTTTATAGGATGACAGTGCTGGTATTCTATATGTTGATAACATTTGGCAGAGGCTGATTTGCTATAATCACTGAAAGATACAGGCCCCCAGAACACTGATTAACACGGGGACAGCAGCCCACCTTTAGGACAATTTAATATTAAAGTTGGGCAATGATCAATGTACACTACCACATGCAAAGACTTACGTAGTTTCATTTTCATTTGATTCTCCACAGGAGGGAGACGCGGTATGCCTCGTCTAACTACATCAGAGCGCACAGTCATGCAAACTAATACTGCACTGGGAGGTTGAAATAAGCAAAGCACTGGAATACGGTGTACTGACAGTGGGTGATTATTTCCCCATTTCCCCATATGTTAAGCCCAGTGTTTAAGTTAAGGCTCACAATTCTCAGTTTACAGGGACAGACCGGCTGGAATAGGCCCCTCCACTGAATCCACCACATCCTGCCTTGTCTGAATGACTCAGACAGGCAGCGACCTGTTCGTATTTGCTGCAGCATTGCCTCATTTTCCTCACTTCAATCGATTAGAAGGCAAAGAGATAACATCATCGCGTGTATGCGTGTAAGCGAGAGGGGCCTTATTACACAACCAGGTCCGTGCGTGGTTTCTATTACTTGAGTAATACCGGTGCCAACTCACTAGGATGCTGTCTGTCAAGACACGGAGCATCCGGACTCTCAAATAAATCAGCATACAGCACCAAAAGAAAATCCCCGCACAGAGAAATTTGACAACACACAAGTTTAGAGATAAGAATACATTTCCCCAAGGGAGTATTATTGGCTGACATGGCTGTCGCCTCCTCCATAGTGAACATTATCGCAGTGGAGGAGGTGGGTGGGTGTGGGATACGCTAACGCTGGCTAGCTACTTTAAATCTGACAGGTGAGTTAGTTGCAGACAGCCGCTATCATCAAAAACGGCAAACAACGTCGGTGCCAAATGTTTCACAGACAAGGAAAAATATCTCATATATGGCAGGGTCAGGTACTCGTAATTGGGGTTATGCTGCCACGCTCAGACCGCTGTCTCTGTGCGCACAACACGAGCACTCCTCAACAACAACCTCCTCACATTCTCGCTAGTTAGCTCGGTGTGGCTAATGTATGCTAATATGCTAAAAACAAGGCAGCGCCGCCTTAGCGGTGTGCAGCCTTACCGAATTACGAAGACTTTCAACCAGAAGCAGTCCAGCCTGTGGTTGACAGAGGTACATCCAATAATGTCAGTCGAACTATGCTCCGTATTTTGTTTGTTTCCTCTTGCTATGAGATTGAAGTTTATTTCACGGGGTAAAATGGCTGCGACTGGTCTAGATTCGGATGTAGAGTGACGTAATGACGCTGTCGGACAGGGGGGCGTGGCAGGGCCGTTACACTTTATTCATGATCAACTTGACATGCAGTACTTGAATTTTACAGACCTTTAATGTTGCTTTTATGGGTTTGAGAAAATCTCACTCCTTCTAAAGATAAATTAATACTGTTAACTCCTCTTGTATTTGCTTGAAATTACAATCTCTCAAAGCTGTAAACAGATTGTGCAGACATAGTGTCATTTGCCTCCGTATAACAATAGTGGTGTAATGCTTCATGTTATTACAATTGGAAGCCATCATTTTTTTATTATTTTTCCAGATTTTTTTAGACTTCACCTCAAAATGTAGTTATAAGAAAAACATGTTTCTAACAAATGATAAGAAAACAAGCGTCTCTATTTACCAAGATTATTAGAGGTTCAATATTTTAAATGTTGTTGTGTTATGTAATGTTTAGTATTTTACTCTGTGCTATAAATATGACATATCTACTATGACTACTTGTACTTTACTAGAGTATTTCCACTAAATTCTGCTCATTACTTTCACTCCACTACGTCTCATGAACTTAGATTGTAATTGTTACTTATGCATTTATCTGATAGCTTTATTTTCACATGGCAATTGTTCATCCCTTTTTTGTCCAGTGAAATATTTCTCCAACTGTACTGTTTGTCACAAATTGAAGGATGAATTGTTCCTTTAGTGGTTGAGAAATCCTCCTCCTTAGTCAAAATAATCAATAAAATCCTGTTTAAATGAGCTGGAAAATGCAGTATCACAATCCTGAGAACAAATTGATCAGCTCGTTTTATTAAAAATTTAGAATAGCAACAATGTTCATGTTAACACCATTACTTATGTTTTTTTAGTAAAAGTTAAAAAGAAGCATCCTTAATTATGCTGCAATCACATTCTAAAGCAAAGTGGCATTCGGCATTCAGCATTTTGAAATAAATCCCATTGTAGCTGTTCTGTTTAATTTTATTTGATGGATAGGATAATATCTGTATGTTGTAGCAAACTTTTGTTTACAAAACGACAGGTTACACAAGCAAATTCAAAAAATAATTTTTATTTCCATTATAACTGCATTAAAAATTTTATTTTTTGTTTTTTATCTTAAAAACTAGCAAACAATAACCGATGACATAATACCAAAACCTGACTTATTTTCATTAATTCCACACATTAATATGATATCATCTTCACATTTGCTGATAAGAGTCATCCACAGTACTTTACAAATCCAACATGAAGTGAGTCTGAATAGCGTTGTGAGTCACTGTTATGTCTGTTTGCTCCTCTGTACAGGAGCAGGGACATCTGCAACATTATGCAAAAATTCATAAAGTAACTTAGCATAGTTTGTGTTCCCAAGTATTTCTGCTAGCCTGTCCTGGCTGAGTTTGACTAGATCTGCCAGGCTGTCTGCATTTTTAATAAGAGCCCTACAATTTTTTGTATTGACCCCAGGCATCTTTAACAGAAAGTCATAAGGTCCTGGATTGTAGAGATCCTTAGATTCAGCTACCGTGTCGGACTCGGCTGTGACTGCCTGAGCTGCCGCGGCGTCCGGTTCAGGACGGCCTTGCTTCAGTTCTAAGAAGAGCTCAGCTGTAGCGTGAGGGGAGGGGCACCATAGTATACGAAGGCGTGGGAAATGCAACGTGAGTAAAGTGAGTTTCGAAGAAATGTCATTCGATGATATCTCCTGACGGAAATCTGAGCGGGCCATTAAAGAGAACGGTTTAGTTGGATCAAACTCGATCAGCAACACTGGTTTCCTGTAGTATCGAGTCATGGAGAGGCACTGGGTGTACAGACGGCCACTCTGCAGTGAGCCAATAAGATCACTGACACTCTTCCTCTCTACACATGTGTCTGGAGTCAGGATGTAGTCTCCAACTTCCAGCGTAACAGGCTCGATGTCCAGTCCACGGCGGTGGAGAAGGGATGGCAGTTCACTACGGAACTCACGCATGTCCACAATAACTCGCGAAGGCTCTTTGGGCTGCTCTTGGCCTCCTGAAATCAAAGTAGAAACACAAAACACTGACATCATTACACCTAGAGACTCCTAAGAGAAATCTGCCATCTCCTCAGGACCCCAAAATCTACATCTTTTACCAACTCTACTACAATTAACACAATTTAAATCTACTTTGGTGGTGAATCTATGTAAGGGACAAGCCCACAAGTCAGGGATAGAATACCAAACTTGGAAAGCAAGATAACATCTGGAATCACTTAACACTGATAAGTCATGTTAGCTATCACGCAACACACCAACTAAACAAACAACTCAAATGCAAACACTTCCAAACAAACGCAACTGACATGCTTTTCCACTGTGAAAACATTCTCATTAAACTCTCTTCCTTGCTAAGACAGATTCTTTTGACTTACCTCGATAGTGACAATTCATTTGGAGGTTTTTAAACTCATAACTAGGCCCCTTGACATATATAAACTTTATATGTACAGTATTTTATTGCAACACTGTTATGCTTTCAAGTCCAGGTTCATTAGAGGAGGAAAAGAAAAAGGAAAAAAAGGAAGCACTTTTCTATTTTATTTAGATTTAAACCTATACTGGATTTGAACTCTTAATTTTGGAAATGCAGAGTGGGACACATTCAAGAACACCTATATAATCAACTGTCTAGACCATCAATCCTTTGAGACTACAGAATCACACATGCCTGCTTTGAGAGTGTTGGTGGTGGCATTGGCAGGCTCTAAATTTCTTGCTAGGTCCAGGTTGGTGTCTTCTCGCCCTTCCCTTTCTTCTGGGATGACCATGGTAGCCTTTTCCCTGCAGGAGAGCACACAACCACATACACATGCACAAGTAGTCAACACTTTAACAAGCAAATCAATGCATTCCAAATTCATAACGTGGTCATGTGCAGTTCATGTCATGGATTTTCTTGAGGGAAAAAGTCAATATGAAAACTTAACTGGACCTTGCAAAATCCTAAAGCTCTCCCCTAAATAAATTTTTTGGTACAGATTATTTGAAGTTTGGCCCTGGAGCTATACGTCATTTTTACTACGTGTATTCTTAGCCTTGTCAGTTGCTTATTACCCCTCTGCTGACTGGCCAAAGGGGTATTGTAATCGTTTTGTCATCTGTCCATCTGTCCCTCTGTTTGTCCGTTCTGGCCGAGGGGTATTAGTGCACAGCATGTGTTTTTTCACTGGACTTGATTGATATTTATACTGAACATCGACAAAAACGAAGAATGGCTTGCAATGCATTCATCGACATAGTTAGTGAAATTTGTTCTGAAAAGATCAGGGTCTGCTACACAATCAGAAGGAGGATTTCAAACCTTTTCAGTGAAACTAGTGGAAACATGAGTTTTTCAAAATTGGACGTAACAAATTATTTATGTTTATTATTATGATTTCAGCAACAACTATTATTTATATGTATATGGTTAATGTTGTAAACCAGCCTTTGGGTTTCTTGGATGTTCAGTAAAAGTTTCAAACTGATCTATTGGAAAATAAAACAGCCAGTGAGGCTCAAATACACATGCTAATGATGGAATTTATCGCCAAGGCCCAAACTTCAAAAATTCATGACTAAAACAGTTTGTGGAGTTGAGCTTTGGGATTCTGAACTTAGTTAGATGAAGCTTTCACATGGATGTTTTTAAAGAAAATACATTTTAAAGAAAAGCGAGATCCTAGGTAAGTCACTGTGGAATCCATCAACACAAAGTATCATAACCTCCAGATTTACCTACTTTGTTTTAAAAAAAAATAAATGTTTTCTGACCTGATCAGATGCTCAAAAGCTTTCTTCTCTTTAGAGAGCGCTGTCAGATACTTCTGCTCCTCTGTTGAGCCTCCATATATAAGGAAATACACCCTAAGAAAACAAAATGTTAGCTTGATCAGTTGGCTGTGGCTCCAGGCACTAGAAAATAATATGAAACAATAGATGTTAAAATGATAACAATAAATAAATAAATAAGTATTTGCTTCCACTAACAGGTTGGACTGAATAAACTAGGTTGCTTTCTTGCTCCATAATAAAATTCTACCAGTTGTTCTGTCTTTGGATTACATCAGTCAAAGTGCCCAAAGTGGGGTAGATGTGCTCCCAGGGGTACTTGGAAGAGGCCCAGGGGGAACTTGACATTTTTTGGGAAAAATACATTAAATCAGTGATCATGTACATTATGCATGAGAAGGAATGCTGAAATATAAATAAATATATATAAAACACAATAAATACATTAATATCATAAAATTGACACTCCAAGTTTTATTGTCAATCATCTTGTTTAAGCTTTGGTAATATTTTTAGAACATTTCTATTTTATATCATTCAGATGACTTTATTTGAGTAATTAAGTAATTATTTGCTGTTGACGAAAAGTTTGTTTATTAATTAATGACCAATTAATGTATTTTTCTTATCAATGAAAGAGGGCACTTTTCAGTCTATATTTTGCACACAAAATTTACTTATAAAAATAAGTTTTAATATATTAAAGTCAAATTTATGTTGTTTGTTGATAACGTTTTGAAAATAAATCAGACACCTTTGGCACTGGAACAAATTTTGCCTAACTTTTTCAATCAATAATGCTGAAGCAGGAATTGGGGATGCTTGGCTAAAAAAAGTATATTTCAGGGGCTATTCCACAATAAAAAAAGTTAGAGGACCACTAAATTGCACCAACTAGATAGTTAAGCATTTAACCCCTAATTATGGGGAACTTTATGACATATACACAACACACACTGTGCTACCAGCTGCCTCAAATACACACATCTGACTGCTCCACAGCAGCGCTCTCTCCCATTGCAACAAATCACTATGAGGTTTTTTTCATTCTTGAGACCAAGGAATAATTTAACCTCATCAGTCCATGCAACCTGTTGTTACTAACAGCCATATGTTCATGAATATTCAAGAAGACGCTGGGGAACAGTCAGCTGATCATCTAGATTGGAAGTTCATTTTTTGCAACTTGGCTAGAGCATAAAAATCTTGGTAAAATTTAGAACATTTTTTGATGTACATGACCAAATGCATGTTGTTATTGGTCAACTGAGGCATGTTGTTCATGTGATGGGTTGATTTTAAAAATGTGCATCTTTCAATGTGCAAATACATATAAGTTTCAAACCATCTCCAGATTTTGTAACAATATATTTTTCCCCTATTGCTTTTACTTGTAGTTTAACTGAAATGGGTCGGCTACATATAAAAAATTAATTTACAATGAATTTGACCATGGACAATGTTCTTGGCAGCATTTCAGCACAACAGCTTAGGACACCCACTTGAGGTCTTTCCTCAAACATAAGCTACATTAGGCTACTCGTAAACATTTCCAACTCATACAGTTTCTGATGAAATTCTTAACATGTATTCATAAGTACAGGGCTACTTTCATATTTTTGTCTCACACACCTAAGAGGCTTTCCAGGCCGACTTGCTTTGTAGATCTCCAGCTGGCGGACGAAACTCAGCTCGGCGTCGTAAAGCACCACAAAATCAGGCTCCACTTCATGCAGCACCCGCGTCAGGCTGTGAGGGTCAACGCAGCCCTTTAGTGGGTGAATCACAGTGAGCGGCTCCTTCAAGACTCCGTAGTAAGCATCAGATGACAAATCTAACTTGATCTCTTCTTCTTCACTTCCATCTTCCACCATCAGTTCATCCTCGTCGCCGCTGCTGCCCATCACTGCTACTTCTTTGGGCTCGTCCTTTCCCATCATCTGGGTCAGGGTCAGGGACGACCTTTTTGTTGACTTTGCAGTCGTCTTCTTTACAGGTTCCTTTCCCTTCACTCCTTTTTTAGTCCAGCCTTTCCCCTTTTTGTGCGAGTCAAGTTCAAAGGTGGCAGCTGAGGCGGTGTCCCGTTTACCGATTGTGCGGGCGTATAGTCTATTGAGCAGCCAGTCAGAGCCGTGCCTGATGTACTGCTGCAACTGGGCACAAGTCCTGTCATCACTGGCACAGATCAACACACGACCTGGGGTGACATGTACACAAACTATTAGTATAGCTTTGAAAGTTCTATTAGTAATAAGAGTAATAAAGATAATAATAATAATAATAATAATAATACATTGTACTTACTACTTTTCCAAGACACTTAACAAATATTAATGAGATTAAATAGAAAAAACTAATGGTGAGTGAAAAGTAAAGATTACCAGTGTTTGAAGGTGGAATTAAATAAGTCTGTCTTGAGTATTTATTTTTTTTATGTGGTGCATGAAGAAGAGTCTCTGATGGCTTTTGAGAGGGTGGGAGCAATGATGAAAGAGACACTGTCACACCAGCATTTGTGTTTGGTCTGGATGTTGG
The DNA here is from genome assembly GCA_029814465.1 of Ostorhinchus cyanosoma. Classification (NCBI taxonomy): domain Eukaryota; kingdom Metazoa; phylum Chordata; class Actinopteri; order Kurtiformes; family Apogonidae; genus Ostorhinchus; species Ostorhinchus cyanosoma. The sequence goes on along the minus strand of JAPTYQ010000012.1, from coordinate 7,413,063 downwards.
GGAGGTACGGACCTGTTTTTATTGTTATTTTAATTAAAGGAATGAATGGTTTTAATTTTTTCAACTTTTTCAAGTATTATGGGGAGAGCTCTGATGAAGGTAAGTGGTATTAAAGAACTGGTGTTCATTAAAGGAACAATTTCAAATATTTGTACTTTAAAATATGCAAAACATTTGTTCAATTATCATTATTTTTTCTAAAGAATAGCTTGGATGTTTTTCCATAGATGTCAGTGTATGTAGCCATGATATGCACTGAACTTTCACCCAACAGTTTTTGCTGTAATGTTGTACCACAACAGTGAGTAGTGGGCCTCTGTCAGCTGGTCTCCCCCCAGAGCTTTATCCTGCCTGAGGTCAAACATAAGGCTCTTCTCAATTTGCCTATTTTTCAGCATCTCAAATTTTCAGTGCTTGATTGTGACCTAGAAAGCAATGTCAGTGTGCCATCTTGAAAGATACCACAACTTCCCATACTTTATATCAAGGTCTGAGGACTGAGAGAGTTAGCAGAAGTGCAAGAATTATTGCTTGGTAATTTCTCTGCTTTACAGCAATTGGACCAGTGACATGTAAAACAGATGTGACACATGTCTGGGTTTAACAAGAAAATTTGTACTCAATCTAAAGTTGTAGTAAAATGACCAAATCACATTTGTGCGTATAAGATAAAAATATGTATGACAACCTTACATTGCCTTGATTCATTATTCCACAACAAAGTAATACACGAATGGTGCAGCTCTTCCACAGTCACGAAAAACCATTAACTAACAATGATGGTTCCAAGGATGTCAAAGAAAATAAATCATATGAACAGCAGTAATATTATGGTCATTAGTTGCTGTTGCTTCCCCCCCCTGTATACAGCTCTCAGTGAGTTAATGAATGAAGTTTGATGCTGAACTCTATTTTTCTATTCGGGTATGTAGTAATGCTTATGAAGTGAGTAAACTACATTATTATGTTTGCTAGATTCAACCATTTATCTAACAAACTGTGGCAGTTATGCTCATTCAAACCCAATCTTTAGTATTTAACCACAATGACTAGCTTTTATTTTTGCACTTTTACACATCACAAACTATACTAAAAACATCACAAACGGAGCAATTTATGGTTTTACTGTGGCTGTTTTCTTGCCAAATACTGAGCTAACAGAGATATAATGTAAACTATTGATTGATGTTGTATGTGAAGGTTATAAAGAGACTTTTACCACTGTCTGAATTTGTGTTTTAAGGAGAAAAGCTGATGATACCATAAAACAGATATGAAATTCCGCTAAGGTTCAAAATTTTTCTTGGGCAGTAGGGTTGCTGTAACTACTGTAAAGAACCCACACTTTACAAAGGCAATTAATGAGGAGGAAAAAAACATCTGATTTTACCCTCATTTCTACCTTGTAGAAATTGTTAGCTTGTGTGACAATCACATTTTAAACATGTCAGTTAACAAAATTAGTTTTTCACTGCAGGGTTTTGTCATAGTTTGACTACAATAACCCTGATAAATAAAACACTGCATAATGGATGCTTCAACAGTAATGAGCTCTTACCTGGCTCATGAGAGCTCTTGTTCTCTCTTTCAATCTCCTGCAGTACCTCTGTCAGAGCCTCCCACTTGGGGCTCTTTTCCAGCACCAGCTCCCGCTTCAACTCTGAAATACACACAGCCTTTAGTCATTTTAAATAACACATGTACATTACAATGCAGAAATCAACTCTGAAAAACACTTTCTTTTCCCCCAGATGTCTGTTCAGGGGTTACTTACCTGAGGCTGGCTTCTGTTTTTCTGCATCAGCTCCAACTTTGAGTTTCTTCTTGCTCTCTGGTATTCGATACACTCGACTCCTCGCGTTCACAAACATTGAAGTACTAGAGTCCAGAAAAAGCCACCCTGAAGGTAACAACAGACACATGCAATCACACAGGGGTAGCCAACATGAAGTACAAAGACTATTATCAAACTGCTCTTATTATAGAGCAGTGGTATCAAACTCATTTCTTCCAAGGGCTGCATTCAGCCCGGTTGGATCTCAAGTGGGCCGGAGCAGTAAAGTAACAGCATCATAACACATAAATAATGACAACTTTTTCTCTTTGTTTTAGAGCAATAAAAACATTACATTACTTATTACATTATTATATTATTTGGTAACAGGCATAATATTGTTAAAAATTTGGAGTTTGGAACTAAAATAAGAACAGTTTCTTATTCAATTTCTCATTTGCCCAGGTTATTGTTTTTCTTGGTAGTTGTTCGAGATTCAACTGGACTAATTTTGCTTCAAAAGAGCAAAACTAGTCCAGTTGAACCTAGAAAAATAGAGTTGTCACTATTCATAGTTTATTATGCTATTATTTTACTTTAGATCACATTGGTCTGTATGTAGAACCTGAACTTAAATGAGTTTGACACCCTTGACTGTCTTCAGTGCAATTTTTGCACTTGGTGGGCCAGTTTTGGCTGTTTGAGACCCCTGTTATAGAGCATTTCATGTGGATGGCATATATGGGCTCAATGTATTTTCAAATTTATGGCATTATAACATTAGTAGTAGTAAAATTTATTTGTTTGTTTACATCTAATAGTAGTGTTTCAGATCTGTGGTTCACCTGAATTGGACCCAAAGATCTTCTGGCTGGAGCGCAATGATTCGAGCAGATTGAGGAAAGTGACACAGTCGTACTGGGTGAGGTAGAGCAAGAGAACCCTCAACACCTTGAGGTCTTGGACCAGGCCTTTGGTCTTTGCTCCAAGCTGGTGCCACAGGGGGTCCAGATAATGACGAATGGTCTGGATGAAGGAAGAGAGGACTTGTAGTAAATCTCCAAATCTAAAAATCTGAGGTTTAGGCCTTAGAATGTCTTTGACAGGTTTTTAAAAGACAGCTTACACTATCATCAGGCTGCCTTCACTTCACAAACAGTGGTTCATTGTAGTTGCTTTCTTCATTCTTCAACTGAGCTGGTGCTTTCAAATGTGTAGAGGGGAACTTTGCACCATATACAGTATATAAGCGACAGGAGAACACCACTCACTGTGGTGTTAGGCCGCTGTAGTTGTGAAGTATGGTAGGCTACAGTAAGTCACTGCTGCATGTAAATTACAGGACTAAAGAGTAATCACATCTTTGGGGTGATTTTTTTTAGGTTGCAGTGGTGTGGAAAACTGTTTGGGTTGGAGACCATCAGCTGTATCTGGCCACCATGGCTTTAGGAATAAGGGCAATAGAGTCACATTGGAAGTCAGAAAAACATACAGCTGCTCTAACAAGTCACCAGCAGACACCAATTGTCCCACAGTATTACTCTGTATTCTGTGGTCTTTACAAAGTCTGACATTTAACTTCAACTTGTTGAAATTTACAGGAACTCTGAAACTTACAGTAGACGGTACACATCTGACCATGTACAGAAGACGACTGCCTTCACAGTACAAACAGTACATAATCTCCATATTGCACTTGTTGTGATTACTGTCCATTCACCAATTACAATTATTTCTATCAAAACTAGCTGTCAACAGCCCCATTTTAATGAGTAAAACTATTCAAAACTGATATAAATTCCACTTCATCAAAATAAACCACTGAACCTTTTCAAAGGCATTGCCTAGTGTGTTCTCCAGTGAGAGGTCCTCAGCCTCCAGAGTTGGGTTGTAGCGTTTCAGCTCCTTCAGACAGGCACCCATGATGTCCAGGATGGAGCTCTGGATGGCCCTCATAGCTGGTGTCAGTGACACATGAAGCTCTACCACTTCCGGCTTATGCCTCTCCAACACTGTATTCACTGATGCTTGGAACCTGTTGAATGAAGCGCATAGTGTGTAAAGATGAACATGTTAAGTCCAGGATGAAAAGCTGGAGTTATCCAAAATTACCAGAATGCAAAATTTACTTGACAACATTAAAATACTTTGTCAAGTCTATTCTGTTTGATTGTACCTTGGCCAAAGGTAGAGTTTCTTGACAAAAAGGTTCCTCATCACACGTTCCACTTGGCAGAAGCCTGAGGAGAAGGCTGTGGCCTTGTCAGTGAAGGCTTTAATGAAGCCTGTCTTGTTCTTCTGCCTGAATAAGCGAACAATGAACGCCTCCTGGCAGGACTCAATGATTTTATGAGCGCGGTACACCAGGATTCCTAAAGGACATGAAGGATTTGTTTTTATTGAATAATCAAGATCAGAGTATGTAACAAAAAATCTCTAAAAGTGCTATAATCATATACCTGATATGAGATGAGCAGGGATGCGATCAGTGAGATAATCAACCACCAGGATTCTGCTGGTTACAAACAATACCCCTCCTTCAGTGTACACATTAAAACGCTCAGTGCTCTGGATGTCGCTGGTCACTGTCCTCGGAAGGTGGGTCACACCCTCCACTCGCAACTGCTCGGTAAAATACTCCTAAAAACAGAAGAGCAGACAAGACACTGGAATCTCATATATTTTCTTAAATGTATCCTCTACACATAGACTCCTCCTGTTCAGTAGGAAAATCAAATTCCAAAAAAATCTATTACTGTAGAAGCAGTCTGTATCAAGGGATTGTGTCCCAAAACAGCCAACAGATTCTCATCTGTCATCTTTTATCTCCCATAGGGTCAATGATTGTAATGGTCCTCTGGCTAGACTTTCCAAACAGAGCATTAAACAGCTGCTGTTCAAAAAGAATGAGGCTGCTAGAGTTCTAACATGGACACAGGGAACAGTTTTCACACTGACCTCCAGTTGTAGATACAGAATAGATTTTACAGTGCTGCCACTATTTGATAAGTTATGACTTAGGCCTTAAACACTGATATCTTTAAAGAATATAATCCAGAATAGACTCTTGAATCTAGACTCATGTCAGCTAGTAGAAGCCAGAGCCTAACTCAACAGCATTTTTAAATACATGGTTAAAATACAACTTACCCTAAATCACACTCTAACATTTGATTAATTCTTATTGTGCCACATGTCTACTTACTATGTAATTCTGAAATACTGTTTTCACAATTGCACAATTTACAATACAAGGTGATACAAAGTGCATAGATAATGCACGTTGACTTGCCTTGGAGGGTGAACTGAGCCACAAGTAAAGCCTTGCCCCTGACAGCATCAACACGCTATGAACTACAGTTCCCACAAGTCCTGACTGTTGCAGTGTGTTAAAATTTATTAAGAACTACTAGTTAAAAATGTTGTTTTGGGGCTTAAGCAATTAGTTGCTTACTAATATCACACCGTGGAAATACTCAGCTACAAATAAAAGTACTGCATCACAACCTTCCACAAAAAGTTTGCATCTTCATGCACTTTGTTTTTTCTTTATTCATTTAAAGGCTACAAACACTATGAGTTATATTTTACTGCCGCACACCTGTGCATAATAAAAATGAGTTCATCTATCACATTCCAATCTATACAAAGGAACCATATTCAACAAGAATGTATCGAGAGAGAGAGAGAGAGAGAGAGAGAGAGAGAGAGAGAGAGAGAGAGAGAGAGAGAGAGAGAGGGGGAAAGTGGGTGAAGGGTGTCACAGCAAACTGAACTAGAATCGCTGTTATTGGTATTTGGTATAACTACCAATAACTAGTACAAATACCTACAACTGCCTCCACTACTATTCCACATATGCCTGCCATAAACCTAGAAGAGGGACTGAACACACTCTCCTTTCATTTATCTAACAGACAAAGTCAAGTCAACTCAATTCAACTCAACTCAACTCAACTCAACTCAACTCAACTCAACTCAACTCAACTCAACTCACACAGGGACACATAGTTTGTCTTGATGCTCTGTTAACAGTCAATATACCTGTTCAGCTGTGGTTGTGTTCAGCAGAAGGACCAGGCTTCCCTGCTCTGAGTAAACCCTCATGAACTGCAGCAGGATGCGGTCGAGCCCCATGCCCTCCGCCACCACCAGCAGCCCGTCTGAGCCGAACAGACCCAGAAACATCTCCGTCTCGAACTCTAACAGCGGCCCCGCCATGACGGAACCACTACCGAAAGAACAAGAACGAAAACAACACGAGTACTCTTCCTGTTGGTAATTACACAGTCCTAAACAGTTCTATAGTATCATAAACTAAAACAGGAGCACTTCTCATTTCTGTTGTTCATTGTTTTGAAGTTGCATATCCGGTCACGTGACGCCGAACGACCAAAAGTGTGGCGGTCAAGATCAAGAGCGCCATCTAGTGATGCGGAGTACTCAGAGAAACAAACAGTTTCGGTTTGAACTTCGAGAAAAAGATCTAAAAGAATTGGTTTTACCCTTTTATTGACATATTCATATGTATTTAATATATATTTATATATTTTAATAGTTCATTTAAAAAATTTGGTTTTATTCAAAAGGATTAGAACTGCAATTGTGATTTTGTGATTCATTGGATTACATTTACTGTATCTGGTAGAAGTGAGAATTTTATACATACTCAAACAATATTGTGGGCTGTCAGGTAACGTGCTAATAGCTGTTTGAATGATTTTCAGATGGATTATTCCTGTAACACAGAGACAGAGGCAGAGCTTTAATATGTTTGTATAACAAAGCCTGCCAGTTGGGCTTTGTGCCACTGTGTTGTGTCAGCCCACATTTCTGTGCCATAAGAGAGGAGGAGGCAGAGGAGACAAGAATAGGCCTGTGTTCATGAGTGACGGCAGAAGGAGCAGGACGATGCCGAGCCCACCGCCTCTTTCACAAACACACACTGGCATGGCCATGACTCACCGGAGAATGGAGACGTAAAGTCCAACTTTGACCACCTTGATGTTTACATGTATCAGTCATCCACAGTGAGTCTGAGTGCAGTTACATAAACAACACATGGACTCGATAGGATTCACTGGGACTCTATGTACAAGTTATACTTCCTGTTTTCTTTCAGTTCATTCTTGTGTTTGTTCTTTCTCTGATTCCTTGTTTCATTAATTTGTTATCTTTTTTTAGCTCTTAATTTTTTCTTTTATTTATTCTTTCCTTCCATTTCTTTCTTTCATTTGGTCTTTCTTTTTTATGTGTTTAATTCATTATTTTGTTAACTTCTTGTTTATTCTTTGTTTTGATTGTTCACTCTTTCATTCATTCATCCTTTTTTCATCTGTTCCCTTCTTTCATTCATTCTTTTATTTATTTTCTACTGCGTTTGTCTTGTGTTTTTTCCTGGATTCATTTGTTCATTCTGTCTTTCATTTCCTTTGCTTCATTATCGCTTTTTCATTATCTCACTTTTTTCTCCTTCTTTTCATTGATTCTTTTGTTTATTTTGTCTTTGGTTTGTTTGGTCTTTTATTAAGTTCTTCATTGTTTCACTCTTTCTGGCGCCTGTTCTTTCTTTTATCAGTCTTTCCTTTTTTGTTCCTTCTTTTGTTCATTTTTTTGTTCTGTATGTTCACTTTTTCTTTTGTTCATTCTTTCTTTCACGACTTTCTATTATTATGTCATTCTTTTGTTTGTTTTATGAAGTTAGTTGCGTATCAATGAAATAACATCAGAAGTTAATTTGGCTTACCCCATTAATGTCGCATCGACTTCCAGACAATAGTTTGGTTTCCCCTGTCTGTCTGTCTCTTCCTGTTTTATTTTGTCAGTTCTCCTCCTGTTCTCCTCCTACGTCTTTACTTCCTGTTCCCTAATCTTTCCACCTGTGTGATTACCTTTCCCCACCCTGATGTGTTGCACCTGTGTCTCGTTATCTCCCTCCTTTTGTGTATTTGAACCCTGTGCTTCTTCCTAGTTCTCATCACTTGTGAGTAACCTACCAGTGTTTTTCCTTTATCCTGTCTGTCTGATTCCTCAACCCTGCCTGTTTTTGACCTGAGCTTTGCCTGTTCCTTGCTGCTGCTTCTGCCTCCTGACCCAACTTCTTGTTTTTGGGTTTTTCACCTGTTCGTACGGTACACTGTATCTGCCTGATCCCCATGTGCTGTCACCTATTGTGTTGCCTTTCCATGTACGTATAACCCTGCTTGCAGCTGACTGTTCTCTGCCTTTCCCTAGTTGGTAATTAAAGTGTTAAAACCGATTTGGACCGGAATAACAGTTCTTCAACTGGAATATACCTGTGGACTGAAACCCCTGGACTGTGCAGTTTTTCATTCTCTAGATTTTTGTATTATGGGCTTTTCCTGTGTTAATACCGTTGTTTTACTAGTACTTCTGTCTAAGGTCTCTGCATTTGGGTTCAGCCCTCAGAGTTCAGACATGACAATTGAACTGTCAGTGGTGTATGTGTGTGTCTTCACACTGGCGACTGAGTCTGTCACGAAAACTAATTTGGTTTAATAACCTAATTTTGAATAAATGAAGGGTGAAGGACTCGTGCAAAGTGTAAGTGTTGATTAAAACTCAAGTATCCAGCCTCTTCCATCAGGAATGCATTTCCTTTCATCAAAACTGTCAACTGATTTTAAAAAAGGACAAAAAAACTGAGACCTTGGAAAAAACTGGATGCACCGTGTGTGTGTATATACACACACACACACACACAGAAACAAAGAACATCTCCATTGCTTTTATTATAAACCAGGCTTTGTGGTGCCATTATGACTGTAGCACAAGTTACTACCGTATTTTCCGCACGATAAGGCGCACTGCATTATAAGGCGCATTGAATAGAAGCTACAGTAGTGGCAGTAGTTACGGTATGCATCCACTAGATGGAGCCGCCAAACAGTAGTTCGTTCGAACGCTCGCGAACGAGCCCGACACGCCCCCTCCTCAACAGGAGCTCGCCGGACGGAGCTGGTCGTGGTTCCAGTAGCGGAGTCTGAACTGA
>JAPTYQ010000012.1:7365232-7377388 GCA_029814465.1 Ostorhinchus cyanosoma | reverse complement strand
AGGTGTTTACATGGTCATCTTAAAGCGGAATTAACCTTTATTCGGAATTAAACAGGAATAAAAACACTCATGTAAACAGGGCCAAAGTAAAAGTGCTAATACAAACTAAAAACACAAAGGATTAAGCTACTCAGCAGTACATCAGCATAAATTATACACAGTTTTTTTAAGTTGCAAAATAAAAAATAAAAAGGGCTAGATGAAAAATACCATAGATCACAGGGGTTGTTGTTTTCACCACCATTGTTGATACGTAAGGCAGAAAACATGTTCAGAGATGAGGTTACACATTTAATTTTCATTCCAATTCTGTTAATATATATTGACTTAATTCCATTTTAAAAACTTACAACTTGTGTTACTATAACTACTTAAGCCCTGGAGGTTATGTTTTCACTGCTTTTCATTGGTCTCTCAGCAGACTAGCATCCACACGTGTTGAATAAATCATCCTAATTTTTTGTGCAAGTTCCTGATGAGGTGAAGGTCAGATAAAAACCATTTATTCATTATTCATTATTCCTCATTATGAGACTGTGAAGGTCTAAAGTTACTATGTTACATTATTATCTTGTTAAGTTGACTGTTCGTTGCTCCGTGTTTCAGGCAGTTCTATAGAACAGCTACACTAACTGTGCAGAAAAAAAGAGCTATTTCAATCAATCAATCAATCAATCAATCAATCAATCAATCAATCAATCAATCACATTTTATCTATATAGCCCCAACTCATAACGAGAGAGAGAGAGAGAGAGAGAGAGAGAGACTGGGGGAGGGGAATAGGGGAGACACATGGATTCATAGCAAACTGAAATAGAACTGTTAAAAAGTAGAATAGCTACTAGTATAATTACCAATAACTAGAACAAATATCTATAAGTGTTAATATGACTATTACAAATACAAGTATTAACCGTGGATATGCTACTGCTGTAGCTGTTAGTACCAATGACAGAAAACTATTATTTGTGATTTTTCTGGTCTGTTTTCTGTCTAAAACCAAAGCTAAGCTAACTGAGCTATAATGTAAACTATCAGTTGACACAGACACAATTTAAAAATAATTGACTGAGTTTTTCTTTTGAAGGAGTCGTGGAGATGTAGAATTAATTCATCCATGGTTTTGGCAGCTATGAGTGCATTCTGGTACCTGATATTTTTGGAACATCAATACTACAGTATAAATGCCCCTTAACTCATCAAGACCCTGTCCTACTTTTGTGGCAGCTCCCAAATTATATTTCTCTATTTTCAAATGTTCTTAAGCGATTAATCACCATTTATTCTAATATTAGGCTCAGTATTTTGCAGTCTTAAGTGAAAATAAAGTCATTTCCTAGATTGAATTTACTGATCATGACTGATGTTCATAAAAACTCAAGTTAAAGTTGAGGGTTATTATATCATATATGGGGGCAGCCGTGGCCCAGAGGGCTGGAGGGTTGCTGGTTCGATTCCATGGACTGGCAGGAAAAAAATTGTTGGCTGATGTCCCCTTGAGCAAGACACCTAACTCCCCGGGCACTTGCCATGGTAATGCCCACTGCTCCTAGCCTGCAGTGTTAGATGTGTTCCTGCATGTTTCTGGGTCCATGATGGGTTTAAAGCAGAGTTTCAGTGTGTGGTAAAATGGACTGTATACTGACAATAAAGGATCGTCATATTAATCTCTTAATCTAATAAAAGGAAGGGGAAAAGTGACTTATTCAGTAAAATATATAATTTACTGAACATAAAAATAAGTGTCTCCATCCACTGTCATTGATTCAACTCCATGGGTTTTACTGGTGAATCAATGTTGTAGAAGATGACGGTGTTTCAGCGTTCACTACTGAGCCTCTGAACGTTCAAATGGGTCAAATCTGATGACCATGAAAAGATCCAATTATTTACATGTATTGATAGGTTTAATGATCCTCAAAATTTAACTTTTTATATCGATGCATGATTTTGGTTGCTGGTAGATGTTTGGGTCTTTATGGGTCAAGGTCACAATAGAACATGCTCTATAATAACTAATAACTCATAGCTGTGCTTCAACATTTTGTACACATATTTCTTTCATATTTTATCGAAGGTGTCTTTGGGGTAATGTAGTGTCATAGTAGTTAGCACTTATACCACACAGCAAGAAGGTTCCAGGTTCAACTTTCAGTCAGACAGAAGCCTTTCTTTGTTGAGTTTGTCTGTTTTCTCTGCACCACATGGGTTTCCTCCAATAATGATGAATATTAATGGAGTAGATTTCTGTAGTGCTTTTCAAGGCACCCAAAGTGCTTTACATTATTGATCCATTATTCATTCACTCTCACATTCCCACTCTGGTGATGGTAAACTACGTTTGTAGCCACAGCTGCCCTGGGACAGGCTAATGGAAGCGTGGCTGTTAATACATGCCAAATGGGCCCTCCGACTACCACCGCACATTTGAAGGCATTCAGCATTCGCTCCAGCTGCTCCTGTTTCCCCCTCCATCAAAAACAGGTACAAGTTGGTTAATTCTCCCGTTGGTTCACTAGTGCCAGGTACTACGTGTGTATTAGAATTAGTCAAAAGCAGAAAAAGAATTTTAACCTTTGATTTTTGGGCCACTGTCTTCCAGATTGCAAAAATAAAATTGACGCTGGGGATGGTTAAGTCATTTATCTGTCTTAATGGAGGTTTACTTTCTAGAATTAAATTCTAACTTAACATTAAATGAGTCCAGTTATCTAATGTTAAGTTAGATATTAGTATTACATTACCATACACATTAGCTTGCATTTTGTAGAGCTTTGTAGACTAACACTAAAATGTATCAATAAATTAAGTATCTACTGAATCACTATGTGAAAAACAGGAAAGCTTATGCTGTGTGGCTTAAATATAACTGAATTACTGTTGTTTTTACCCTAATATGATGTTTCAGTGACCAATAAAACTGACAATTATTCTCATTGGGGTAGTGTAAAATGACCAAATAATGTGCAGTTATGAAGGCTGCCAACTAAAGAGCTACTGAAGTAATATCATTAATGTCATGAGTGTGGTAATTGATAGCCTGAAAACTTTAACCGGTGGCTAAAGACTGTACATTGCTTTGACAGAATATGCAGTTGAAAACATTAAATGAACCAAGTGACAAAGAGGCCTAATCAGGGTATTTGCTTTTGGCAATGAATTGAATTTAACTTGCATAATATTTGCAGGCATTGCATGTGTCTGTATTCACTTTTCCTCAAGCAAATTAAGCTGTAATGGAGGGAAAAGCAGTCAGTCAGCCGGCGTATTTTGTCTTCACGCTAAAGCTTTACTTCTCAACTACTAACAACAGAACAAATGAATGTAATCAGATTAATGGGTATGAAATAACAACTGCAAGCAGAGAGTAGACAGCAAGACATTTGAAGCCCAAATTTTTAATTTCATAAAACAACAACCAGGGGCAAATATCATGCAAATGTCTGTTGAGGGTTTGCACTCTCACTTTGTACAGCCACAGAAGATACAGGCGAAGATGATGGGCATATTTGGTAGGGTTAATCACGAAGAATCCTCATCATGTACCAGAGACACCCTATTACTACACCATTTCTCCCAGTTTTCGCCAACACACCTCAGCAGACGTGCTGGATGTGCTTCGTATCACGCTGGCTGGAATATTCCCACTGAGTCTGAAAGTTCAGTGTTCCTGCGGGTCTCTAGCTAACCAAGTTTATTTCAGCCAGCAGAGCAATTTCAAGTGTGGCGTAGCAGCCATTTCCCACTGTCATCACAACACTCTCCCGCCGCCGCCGCCGTGCTTCTAAAAGACCCCCGAGGAGAGCAGGAGAGTAAGAGTTGAATAGAAGTGAAGGCGTCTGTAAAACCCCTGCTTTCCCCAGAGTGGAGGCTGCGCACACAAACACATTCAGTCCAATGCAAAACATTTACACAGAAACACACAGCTCTGATCACACACAAGCTCCAAGACACACTCTCAGACACTCCCAGACAATTACATGTAGCCGGGAAACATTTTTCATTTTCGTTCTATATTCATAAACACACATAAAGGCAGGTAGACGTTTTGACTTTGTGCCTGTCAGTCAAAATTCCCTCACATAACTCTTAGCTTGCTTGAGTTTATGACAGCCCATCTGCATGCCATTACTGTGCGTTTCGACACTAATGGAGCCATTTCACCAAGCAATAAACTGTAGGGGAACATTAGCACCCGAGATGCAGGCTAACAACACACTAAACTGACGGGTGCCGACGTGCTGCGCATCACTGAAAGTGCCTCCAGGGCACAAGCACAATCATTCTAAACATTAATATTTCTCAGCTTCTCAAGTAGGGGAGCATGAAAAGAATCAGAGGAAAGTCCAGGATTATCATACATACGTTTCTCACTGAGTCATAAATTGGAGTGGAACTTCACTGAATAGGAGCACAGGAGAAGAGTGGGGGATCTGCATAGAGGTAGAGACAAACAGAGTTAAAAGATGTTTTACCAAACAGGAGGAATGTTCATGTTCTCTACCAATCCACTCATGTTGCATTATTATTTTTCTCTTTTTCCCCTTGAAATATCTAGGGGTGAAAAGCAACTATATGTACTTTTACTCAAGTATTGTAAAGTTGAGGCATTTACATCCATTTAACCTCCTAGGACCCACAGTCCACATTTGTGGACAAGAAATTAATAGCTTTACACAAAAAAAAAAAAAAAAACTGTCCCCCACAAAGGACATTTCATAATTTTAAAAAAAATGCATCTGAAAAAACTGTTGCATCATGATGTTTTCACTATAAGAATTATTAAATTAAAAAAGCCAAAACGTGTACTTTCCTGACATGTCCTGGGTCTTAGAAGGTTAATGCTACTTTTTACTCTGACTCCACTAAATTTGTCTGACAACTTCAGTTAGTTTATGAACTAATAGTTTTCATCCCCTTCCTGTAAATGGAAAACCATTAAAGCCCAACTATTATACTTTTTTCACGTATAAAACCTCAAAAATGGCGTTGTCAATCAAGGGTAACAAAAAAAAAAGGAAAAAAATGGTCTAGTAATTTTGTTGTTGGCCCCCTCTGACATAAACACACAATAAAACAAGCAGTTGGGGTTCATGCCAGGTATCTACATTAATGACTCTTTTGCTCCCACCCCCAAACCTGTCAATCACTCCAATTTCCCTCCTCCTATAAACACCCCCCCCTTCCCCTCAAACCACCACCCCAACATCGTCATCATCACAAGATCACTATACCTTCAAATTAGTGTGATGGGAAGGTTCTGGAGCAAGTCAGAAAAAAAAAAATTATTTGTGCCAACCACTTCTCCAGCGATTGTTTCACAAACTTCAGTTCACTGCAGGCTTTGACACTTGTGGCTGGAGCTGTATCCACCATCTGACAAAAAAACAAAAGAAAATTAAGTAAAATGTATGTTTGCTTTCTTTGATAGATCGATGTACAAACCAGTACCATAAATTTGAAGAGGAAAACGTACCGCTTCAATAACTCTGATGGAGCTAAAAGCAGTCGAATGTAATCAACTGATACTATCGTTAACTTCTCAATCAACTCAATGCTGAGCTCCAAAAACGATTGTTAACATTGTAAGTTAGGTGCGTCTCTTCTAAATCCTTGAGGTTTTTGGAAGATACTCAGTTGCACAGAGTAACGTTAGATAATAAAGAACCATTTTAAATTGGTTTCCTTTAGATTTGTTCCAGTATGAGATGAAAAGTTTGACTTCTTAGAGATACATTGTTCTCACAGGACAGCAATACTAAAAGCACATGATGATCCTGTAGAATTCTATGTATTGCTGTAGATTAAAGCTGCAATGTTTGACATTTTTGACACCATTGGGTAAAACTTCCATTTTTACCTTTCAGCATTTTGGAATTCAAGTAGTCTCAGAGGAAACCAGAATTCCATCCCCTTCTCTGGACCCTGTTTTCAGGCTGTAGATTATCCACATCATGACAATGTTTTGGTCATTCATGGGGAGTAAATAAATACAAAAAAAAAAAGCATGCACGATGGCCTTACATCCCAGAAAAGACCTTAGTCTGATGATTGACAGTCTGATGGATATTTGTAGACTATTATTATTATTATTATTATTATTATTATTATTATTATTATTTGACTTTCTTTTACATTTCATTGAACTGATATACCATAAACCCCCCCCTCTCCTTGGATCAATAAAGTCCATCTGTATCCTTATCTGTATCACTGTTTCTCTGTTTCATCAGATACAACTCTGCAGCTCTACTTTGTGTACTGACATGGAATCTTGGAAAAGTGGTTTCATTTTTCCACAACATGAAGCAATCCAGAATTCATCTATATTTATAGATTTCAACTAAGATGAAAGAACTGTAGAGGAAGCCGTCTATTTTTTGCAAACTGACATTTTTCTCCCATGATTTCTGCTTCTACAGCTTTACACAGGCTAGGAATATGTAAAGTAGTTGAAATGAGTTCAGTCTTAAAAGTCCTCAGGAATAACATGCAACATGTACATTATTGCAGCAGTAAAATGAATCCAAAAGCATTATGTTAATACTAAAACCATAGCAGTGCACATTAACTACATTGAGTACATTGTGCATATTTTTATCTATAACATTACAATATATCTATTGCTATAATTTCAATGAGAAACGCATAGCACCTGACATTACATACAATGTGTTTCACTGGTCATCCAAAACATTTTAGCACTGACAGGTGAAGTGGTCATATTCTTCATTATTTTGTCACTGTGGCACTTTTCAACACTTGAGCATTTTGACCTCAAAATTGATGAGTTGGAAGCAGCAAAGTGGCCAGTGTAGGGATCTGATCTTTGACAAGGACAGTATTGTAATGGTGATAACTAGTCAGAGCATGTCAGCAACTGCACGTCTTGTTGGGTGTTCCTGCTGCGCTACTAAAATGACAGGGAACTGAACATTATTACCACCTGCATGATACTATGGCTCTCACAGTATGCTATAAAGAGGATCAGAGCCTACAGGTCTGCTTGATGAAGTCTTTAATCTAAGTTTTGAAGACAGATGTTTTTGAGGTACACTGTAAAAAAAATAAACTGTAGAATTAACAGCAAAAAGTTGTAATATTGCAACATAGAAAAACTGTAGGTGAAAATACAAAGCAAATTTGTTTATTTGAGAAGATTTTTGTATTAAGGATTAAATGAAATGTAGCTGTATTGTTTACAGGAAGAGTATGTTAACAAAACCAGATTTATATGTAGAAATTATATATTTCTATTGTATTGAGAAAATAAAACTGTAAATTGAAAAACAATGTGGTGCTATTTAAATTGTAAGACCACAATATTGAAATAACAGCCTATTTGCCTTTTTTTTATATAAAGAAGGAAGAAGTAAATATTTAACAATTTAACATTTTAAATATGCAAAACAATGGGTGGCTGTGGTTGAGCTGGTAGAGCAGGTCATCCAATGACCAAAGGGTTGGCAGTTCGAACCCCTGCGCTGACTGTTCACATGTCAAAGTGTCCTTGTAAAACTCTAAAGACGCTGAACCCTAAATTGCTCCCAGTTTAGGCCTGGTGGCCTCATAAAATGCTGTGGGCACCATACAGGTCTATGAAAAGTGGAGTCCATTTACATTCAGTGTTAAATCTACATGTTTAAAATGTTAAATCTACATGTGACTGTGTAAATATGTTTACGATTTGATGTGTTTTTTACAGCATTGTTCTAGTACCCACAGCTGCCATTTTTTCCCCATAAAAACAACAGGATTTTTTTTTACAGTGTAGAATGTGGTGTTACAGGTGACACAAGACATAAGAGAAACACCAAGACCTGACAATGAATGTGTAAATGAAAAGCTTAATCATATGGATTATCCAACATGTGCCACAGTCAAAACTGAGTCAAAATCTGAGTTACAAGTCAGCTTCAGATACACCACTGCTGGATGTCATAGCCAATAAAAAGAAAAATGTTGGAGGACAGCTAGTAGGTATCCTCGTGCCGGATCCTCCATGTCTCTGCTCACCACAGCGTCTTGAGGAGCTCTGACGGGTTCCTCCTGTCAACCCCATTTTCATAGAGCCTAGTCGGCAGCTTTGGAGCAGCATGTGCCTCTTTCATCCCTCTGCTGCAGCTTCCTGTAGCTTTAGAAAATGAATAATGAGTATACAATTTAAATGTATTTAATTTTGGTTTAGTTTGTTAGCTTTTTAAAATGTAATTTTATATTTGAAGATTATGTTGATATTTCAGGTGTTATCTCCTGCTGCACAACAAAGTCCGGTTGCTGTCCAGAGTGGAGGTGCTGAAACGCTTTGCTGCATGTCTTGAAGAGGTGAAAATAGATCGTCCAGAATATGTCAAATACGTCTACATATTTCAATATGCATTGGAGATAAGTTCAATAAGTTACAGATAGGTTCGAAGTATGTTACTCATAGGTCAGAAATACGTTTTGGATATGCTAGACGTTACAGTTGGGCTCATAAGTTTACATACCCTAGCAGAATTTGTGATTTTTTCGGCCATTTTTCTGAGAATATGAATGATAATACAAAAACTTTTATGTGACTGATATTTTGTGGTTTGGTGAATCATTTATTATCAAACAAATGTGTTTGCTTTATTTATTTATTTTTTTTTACTTGTCTTATCCAGCATTATAACAGCAGAATGGTGTTTATATACACACAATTAATTACAAGCAAACGGATCGCAGGTAGGGAGGGATACCTTTAATAACCATTTAGACCCATGTGTCAACTTGTGTGTATATTATAAGGCTAAACCTCCACGGTATGTAAATTTTTGATCAGGGTCATTTGGATGGTTTCTGTTGTCATTAGGATTTTAAAAAAGAGCAAACACATTTGTTTTGATGATAAATGGATTCACCAAACCACTAACCAACAGTGACATAAAAGTATTTGTATTATCATTCATATTCTCTGAAAAATGGCCAAAAAAATCACTAATTCTGCTAGGGTATGTAAATGTATGAGCCCAACTGTATCTCAATTTATTTCAACTTGGGGCTGGAACAGATCAATGGCATTTCAATTCATTTCAATGGGCAAAATTGATTTGATATATATACGAGCAAATTGAGTTACAAGTTTGGTCATGGAATGGATTAAAGTCAAGGTACCATAGTGTGTGTGTGTGTGTGTGTGTGTGTGTGTGTGTGTGTGTGTGTGTGTGTATAAAATTGTCCTAATATTAGACAACAATAGGATAATCAACATTAATACTGCTTCATCTATCAGTAGTAATATAGTTGGTGCATAGGATAATATTTTCATGGTTGTTTCTTCACACATAAGTATGAACATCTTAAAGTATGCACTCCAACTCACAGGTGTGTGTAGCTCAGTGGATGCGAGTGTTCTTCATAGTCCTGATGTACCACAACTGTCTTTGTCCGCCTCTCAGCCACTACATCACATTCACTTCCTGAATCGTAAATAACAGCATTCAGCCATTTTTAGTCGGCAGGTGGCTCCTTGATGGGGAGGTTGTGTTCAGTGTCCAAACAAACTGTTGACACAATCTTCCATCTTCACTGTTGAGAGAGTGGGAGTCCAGTCGGCGGTGGTGTGAAGAACAGTATTGTGGGTAAATGTCACAGGGAGCCTTCTGTTCCATATCTAACTAAGTGAACAAATGAAGAAAAAGAAACCCACCAGAGAACAAAACCAAGAGGAACATGGCTGGGAATGCCCTTGTTCTGTTTTTGCACTCTGACACATTCATAAAACAGCAACTAGTTTGCTTGTAAATGTTTTATGAACCAAGCATGAACACATTTTTTCAGTACAACTGACTGATGCCTCTTGCCCAAAGTTGTTGTTGTTGGTGCACAGTGTTGCTTTGTGTTTTGTTGGCACACACATACTTTGAAGATGTGTCTGCAAACATGGCTCCCTCCCTGTTTCTACTTGTGCTTCCTTATTCATATCAAATAATAATGATGTGATGTGGGAGAAAACTGCCTTGTTTAAATAGAGGCAATTGCATTAGGGTTGATAATACAATCAACTGACAAATATTATATGCATGGATTTAGGTTTGATTCCTTTGCACACAGATCTGCTATCACTACTGCACCTAAGATATTAACATGAACATCATTTTCATGTGAGAACAGGTCATTGTAAATCTAGAAAAACGATCACAGCACAGATCTGTCCTGTCCTGCAGGAATAATACAAACCTCAGATTAAGATGTAATAAAGAAGACTTGTGCTTTAAAAGACCAGTGCTGTTGGGGGTATTTGGGAGGCTCTAACTGTAGAATTGGAATGTAAAATTGATGATTAGGTTTTCACTGTTGTGTTTTTGTTACCGTGGTATGAGCCATTTATATCCACAGAGGGAGTGGGTTAGTGTTCAAGGAGTCCACCTCGTTGCACTGATATGTTTCTATGGTAGCAATGAACCCACTTCCTGTTTTTCTTTTTCTATTTTAAATTGGCATCTAGCTTTGAAGCACATTACTGCCAAGTGCTATGACAGTGAACCAGAGTCACCCCCCCCCCATCCAACAGAACAAATGAAATCTTTGATAGCCACTGAAGCAGAAACTGGGGGCATTGCAGTCATGTTTCACTGTCTATTTCCTGTTTTATTTTGTACGTTAGCCCTCTTCATGTATCCCTGACTGTTTTCTATTGTTGTCTTTTCCCTCATGCCACTTCATTTCTCCCTTTTTTTTTTTTTTTATCGGTAAAGATGCAATCTCTGGGCCACTCATCCTTTCACCTACAGTTTCCCCTCTTTTGTCTTTGTCCACCCACATTTCAGTAATCACATACCACTGTATACAGACCACTCAGCTTCTCTTTGTAGCTCATCACTTCATCTCACATGTCCATCTCTGTGCTCCTTGGCCCTACTTGTCTCGACTGTTGCCCTCATACTCCCTCATGTTCCTTATGTTTACATTTTCTTTTGGATTCCCTATTTTTCTTGTAGTTTAGTTTTATTAGTAATTGCTCTGCTGTGTATGGACCCCCCCCCCCCCCAGCTTATTGATGCCTGTATCAATACCACCATGTGTCTGCCATTTGTTCTTTGCAAAACAAGTCAGTAAAACCCACGTGTCTCTGATGGTGAAAATGACCTCATATTACTTTACAGTAATAAAATGATTGACACTGAAAACCTATGCTGGCCTACTTTCATCAATGGAAAATTGATCAGGATCCAATGAAGACTTGGACTAATAATCATAAATGGTAATGCCACTATTGAGATTGGTATTGATACGATTTTATCAATTATCCTCCATCCACTTATAAGCCCTCTAATGGCCTATATAAACTACAACAATAACCACACGGACGAATGCTGACATTCTGCAAACAAAATAATTATGTAAAATACAAACTGGGAGCAGCTCAACATGTTTCCGTTTTTATCGACAAAGGTCACGCAGCAGACAAAGCAAAAAAGAAAAAGAAATCCACTCTTTCTATTCATAGAAGAATCTCTTACACAAGTTATTCCAATACAATATGTTGCTGGTTATTTCAGAAAAAGACCATTATAATCTCCAATATGGACAGAAAAACTCTGCTGCCACTGACTTCATGTTTATGCTCATTAACTGAACTGCTGTGTGGCCCAGCTGTTTACTGTTTATTACTCATATTCTGATTAGCATCAATAAAAGCTACATCAAATGACGTGCAGTGCTAATGTGTTGATCGTGACCTCCCGTTACTTCAACAATATTCTGATGAAGTCAGTGTTTTTAATGTTCATCAAAATGCTTTGTAAGTTAGACTTCTTCAAACCTCTGCTCTAGGTAGGACATTACAATAGTGCTATAGTTAAAGTGAACATTAGAAATATTCTGCCTTAAATGATGACGAGATTATTGTAATTCCTTACTCACAGCGTGTCCTAAAAGTTCTCTAAAAAGTTTTTAGATGGTATAAAACAAAGCGATAAGACTATTAACAGGAACTAGTAGAAGAGTGCACATCACCCCCATGTTACAAACCCTTCACTGGCTTCCAGTGGACTTCCAGTGGACTGCAGCAGCTCCAAAGTTCTGCTGCGACGTCACTGACTCGTACCAAAAGAAGGGCTCACGTTACCCCGATTTTAAAAGCTCTTCATTGTCTTCCAGTCACCTTCCATATCCCAGTGCTGACCTTCA
>JAPTYQ010000012.1:7348696-7363955 GCA_029814465.1 Ostorhinchus cyanosoma | reverse complement strand
CCAATCAGAACGCTCTGTACCCCCAGCTCTGAAAGAGGAATTAACTGAAGCATTTCCATGGAAACACCAAGGAAATTCCTTTAATTCCAAATTATTTTACTCAGAATAAATAATTCAGAATTAAAAAACATCATGTAAACGTAGCCACTGTCTTAGATTAATTTGGTTTTATAAAGGGTCTCGTTACTATTCTGCTCATACGTCCCTTTAAATTTCCCCCTGGGGACAAATAAAGTTGAATTTAATTGAATAAATTTGACTCCACAGTAAAGTGGTGAACTACCTGACAGGCTATCTTACGCAACAGAAATAGTTTAGTTAAGTTGGGCTCCTCAGTCTGTCAGCCGGTGGTTGAAAGATTTCAATGTTTTGCCCAGAGGCACTCGGGCAGCCTTAACACCTGTGGTCATGAATGTTTGAGAGCAGCTTCAAGTGTGACTTTGTAGTTCCAACCTTTCTCTAGAATGTAAATGAGAAAAGGTACAAAGACAATTGTCCTTGTAATTTTCTCATCACATTATCTGACTCAGTGATGTGCATGTACTTCTCCGTCTACTGTGATTAACTGCCCTGAGCCGTTTTCACACTCAATTCTTTTCCTGCCCATCACCACTTCCTCATCAGGAAAAAGTACACACTTCATTCGAGTAGAAGTGCAGATACTTGAGTGGAGAGCACACAAGAAAGTGGTAAAGTACAACTACAGGCACCACTTCATTGCTGTATTGAAAATAAATAAATAAAAACGTAAGAGCAGTAGTAGTTTTTTTTGTTGTTGTTGTTATTTCGGCTTTGACATAATTCACCAAACCTTTGTCTGTTTTAAGTGTTATTCCTCCATCCATTTTCCATTTAGACTGAAACGAGTCTTTATGATTCATGTTGTGAAAGTACACAATGATGCAAAATGAAATATTCCACTTTAAATGCATTAAAACAAGTAACAAGCCTGTTTTTATTTAGGGAGTATAAAGTTCAGATATTTGTGTTAAAATGTAGGGAGTGAAAGGAAAATGTTGCCAGAAAAACAGATTTGGACAGATTTGTATTTACGATCAAATAAGAGGGATTATTTGCAGCTTTAATGCAACAGTTGGAATAGATCTGAGTCAGACTGCTGGTCTAAAAGTAACCAGTCATGCATCTTTCTGACCCCGCTGAATGCTCGAATCATCAAAACAAGCTCCAGCTTGGCATATGAGCGTGGAGTGCTGATCCCTGCCAGTTCTCCCAGTCTGTCTCTCTGGCTGGAGGCCCAGAGGGCAGGGCACGGGGATGGATGGGCATGTCGCCGGCGCTGCTCTGCCCAGATGGCTCGCTCTGTCAGTGGGCTCACTGCCAGGAGGGGTGGCACCCTGACGTCAGGCCATGATTGGATACGCCAACTTTCATTTACACCCCCCCAACACCTGTGGCCTGTGGAGAAAGGAAGGGGTGGTGGTTCGGGAAGGTGGCCGACTGCATGTCTTCATATACTTCTGTTGTTTTTCTGAAGCCAAAAGTTTGAGACTTTGAGGATGAAGATATCAGTGGAAAAGCTGATTTTATTTAATGATTTCAATGTGTTAAAGGGTTACAGATGTAGGAGCGTCAGCTGTCATCATCAAGCAGTGACTAGAGAAGGGTTGAGGATAATATTCTGGTCTGATGTCAACATAGATTAACCCATAAACACCCAAACCTCCACTGCGACCAAAAACCACATACTGATCTAAAATGTTTAATACCTGTTGATCCACTAATCCTATCAGTTCATGTAAATAATTGGTGTAAAATGCAGTTTTTTATCTTTTCATAGTCATCAGATACGACCTATTTGGACGTTCAGAGGCTCCGTATGTGAACGTGGAAACACCATCATCTTCTACAACATTGAATCACCAGTGAAACCCATAGAGTCTGATCAGTGACAGTGGATGGACACACTGGGTTTATGTTCAGGTAATGAAATCTTTGCTGAAAAAGTCACTTTTTCTTCAGTTTCCTCTGTTTTGATATTGTAACCTTTGAATTAACTCTGAGTTTGCATCAACATCTAAATTAAATCTATGAAATGAAATATATTACAGGAAAATACATGATTTAGAGTGAAAAATGCAAAATACAGAGGATAATATTGTAATAAACTGTGATAAATCATTTAAGGAAGTTTAACTACACGGACAAATTCATTTGGGAACTGCCACAAAAGTAGTGCTGGGTCTTTATGGGTTAAATTGAACCTCAGCTCCCTCTCCTTCAATGTCAAACAACCCTCTACTATTTCTGTTCTTCCATTTGATCTGCTAATAAACAAAATAAACTATGAAGTTGAACAAGGTCAAGACGACCCAAAGACACGCCCAAATCGGTTACATGGGATTGTCAGACATCACGTCAGAACACATTCTAGGATTCTATCTCAGTTCACCGCTCATGTAAACCATGATCTATTCTAAATGGATCTTCAAATTGTAGAGCCTACAGTACCGTTGCCCAGACTTTTTCAGGTTGTGAGCTGCTTGTAAAATGACCAAGACTAAATAAATCTACTGCCACTATATATTAATGCATATGTCAGTGGATAGCACAGTATGTAAAGATAACCCCATCAATATCTCAGCAGGTAAAGTTACTGACAGAAATGTGGGAGAGTGGGGTTCAAATCCCAGGAGAAGAATAAATCTAACTTTTTGCTCTTTTTTTATTTATTTATTTATTTATTTTTTAACCCGTCTTGTCCAGCACCATAACAGCAGAATGGTAGTCTGGCTGCCTTTGGTGCTGAGCAATTTTGTTTTGCCAAGGGAAACTTCATAAAGTATATGAGGCTCCCTTTGATATTCCACTGTCTTTATTTTGAGTTTGTTGAGATACATTTCAATGCTGGACATGACATGGGGGGGGGCAAGAAAGTGCAGAAGAACCTTACAAAAACCCAACAACAACAACAACCACCATAGTAACAATATCAGCATCAACAATAACTGAACTGAACTGAAAATAAAAAAAAAAACAACAACTTTTAGTTCATTTTTACATGTTGCATTAATCATACGCTCTATTCTGACGACCTGAATGTGAAGTGCATGAGGAATAGATAACTGTTCAATGTATCAGCTGGACTGCGTTTTATCTTCTTCATGCAGCTTTGTAATGTGCAAATAAATAACTTGTTATTTTTGCATGATAAAATTATAAAGAATAATAGAAACTGACAGTATTATCATCCTCGTTGCTTAGATAATTATTCAATCACACAGTGTACACATTAAAACTCAACAAAACAATCTATTACATAAGTTGTGGGCAATGTGAGGGTAATATAATGTAGATGCTCATGAAATAAGACCATTAACTGTAGGCTACACAAGGATCCCCCTCCTCACAAAAGCTGGATGTCAATCTTTAAAATAACAATTTGGTCAATAACCAAAGTTGGGTCTTTTTAGGTTTTTAAGTTCCAGGACGAAAAGTCTTCAAGTCTTTTGGTATTTTCCTAAAATAAGCCTAAATACAATGTAACACAACCGTTAAATGTCCAGTGTGTAAAACGCAGAAGTCTACGTGTGTTTTTATTCATTCTAGGTTTATTCAAGTTAAAGGGATCTGAACTCTGGTCCACACTCAGACTTAGTAGCTGACACTAGAGGACCTGCTATAAAACCAAAACCAAAGTTCTGACCTGATGCACAAACAGTGGAGAAGCAACATGTTCCCTCTGGGGCAAATCTAAAGGTGCCTCTTCAGGGATTGTATTCTCACTTCACACGGCTGCGTAATGTTCACGTTTGTGCTTTATTTCTTTCAATATTAATGAACACGCTTTGGCAGAGGAGCTAGATGTTCTTCACATCATCTCAGCTGGAACATTATGTGATTGTTCAGTGTTCCTCTGGACCTTCTGCAAACCATGTTTCTTTCAGCTTATAGTCATTTGTTTTGTTATGTAGCAGCTGTGGAGGTCCGTCATGGTGGACTCAATCAAAAGCCTCTCCCTCGATATAAACAGTTCATCCTAAGGTACACTGTAAAAAAAACAAAAAAAAAGGAAAAATTTAAAACAACCTTCTGCAGTAAAGATTTGAAGTTTCCTCATCAATGCTGCAGTTCATGGTACCACCTTCAATTGTTCTGATACATAGTATGTTCTAATAAAACGCACTACGTTGAATTCTTTGTTGAGCCAACAAACATTTTTGTTCCCCAAATAATAATAATGTATTAGATTTATGTTGTGCTTTTCTATGAATGCATGAAAGTATCCGTTCTCCTCTCAGTTCCTCACACACAGCCGTGGTTCAGGCGGTGGAGCAGGTTGACCAGTGACTGAAGGGTTGTTAGTTCAAATCCTGCACTGTCCGTTGTGTCCTTGGGCAGACACTTTACCCTACTTAACTCCAGTGACTGGATGGTGGATCCACTGTTTGTGCTTTGAGTTTGCATTCATAGAAAAGTGCAATATATATCTAAACCTTTATTACTTGAGTAACAAAAATCTTTGAGGGCTCAACGAAGAATTTAATGTAGCAAGTTTTAGCAGAACATACTATGTATCGTTGGTACAACAGAATAACTGAACTTGAACTGACACCTCATTGAGAAAAGAAAATTTTTACTGCAGAAGATTGCTTTCAAATTTGGAATTATCTCAACATCTTTTTTTTTTTTTTTTAACGTACTCAAAACTCCATTTTCACGTGATTGATGAAAACATAATCATGATCCTCCTAAGTGGAGCTTCACAAAGGAAATTACTGTGACAGAGGTGCATAGTAAACACAATACAGTACAAAGTGCTGCAGCAGGATATATATATATATAAGATGGTAAAATAAGACGGTAAAATAACAATAGACCATAACATGTAACAAAATAATTAACAAATTTTGTCAGTTGTTTAATTATTTACAGATCAGTGAACCCTCCTTCTAATCACATGAGTGTTTTAGCAGAAATTGTGCTATAAGTATCCAAAACGGCACAAATCCATTCTTTGTGATGGTGTAATTTTTGATAAAGCTCTTAGTGGTGTCATTGTTTGGGGCAAAATATCCCATTTATATTTGAGGTCCTTCTAGACTTGGGTGTGAAGTAATTTGTGTGAACCAAACAAAAGTGGATTTAAGTCCTGGACCATTATACAGCAGAAGATTTGTGTTGTGAAATTACTTTCTCTGTTCCAACAATTGGAACGGCAGTCCTAACTCATGGAGCATGAAATTTAAGTGCCTCAGCTGTCACACATTAGAGACTGAAAACTGTGGTAAACCTCGGATGAATCGTGTGCTTCACTTCTACATGGAGACTGTTTTTCTACCTCCGACACCAGCTCACACAGTTCCAACATATGGCCAGGAATATCACGATGACGCACAGTGGTCTGAGCGCCGGGTAAAGATAACTGTGAATCCCATTAGGAATCCAAACACATAAAATAAACCTGTTTTTTTTTTTTTTTTTAAGTCTCTTGGCTCACTTCTGAAACATTAACATCCCCCTCATGCTACCAGGCAGCGCAGAGCCCTCTCATGTGTGTTCAAAAGCAGGTGACCTTTGACCCCAGCCAACCACATCCACTTTGAGTGCACACTCATATGAAAAAAACATGGAATTTGACACTGCGCTGTTGTGAAAGAAGACCAGTGTTGCAGAAAAGGTCATGTGTGTTTTGTGTGCATTGTGAAAAATATGATCAAGGGTTACTTTTATGTGACATTAAATGTTATTGAGTAGATTTAATGTTATGAAACAAAAGAAAATCAATAGTGCTCTCAAAAAGTATTCAAATTACTAAGTATTATATAAAGTCAAAGTCCCGGAATATTTTTACCTTCATTAAAGCTGTAGGTAACATTTAGATCAAATAAATACATTCTTTTTAAATAGACCTGGTTCATAAGTATACATACTGTTTTCCATAGATACACCGACTGTTTTTATAGGGAATTCATACTGTTAATACTGTCCCCGAGGTCGCTCAGTCATCCTCTGTGTAACACAATCCCCCTCACACGCCTCAAAAACAAAGGTGTTCGGGCCTTTTCTGTTTATGCGCCAAAGGTTTGGAATCGTCTCCCACACATCAGATCCTGCCCAAACATTTCCAGTTTTAAATCTAAGTTGAAAACCCGTCTTTTCACCCTTGCTTGTAGTTCAGTCTGACACAGTCGTCTTGTTTTTCTTTTTTATTCTGTTTTGGTCTGAATCATATTTGCTGTTTTGATCTCTATTTATCGAATTTTTTCTTGTTGTTTTGATCTCTATTTATTCACTTATTTTAACTTATGTGTTTATTGATAATTTCTATCCCAGAATCGTAATTTTCTTTTAACTTGTGTTATATTCTCTGCCTTTCTTATGCCGTTGCCCATGTTCTACCCAGATTTTTGATGCTATTTTTACCTTTGTCTGTAAAGCACTTTGGGGCAACGTCTGTTGTTTTTAAATGTGCTACATAAATAAACTGACTTGACTCAACAGAGATACATAGTGTTTCATAGATAAACATACTGTTAATTGTAAAGGGGGAAAAAAAATCATAGTTTTTCCAGTTTTATTTTTTATTCTACCAAGCTCTATGCTTATGTTACTTTGTTAAATTGTAAATTTTTTCTTATCTTATTTTTTATTTTTTGTAATTTATATTCCCTCCTCTTAGTTCTGTAGCACTGGGTTTTTTTTTGTAAATATTGACTGGACTAGTGCTGCTAATTTCATTGGACACACAATGAAAATAAAGGCTTTTCTATTCTATTCTATTCTATTCTATTCTATTCTATTCTATTCTATTCTATTCTATTCTATTCTAGATAATGATTATATAAGGGATTTAAGCCAATTTTATTCACATTTGAAGAAAAAAAAAACATTTTTCAAGTCATCAAAATATAATTAAAGCATCACTAAAGCAGATGCAGGGCAGTGAAAATATGTAACGAATACATAAAATGTGCAAAATTTCTCTGTATCACTGTAAATTGACTTTAAAATGAATCAAATGAATACATTTTCTTTGTCATTTTCTTCATCTTTGAAATGGTGTATCACTATTTTCCCACTGAAATTCTTCCATATTGAATCAATAACCTGAAAATGTTCCTTTCAACTTTTAGTCTTCGTTATTATGCTGCTTTTCTTTATGTCTTCTCTGTTTTGACAGGTGTGTTATGTGTGTCTGTATCTGTTTGTCTATACATCCAGTATATGTTCACGTCTGCATTTTTTGCCTGAAACAAGTCTCAAAATCAATCAAGAGAAACTAGTTCTCGTCTGACGCCGTAAAATAAAACAGAGTAAAGGTCACGTCGCTGCGCTCACGTCTGCCATCTCATGAGGATACTTTTTGCAGACAATTTCATAAATGAGACGCCATGTTTTCTCTAAGAAATGCATGGGATGGGGATTTTTTTTAATTTTTTTTTAAATCAATTTTGCAGCAATAAAGAGGTGACCACGCCTCAATTTCAGGGCAGAGGAAGTGTGTGGAGGTGTGGAGGAAGGACTGTGTCCAATATCAGCTCAAGTCCAATCCCCCCGCTTACTCAACAATATTCAACTAATATGTAATAACTTAACACTGAGTGAGAGGAGGAAAAGGGAATACAATGTGGAAGGTGCTGAATGAGAAGGTTTTTTTTATTTATTCACGGACAGTGTGGAGAAAAGTTGGATGCGAGTGTGAAATCTGATATGCTGCACATGCAGTTTTCCCAGACGGGCTTTTACGTCCTGTACGTGGTCAAAATATACACGATGGAGACAAATATTTGGACGTGTTGAATTCAGGGGTTTCTTTTCTAACAGGAGTCTGGGCTTCAAAACAATAAAGACAAAAATCATCATTTAGTTTCATATTGTGATAAATATCATTGCATTGGTCAGTTTTGTTTAATTTGTCATCTTTGCTTCCAAAATGCCTCAAAGATGGTTCTGACTTAATTTCTCTCGACAGTGACTTTTTTTTTTATCCGTGACTATGATTTTATATGTTCTACCTCTAAAATTTATGAAATATTTTTAGTGCTCTGACTGTAAATAAAAATTTTCTACCTCAACAAATCATCTACTTTCTTCACATCTCATGTAGGAAGAAAAATCCTCCATTAATCTGTAAAGAAATATTGATCTTTAAATGTCAAATCAGCACGAATAGGGCAGCTGTAGCCATGATGCGTCCCAATATTTTCATCCATGTAGTTTATAACTCAGGACATGAAATATATTTTAGAAATTTAGAGGTAGAACAGTTAAAATCATAGTCATGGATTTTTAAAAAAAATCAATCTTGAGAGAAATTAGGTATAAACCATCTCTGAGGAATTTTGGAACAATTTAAACCAAATGAACCAATGTGATGATACTTATCTCAATATCAAACTAAATTAATATATTTGTCATTATTGCTTTGCATCCAAGACCCATGTTTGAAAAGAAAAACCTGAATTTAACGTGCCCCAATACTTTTGTCTGTACAGTGTGGAGTTTTCATAGATAAAACACAATTTACTAAATGACAGAAACAAAATACACTTTACAGTGTGTTAAAAATGACATTAGCACTGGTTTAACTTCAGCCTTTGTAATTAATTTTATTTTCAGTTGGTGATTTTTGTTGTTGTTTTTTTTTGGAGTTGACAACACTTTGAAAATAGTGGAGTAAATACAAAGTATTGCGCTGCAAAAATCTAAGTGTATTTTTCTCATTTCTAGTCAAAACATCTCATCACACTTAAAATAAGATATAATCACCTAAATAGTAACTTTTCAGTGAAATATAAGAATTTATTTTTAGACAATAGATATTAAAAATATTTCAAAAAATCTTACCAAGATAATTGTCACTTGTTCCATTGGCAGATTTTTTTTTCTTTTTTTTGTTTACTTCAAAAACCTTGTGAAAATGATCTTGTTAAGATTTCTTCATTCTTCTTCCTCATCTCACTCCCTTCCGGTCAAAGTAAAATTCCTCTGGTTGAAATAAAAAAAAATGTATGTTTGAGAAAGTATTTCACGTCCATGTGTGCGAGTTGCATTTCATGTGTGTCTGAACGGTAATTCTGAATAATGTCCCATACGGCCCTTTATAGAAACATACTGTGTATTTCAACTTGAATTCATATTTAAAAATAGTGTTGTATGTGCTTTGGCATCTCCTAGTGCTGATATGTGGTTATGGTGCATCTGAAAACTGACTTGCATACTTCACCCCATCAGCCGCCACTGGCCATGACCCAACCTTACAGATATGTCTAAGTTTGGACGCTCATTTTCTGTCCAATCACGATCTCCTCCAGAGCTGAGACTTTTCCTGGAGCTCGTCTCATAAAGCCCGTGTACTCTGGTTGAACTTTCAGTCGCATTATTGGCTGATATTCCAACGTGTGTCACAAAAGAGATGTTATAAATCTGTAATCTAAGGCATGAAAGACTACAGGTCCAGTTTAGTAACACACACACACACACACACACACACACACGCACACGCACACAGATATAGAGGTTTAGATTTTGTGCTTAAAGTTTGACTAATAATAAACACACGACTCTGCAATCATTAGACAAAAATCAACATTTATTATAAAAATACAACCAGTTATGTCACAGGCATGGTGTTCAGTATGGTCATTCTTAAGTCTGCAATGTGATTCATAGAGCAAATTTGTTCTGAAACAAACACACAAAAACATACACACACATAAGGAACAATGTGATTGAGCTTGGCTACCATGAGGATATAAAAATAGATAAGGACATAAGGTTCCTTCTCAGACAGGAAATGAAGGAGATGGACTGAGTCGTCTTTCACACATCACACTCATTATCCTCTTCTCTCAGACACCCCCTCCTCCCTCCATTACATGCTGACTTTTTTTGGAAAAAAAAAAAAGAAAAGATTCTGTCAGTGTGAAATGAGGTCAGCGGTTATGTCGCTGATGGAAAATCACCTACAGTACCCACCAGAGCTGACCACGAACACACACAGAGGAAGTACGTACACTTTCAAACACTGTCGCTCTCTCTCTCTCTTTTTTTTGAGACACACACAGGCATGTTGCTAAAGGGTTGCCATGACAACCCTCTTACATTCACAGTCGGCCAGAGTGATTCTGTGTGTGTGCACAGAGAGTAATCGAGTTGAGTCTTTTAGGGCTCACAGTCATTTTGTTGCAGAAATGTTCATTTTCAAGATAATTTCAGGACTGAGGCTAAAGCCTGGTGTTAATACTGTGACGCTGCTTCATTCATCTGTTACTAAACTGCCAGGAAATACTCTGATCCACCCACTGTTTAACACATCACAGCAATGACACCAGTCCATTTAGAGTGGGTCAGGTTTTGCTGAGCTCCTGCATGTGAGTTTAAAGCAGGGGGGTCAAACATGTGGCGCGTGGGCCAAGTCCAGCCCACCAAAGGTTCCAGTCTGAACGAAAGGGCAAAAATCACACTGAAGATATGAACAGTTCACGTTGTCAAAATCATTTTAGTTCAGTTTCCACATACAGACCAATGTGATCTCAAGTAAAATAATATCGTAATAACCCATAAATAATGAGAACTATACATTTTCTCAAAATTATGTGAAAAAAATGTAAGTGAAAAAGGTAACATTAAACTATGAAAATATGTACATTTACAAAACTATCCTTTCACAATAAAATGCAAATAAATACATAAAGAAAAACAAATATCAACAACCTGAAATGTGCAATTTTAACTAATATTCTATCTGTTACTAAATATTTTGTGCATTTATAGATCCACTGTGTGTGTAATAAGCTGAGATATAATATTGTACAAATTGTTTTTATTTTAGTTCCAAACTCCAGATTTTCATAATATTATGCCTGTTACCAAATGTTTGTTTAACATTGTGTGTAATGTACATGTAAAAATAATGTGAGGTATAATGTTGATAAAATTGCACAAATTTTCTCATGAAATAAATTTTTTTTCAGGTTATTCACAGCTTTTTTGGTAAAATGTAAATATTTTCATAATTTAATGGCGGCTTTTTTGTACTAAAACGGAGAAAAACTTGGAGTTCTCATTATTTATTGGTTATTATGTCATTATTTTACTGGTCTGGCCCACTAGAGATCAAACTGGGCAAAATGTGTCCCCTGAACCAAAATGAGTTTGACTCCCCTGATTTAAAGCAACAATCCTCGACTAGGGTTGGGTAATATTCAGGCAGAATGTGATGAAATACACGACCTGGCCAAAAGAAAAAAAGAAAGACACCATCAGGCTTAACTACAAAAATAGTTCAGATCCTTCTATTTGATACAGAGCAGAGATTGGACTGTGTTTCAATGTAAAAGTTCATGTGATCTGATGACTCCAGAATGACGGACGCATCAGGGTCAGAAGACAGGTGGATGAAGTGATTACCCATCATGCATAGTGCCTACAGTATAAGCCTGTGGGGGCAGTGTTACGATCTAGGTCGTCAGCAATATTGCATGTTCAAAAATGCTGAAAATAAATGTTGTGATATTGGGTCGGCTCATTAAAATTACGCCTCCATGAATGCATGCTGTAAAAAGTCTGATGACATATTAGAGAATGCAATGTTTTTTGGGGTTTTTTTTTTTTTTTTGGTAAGGCTGTGTATATTGCAATAATTTACGGAGGTGGGTAAAAATTACAAGGGCAAAACCAGACACGGTGTGAAAGTTTCTAGTAATATAGTAACATATGACCTATCATGTATAACTTACAGAGTGTTTGTGTAACAAAGAACACTTACATTGTTTTATTTCTGTTCTCAAGAAACATGCTAGTGATGGTAGTAATGATATGATCTGTCAGTTGTTCAAGACCAAATGATAAGGCTTTGAGCAGTGGATCATGTGTGTTTAGACAATCAAAATGTAGCCTAATTGATAGGTGTAAAGGATTTGTCATATTAACTGAAAGAGCACCACAAGACCTACTGTATGTGATGGAGACGGGAGCGTATCTGTGTAGGGTTAAGGCTAGGTTTAACCCTCAGTAAAACTACTGAAACACCTCTGCCTGCAATTATGGTCTGTAGGCCTGCATCCCTACATATGAAACTTCATTCACATCATGTATCCTGGACTGGGGAACACAACACACATTTTATCTCATCTTTTGAATGTAGGTTTAGGCAGCTTGATAAAGTTTAACTCGCTTTATGAAGCCCATAAAGAAATTCAGTCTCTGTATTTTACCTATGCTAATACACACACTGCCCCTAGCATTAGCATTAGCATAGACTTAGGCTACAATCAGACTGCAGGCAAATCTGGCCCAAATCTGATTTTTTTGCTACTATTTGACCTGTATTTGAACAGTTAAAGACAGTCTGAACGGCACATAGCTGATTTTTTTCAAATCCAACCCAGGCCACTTTCATATGTGGTCCTAAATCTGATATTTTACAATGCGACTTCAGTCTGAACGGCCAGGTTGCATTTATCCGACCTTTCCAGTTACTCCTGTGATTGACACAGCAAACGTTGAGACCCAGAGGTATGTTATTTTGAGTTTCCGACTAGTTTAATGCATTTACAATTCCCATACACATGTAAACATGTCACTATCCACAGGCTGACCTTTGACCCCATGGGCTGACCTTTAGCGCCACCGTGTTTTTACAGGCTGTAGATCGCCAAACCTTGAAACTGTTCATAGCTATCAAAGTACTTCTTCCATTGTGTTGTAACTTATGCCGAAAACAAGATGGTGAACTAACTGCATGTAGGTACCGGGGGCAGGGTCCAGTCGGTTCCGGTGAACCCCGGTAGCTTGTAGGGTCTACATCCTTCATATCTCTGATCTTCTCCAAATACCTTTTCAATCAGCCACGTTGAGCTTCTCCTGATGGGGACATCTTGCTTTTGCTACCGCCTTAAAATCTTAAATCTTGATTCCTGCAAGTCGGCACTATGCTGTTGCCCATAGTAACCAATACCTTTTAAGTTCAAAATGACGCAGCCTTCCAGATATCTCATGTAATATGACGTTTTTCCTCATTCGCAATTACCTCCGAGCCTCTTTTGCGCATGCAGGTCACTTCAGAGTCGGATTCAATTCACACTCAAGACTGATAGAAGTCGCATTTAATATGTAACATGAACGAGCACACAAAAAATTGGATTTCACCAAAAAAAAAATCGGAATCATGCATTGAGACCTGCTGTCTGAACGTAGCCTTTGAAGCACTGAGCTGAACAGGTAAACTTAAACACAGATTTGACTGAGAATTGGACGTGTTGATTCTCAGTCTTTATTGCATGTACAAGATCATTTTAGATCTGCTATATAAACTGCCAGAGACTCTAGAATCAGTGGTCCAATGGTGCAGTGGCGTCAAAAGGTGATGAATCTGTCTATACCGGGGCTATGTTGGGATAATGCTAACATTTGTCTGAAGGTAAGGTATAGTTGATTGTGTAGTGCTTACAGCCTGTGCTACCTTTCTTTTTGTTGTATGTGCTATTCACAGCATCAACAATTAATACCAAACACATGAATTTCACCATATTTTTGAAAAAGCGAAAACAAACATGCTCCGCGGCTCAAAGCCTTATTATTTAGCCATAAACAACCGACTAACCCTTACACTACTATTATCACTAGCAGGTGTTTCCTTTTGGAGTAGATATTTCTGTGGTGAAAAATCAAAAGAACAGAAATAAAACACATCAAGTATGCTTTGTTGACCTGATTAGTATACTTCAGTAAACGGGGGGGGGGGTCAAAACTATGCATTTTTTCATGATGCTCAGGAAGTGTGAAAGAAAATACTTTCAATAACACCCGTACATGTGTGTAACATGTCTGACCTGACTGTTCTGAAAATGTACATGTGACAGTTAAATGAAAACAGTGCTGACAACAGTTGCAAATGTATCATGAAATAATAAAAGAATACAGGTAAACAGTGCGTTCTCTCTAACGTGCTCCATATTGTTGGGATGTTCTTCAAGTTAGAGATGTTTGTGGTGACCTACAAGTAATGAAGTATTGATCAACAAAACACAATACGACCTAAAACAACTACGTTTGGTTTTTCGTCAACAAAATATCGTACTTAACTGTGCAAACACATTACTGCAGCCAGTCCTTGTACTTAGATTTTTCACTCCAGGCTCATTGTCTGTGATGAGTGTCATTTTTTATAGTAAAATATATATAGTATGGAGATTATCTTAACTCCTCCCATTTGTAAGGACTTCGCATACATTCACCTACAGCTTAAAGTGATTAATTATGCATTGGTGCAGAAAAATTGCTATAAATGGACTTTGATCAATACGCTACTCTAGCAACATTAATGCTGAAAAACCCATGAAGTAGCACACACTGTGAATACACTGGGAATTGGTCCATTTTAAATAACTGTGTATGTCAGAACGAGAAAAACAAAACGTGACTGTAGTTGACGTCGACGATACAACATTCTAGAACAAGCTGTGAGGCATCGAGTACATTTGAGATATCACCCAGCTCTATTCTAAAAAGTGTGAAGATCAAACTCCTAAGGTGTTACTTAAATATGTTGCAACATAAACCTCTGGTCCAATGAGGAAATATTTACATCACAAATACATCACAGTGAGGCAAAACCAGTCTGATGTAAACATTCATGAACAAATAAAGTAAAAAAAACTGATATTCAGAGCCTTAGGATTGTCGCTTTTGTTAGTATTCATAAGGATACAGAACAGTGTCTCTACACATACTAAATGCTTGCCGTATACAGGGACCTGGCCAGGCAAGACAAAAATACTTTACTGTTTTGTTTCAATTTCCTCTTATCGTTTCCCTGTGAGGGGCAGTGCAGCGTTCTGGTTTGCTGGTTCGTGTTGCTATAAACACACAGATCAACCATCAGCTTCAAACCACCATGATCAGACGGACAACGCACCGAGAGAACATAAAACACACAAAAACACACACGCCATGTGATTAGCTTGCATAGGATGGCCAACAAGGCATTAGACTGCGGCTACAGCAAACATAGAAAGAGCAACGGCAGTTGGATATTAAAGGATCATTAAAGGGAAATTCCACCATTAAAGCAACACCACGGAACTTTTGTTCGCAAGGTCCCCCTAAAGTCAAGAAACAGTATTGTCTGTAACAACTGACGTAAAAGCTCTATCTTGGTAATACTCGCACATTTGTTGACAAGCCACTAAGTGCGTTTACATGCACTTAGAGAAAAACGACTTATTGCCTTAGTCCGACTAATATCGAAGTTCTATAAGCCATGTAAACACCTTAGTCGGACTGGAATCGAACC
>JAPTYQ010000012.1:7330670-7347106 GCA_029814465.1 Ostorhinchus cyanosoma | reverse complement strand
ATTTTCTCGCAGTGCATGTATACTCGGATTTCTCCGAAACTCCAGTTAAGTCCTTAGCTCGATTATTGCCAATAGCTTGATTTAGATGTGCATGTAAACGTACTGATTGATGCTGGCAAACTTCCTGAGGCAAGACAGGAGACAGACAGGGTCTTCCTCAGTGAGACACGATTAAAATGAGCCAATAGGAAGTTCAGAGCCTCCGGTGAGATAGTCTGCAATCTCTGTACAATATCAAATACAGTGCGGGACGTAGAATCGGCATTTCCCTTTGCAAAGTGAAAGTTAAACTTAAGACACATTACTAACCACTGTTGTGAAGCTCATTTACCTTTTCCCTACCTCCTGAAACTTTGCAAAACTTTCATTTGAGGGGGCAGGACATTTGTTTTTTTCCCCTGCCTGGACGGAACTCCCTGGGCAGGTAAAATGGGTGCAAAGACATCGACAATAGTTCAATGTCTGGTGTACAGATTTGTTCTCTGATAATAACAGAGCTGCAGTATCATTCATTGAACTGAAGCCAATAGTGGGGAGATCAGAGTTGTGGTCCTGTTGCGTGAGCCATGTCTCAGTGAAAGCCGTGACACAACACTCCTTAAAATCCTTTTGGAAGCGAATGTTCCCCTGGAGCTCGTCTCCTTTATATTGATAAAAGCTCAAAAGCCTCCTTAATGCCACTAACTGCGTGCGCATGTGCCTATCAATTATGTGACATATCAGTGACGTATGCCGTAAAGCAGTAAAATTTTGTAGTTCTTTCTGTGTCTGGGTCCTGACCTGAACCCAGAAGTTGCATAGTGCCAGCGCAGGCAAGACAGACGCTCTGGAGTGATGACCAAAGTGTAATTGAACCTATTGTGAGTTGTTGTACGACCAAAACGACCGTGAAAATATAGTTTGAAGGCTGAAAAAGTCCGTTGTGTTGCTTTAAATTTTCTCACAGTTACGTATCATTACCTGGGGTGTTCTGAACTCATTTTCAGTGTTTTACAGTGCAATCTTCCTTTAATGATGAGCTACATTTAGAGCTACACTGACAACATCTGATTACAAAATAGCATATTGTCTTAACATTTTAACACTGCACAGACAGAGTGGGTGTTAGAGGGTGGAACACTACTTCTGATACAGTGGGAGCAAAAAGGTGGTGTTTCTCCACAAAGGAATCACTAGTTTGAAAACACGTTTACTGATCTTTGAAGTGGGAGCAGATATACAATCTGTTCTGCTACAGACAGCTCTCTAGAAAACATTCAGCAGAGTGACTACATGAACTCTGTTTTGTTTGAAGGTAATGTACAGTTTATAATGTGCGGTTTGTTACAAAGTCTCATCTTTGTTTTACTGAATTTTTCTTTTTCCTGCTTGAACGTACAATACATGTGTCAAATTGAATCATTAGATTTTTTTTCCATTTTATTTAAGGTTCAATTTGTAAGATTTGTTTGTGTGCTTATGTGACTTTTTCTTTCAGTTCTAACAAGCTGTTGACGTTAACAATTCTATATCTATCAATGATAATGGCAGCTTATGTTATCTTATGTTGACACTTGCTGCTGTAGAGGAGGAGAAAAGAGCCGCTGAAGAATGCAGTTCGACCTTTTAAATATTGATCATGCAACACAATTTACATCATTTTCTCTTATTTTAGCTTTTATGTATTATTTTATGGTTAAGGTTAACTCACATTTTACCCATCTACAAGCAGCACCTAGCATTAGCACTGACACTAGCATTTAGCTTTAGCGATTAGTATTAGCATGTAGTGACACTAGATATCTAATGTGCTAATTCTTCGGTCAGTGGTCAAAGGAGAATTTACCTGTATTTGACGATTGATGTTCTTGATATTTGGCTTCGTCAACTTTCATTCAGGATCAGCCTTTTAAACTCAAAAGAAATAATTATATTTGAAAGTCATGGATATTAACTAATAAGAATATCTTTTTATCACATTTTTGGCGATATTGCAAAGCCCTGAAAAAAAACCAAAACAAAACAAAAAACATCTTAGCTTTTTTTTTTTTTTTTTAAGTAAAATGATTATTTATTTAATGACTTCCTCTGTCAAATTAAACTATCTATTGAATTTTACAGCATTGTGGATTCAAACCAGATAAAACGGTACCACATCACAATAGGGATGAATTGCATTGTATTGCATCAGTAGTTGCTCAGTATGTATGTTAAGTGTATTAGGTTGTTGACTACACATTGACCACATTGATAGAGATGCCTAATGTACATACATGCGTCAACAAACCAACCGGTTTCCAGGGAAAAACTCCAACACAACTTCACATAAGCACATAAGCATATGTGAATCTTACATATTGACTTCTTAATGAACCCACAGAATTACTGGAGATTGAGTCATTGGTCAACTTCTATATTGTTTCTGACTTTTATGATAAGTAGGAAGCAAATACAAGAAAGGAGGAAATATTAAATAGCCTACTGAATAAACCCAGCAAAAATCAAGTCACCCTGTATCATTTAAGGCAGTGTATGAGAATGTTTGCTCAGTTTGGAGCAAATGATAAGCAAGGGACAAACTATTTCAATAAATTTAGCATTTGGGACTTGTCTGATGATCAATGAGTCAATCTCCAAAAACTGTGGAACAAGGGCCAAATACTGAGGGAAAAAATCCCAGCTTGTTGTTTCGGATGAGACCTTTAGTTGCTGGTTCTTCTCTGATGCTCAGGCTTGCAGTAGCTTCCTGAGATCCTCATCCACACCTTGCGTTTTCAGCTGCTCCAGGCTGTAGTAGCGATGGACCACATCGCTGTCGGTCACCACCACCACCCTGACGCCGTGGGTGTCCTCGCCCAGCTGGCAGCCGATGGCCGAGCTCACCACCATATCCAGGCCTCCGTGGCAACCGCCGGCGTTCCGGTGATAGTGCCCAGAGAAGACCGCTTTCACCCCTGTGGCGTGAGACAAAAAAAAAGGAGGGATGGGAACAAAAATGTGAGGATACTGAAATTAGTCAACTCTGAGGAAGTGTTAAATGAGGAACAGTGGCTTAAATATGTTTTTTTTTTTTTTTGATGGCCTAATTTTGTTGTCTGTGCTTACGTCACTGATCTAAACTGGGATAAAACTATAAATAGACAACATGCTCCATTTCTGCAGCGTAATTCACACCATGTCTGACCCTGTGTCCTTCATCTACCCCAAATGAAGGTGCAAACATACAATTATCAACACCTAACAAAAGACAACGATCACGTGTCAGTGAGGGGTTGACAGTTTTGTTTATCGATAACACAGGATTAAAGGTTACTTCACCAGAGGATTAAAGGCTTTAAATAACTTTCTTTGCAACTGTTTGGTGTATTTTTCTGACAAGAATTAGCCTCTCAGCTTTGGATATTTTGCTATTGCTCACAGAGAATTAAACAATTGACACCAGGTTAGATTTTAAGCACGCACAATAACTAAGGCTGTTAAGATAACGAAATGATTGTTGATTTTCATAAAACTAAACATCAATCTTTTTATTTTTATTTTAAGCTTATTTGTACACATACATTTAATGAAGGTGGCACTGAACACTGGGACACATAAAAGATGTCTGCTTTCCCTATTTGCCTTTAAAAATAAAAACTACACAGGACAGATTGGACAAAAATAACTCGAATATGCAAAGCCTACAACTAAAATACACAAAGAAATGATTAATCATGACAGGAAATGGAAATGAAACGTTTTGAGACGAAGGGGCTGTCATTAAAAGGGCACCAGTCAAATTTCAAATGGTGCAGAATAATGTGGAAATACTGATGAAATGTGGCATTTTTATTGGTTTCATTCAGCTGTTTGTGTCCAGGTAATTGGAGATGATTATCACATTGACCAAAAACAATTATGAGCTCAGATAATGTGATAATGAGATTATGTAATAATTGTGACGTGACAAATAACAGGTGCTAACTACTGCAGAAATAAATCTGATAGCCAGAAAGAAAGAAAGAAAGAAAGAAAGAAAGAAAGAAAGAAAGAAAGAAAGAAAGAAAGAAAGAGCATTTCACTTGCAGAATATTAAAAAAAAAAAAAAAGAGGAAGTTTCATTACGTAGTCACGATTTTCAATTTATTTTCAATTACAAACAACATCATTAAAAGACGGGGGAGGGGAATGGCGTGGCCCTGCGGCAGGAATGCTGTGTCACTACAGTGAAATGACTACACTCTTAAAATGGCTCAACAAACAAGCCTCACTTTGACTGAAAAGAGAGGAATGAGTTGTTTTGCTTGCATGAAGGTACAATTTGTTTTCCTACTTCTAAGGGAGCAATTTGTCTTTTGACAAGTCTGTGTCATCTTGGCCAGTTTTAGCTTAAACAAGTTGCAAAAGCAGAAAAACACAAACATACAAGGCTGTGCTACGGTAAAGTGGTTTCTGACAGGTTACATTAGAATAGAATATTTGATTTATATTTGATTAAAAAACTTATCACTAGCCTCAAAGCATAACTTTTTAAATTCATACACAAATGGAAAAAAGTACTGGGACATTTCTAACAGGAGTCTGGGAACATTTAAAATCACTGTCATGGATAAAAAAAATAATCAATGTTGAGTTAAATGAAGTGAGGCATGTTGGAAGCAAAGATAATAATTTAAACCAAACTAACCAATGCAATGATATTTATTGCAATATAAAACTAGTTTATGACATTTATCATTATTGGTTTGTATCCCAGACCCCTGATAGAGAAGAAACACCTGAATTCAACGTGCCCCAATACTTTGGCCCGTTTTTGTATGAGTTAGACAATTTTGCTATGAGACTAACGTTATGATCACGGTTGCATGTTCAAGGCATGTATAGGTAAAGGGGCTTTTCAATACAAGTGCAGACTTTGGCAGAGGAAACGCTGCTCTATTTTCTAACAGAAAGTGTTTCCACGGAGGAAAGTCTGGCTGCTCGCTGCCTCATCTCCAGAGAGATGCTGGGCCAAAAAAATAATGAAAACTGGCAACAAAAGGGGATAAATTGCAGTCTGTGCATGAGAAAGACATGGGTCTGTCCCAGAAATCTGCACAACAAAGAGAAGGAAGATCCCTGCGAAAAACTCATGTATCTGCTGCTGATACTACTCCGATGTCAGAACCGTGAAATTGCCCTGAATCATCACGTCAGACACTCTGCATAATCAAACAGCACTGGAATACAAATGTGACCTAAATTTTGATTAATATTCAGAGCTATGCTAGGACAGCGGTTGCACATGTTGGATCATTCAATAATTCATAAAGCACAGATATAGGATGATGGTTTGGACCTCTATGTTTACACACTTGAAGTAAAATCATTTATAATCAGAACCTGCGGCGGCGTTGTATGAAACCGATCCTCCTGTGACTTGAGGGTGGGCATGCAGCTGTATCATTATGGACCACACACTTTACTCGAATCTGTTTGTGTGTAGCCTTTCATATAACCTTTATACTATTTTAAGTGACTAAGTAACTGGCAATAATGTCTAGTTACAAAAATGTGTATATGTGTGTATGAGTGTAAGTGCATGCCCTTGCTGCTGTTGTTTCTAGATGAGGGCAAAAAGGCCACAAAGTCCGCACTACCCCTCTGGGCTGAAACATGTACTCATTATTCTGTATGACTGTGTGTAGATGTGTTGGTAGGTTGGGTTATATGCTGTATTGCTTCCATGTTGATGAATGTTTCAAGTGCAACTTGCAGGTTAACAACCATCGATCATCACTGTGTCAGAAAACTGTTAAGTCACTGGGTTTGATAACTTATATATATATGCACACGGTGCTGCTGCTGGCCATTTGGGCACCCCACTCACTGTGGATTTACTGCTCCTGTTTTTGTTTTGTAATCTTCTTTAAACTGAAGATATTTTTTATTCTCAACGCAAATAGGAAAACAAGAGCTATATAGAATAGACAAAATACAAAGATTTGACAGTGCAATCTTCAATACTTTATGTTGCTACTGTTACAAAAAAAAAAACCCAAAAACAAAACAAGCACAGTTATAAGTATACAATTACTAGCCAAGCAAAAGTCACAACACTTTACCACCTGAAAAGACAGTATACTGAGCTAACTAAAGAAGTGTTCAACATTTCACAGAGGCACTCGCCTGGTGACAAAACGGTTAACTAGGTCATCATATGACAACTTCTGTGCAAGTTCTGCATTGATGTTGATGACAGCAAGACCACACAAATGATCCTGGTCCTGAAGTTGGTTGACATGTAGAAATCAGAGCATTGTAAGGTAGCTGTCTGGGGTGCAAGCTGTAGAAGGTTTGTGATTTCCTGTGCCATCTTGAATCCAAGAATATCATCAGTTTCATTCCCTTCCTCCTTCAAAACAAATGTATGTTGCATCTATAATAGGACGTACATGCAGTGACGCACATCAAGAGACTCATGACCACAACACATGATTATTTAAATGTATTTTGAGCAAAAATGTAGTGCATAGGCCTGTCTCATCGCCTTATACTCAACTTACGCCTTTATTGGGCAAGTGACTATTTTTGGTCATTTCTGAATAAAGGGTTAGACAGTGACAGTTACAGTGACAGTGAGGCAACAATTTCAGGTCAAATGTGGTCTGCAGGGTCTGCAAGGTCCACCTCTGCTTGAACAGTCAGTCTAACTGCTTTGTTAGGTACCATGAAGTAATGGTACTAATGTAAGGAACGATGTTCAAAGGGATCATGTGGATGTGGACCGGGTCTGGATCAGCACTTGTGTTGTTGTAATGTTCTAAATGCTCCTTTCACCTTACATGTATTTTTCTGTAATTTTTTATATTTACTTCTTAGATTTTTTTTGTCACTTACAGGTAAGGAACCAAATATGGTAACTTTATTGTCCTTGAATGCCTACATAATTTCACAAAAGTAATAAAGTCTTGTCATGTCTTCCAATAACACACTAAGGTTGAGATTTTGAAATTCAGAGTATTTCTGAGTGCCATTTAAAGGGTTAACTTCAGATAAAATAATTCATCATTTAGGCCTGTAATTATTAAAATGATCAGCTTAGTTGGTACCCCCTCGGCACCATAGTACCCTACACACAGTGGGTGGTACGCATGTACGTACCGGCAGCGCTGTATGAATACGAACACTGCAGTGAATTCTATCAATGAATCCACTTTGACTCTGGTCAAATTACGAAGGGCAACAGTTAAACGGTAGAGAGAAGTATACGGATACCAATACAGGCTCATTTTGAGTAAGGTTGAGAATATAAATTAGTGCAGTCATGACAGCCTTTTTATTTAAAACCTGCTGAATCAAAGAGACCAGGAACAGATGAAGATATGGATAAGGAAGAAACAGAGTAATGTGAGG
The DNA here is from genome assembly GCA_029814465.1 of Ostorhinchus cyanosoma. Taxonomy (NCBI): domain Eukaryota; kingdom Metazoa; phylum Chordata; class Actinopteri; order Kurtiformes; family Apogonidae; genus Ostorhinchus; species Ostorhinchus cyanosoma. The sequence goes on along the minus strand of JAPTYQ010000012.1, from coordinate 7,339,753 downwards.
AAAAGAACAGATATGAGCAGCAGAGTGAACAGCTTGAGTAAGTGCTGTTGTCACTGGGTTAACACTGGGTTTTTTTACACATTTGCTTTTTAACAGTATCAAAGGGTGGGGTGATTAAGTGTGTTTCCACTCAAGTATTTAATGCAAAAGCATTTTTACACTCAAGGTGTTTTTTTTTTTTTTTTCTATCTCCTAATTCTCTAAGTTGGCTCGCCATTTTATGAAAACACCTATTGTCCATTACTGGCAAAAGCATTTACACATAACTAGATGCTATGATACATGATGGTCGAAAATGGACTGACCCCAAAGTTAAGATGACAGAGGGCAGTGTGATCCTTTATCACCTCCAACGATAAGTGTTAGGAGTTGACAAAAGTCACGGTAAAGTGGCATTGGCACAACCTATGATGCTCAGTGATTTTATGATGGCAGTATCACCGAAGCAAAAAATAAATACATTTTTTTCGTTATGGAATCAAAAAAATCATTTATTAGCTGAGGCATTAAAAGCAGTGCTGCAGAAATAAAATCGAACCCATATAGTCAAATGTTACAGTGTGTAGCAGGTACAATGTTTCTGTCTTTCTTAGAAGGAATGACACCGTGTGTTTGGAATTATTGAGATATTGTGAAAAACAAAGCACCTGTAGTGGTGACTCAGTGCGCTGACTGTGGGAGCATCTACACGAGGGCTGTGACTTCTTCACCTCACACATAAGGCAGTGGGAGGAAGACGCTAAGACAGCAATAGTAAAGAAGTGATAGACAGAAATTAATCCTGCAATGATAATAATAAGAATGACAAAACAAACCTGGAATGTGTTTTTATTTTGATTCCGTGCTAACACTAACGATGACTTTGTGCTAATGATTAATCATCCTGCCAAATAGAGATTGTGTGGGATGAAGCGTAAGTGCGCATATGTATGCATGTGTCGATGCGTTCTGTGAGTTTTGCCGCCATGTCTTTGATGATGATCCACATCCCACACACACACCCTGGTCAAAACCACCACGCACCAGCAGCAGTGAGATTCCCGCATATGTATGTACTGTATATGACATATTCATGACTAACGCCTATAGAAAAAAGTCCGCAGCATGTATTTTTAAAACATGTATGAACGTGCTTGGAAGGAATCAGTTTAGGTCTAACGTTTATGTAACAGCACAGTACAAAAGCAGGTTCTTTTAATGGGTATAACTCACAAATGAATTATTGGATTAAATAGTCTTGTATAGTTTCTATATTAAATCGGTTCTATGTAGTATAGATTTTCCAAACTGTCAACAGTAGGAGGAAACTGTGAGCGTGAACACATCTACAGCTATAAAAACCACAAACAAATCAACGCTATGTATCCACAGACTGTCACTCACTGAAGAAAGTATAAAGCTCATTGTTTACACATGTCCAAATAATAATATTAAGTTCTCTTCTTCAAACAACAAGTCCTAGCTGGTTATTTGGACAGTCAGTCAAAATAACACTGAGCCTTATACTCTTCATGTGATACATCAGCTGATAGTTTACATTATAGCTCTGTTAGCTTAGCTCTGTTTTTAGATAAAAACAGCCCCAGAATAAAAAGTTGTTTCTTAGTGGTTCTCATCCCATCTGGTCACTTTCTGATGCTTTGGTTGTGGCCCTGTGGCATTAGTTAACCTCACCATGGGAGATGGTCAGAGGGACTCACTACTCCCTCTAATGGTCACATAAAGGTTCCCACAGAGGCGACCGTACTGTGCATGTACTGTGAGCGGCGCAGACTCCACACACACTGTCCGCAGACATTTGAGGTTTTATAGTCGAGTGTACCAATTTCCTACCCACCGAATAGTCTATTGCAGGGGTCTGTAACCCTGGTCCTGGAGAGCCGCTATCCTGCATGTTTTAGATGTATCCCTCTTCTAACATCTGATTCATCAAGCTCTGCAGAAGCCTGATAATGACCGTTAGGTGTGCTGGAAGAGGGAAACATCTAAAACATGCAGGATAGTGGCTCCTGAGGACCAGGGTTGCAGACCCCTGGTCTATTGTGTGACACCGAGTATGCGTACGTGGAGTCCGTGCAGTTGTAAAAAATGTACCTTTGTGCAGACATGTCCAGTGGACGTCCACAGTCATTAATGTCAATGATACTGATGCATCAGAGCAGAAGACACACGCCATGTGATGTCAAATCCACGACTATTTCTGTTGAACAGGCTGGCATGAATATATTTTGAATATTTTAATTACTGAACTAGTGCTGGAACTATTACAAAATGAAATAGTCACTAGTATGAATAGCTTTCATGCAAAATGTTGGTGGGTGAATATTTCACAACAAAGTGAATGCTGCTCCTATTAACAGTTCTAATTTTTGTGACTAAACACTAATGGAAACACAATTATGAATATTATCGTCCATTTCTGCAATTAAATTTTCCAAAATCTTCATAAATTATTCACTCTGATCCTGATCAGCATTGATTTTTACATTTCAGTTGTTTCTTTTGAGGCCTGGTCCCAGAATACAAATATATAATGTAAGTATATCACATTTGCTGTGAAAAATGATATGCTCTTTAAATGACTTGAAGGAGTTATTAGTTGTAATTAAAAGCTGTTTTCTCAGAGGGACATGAGCTGTTACCCTAGTGACAACTAACCTACAGCATGCCCAGTACATAATATAAATGATGTACTGTATTTAATTTGAAAACACATTTCTTATGGAATGACCCACAAACCTCTGTCTACCCCAAACTTAGGCAAAATGCTGCCAATGAAATCTAAAACTAGAGAACCTGTTAGTCTGTGTCTAATGGCATTACACTGGCTGCTAACTTGTTTTAGGATTGACTATGTCTTATAAAATCTTTTGCATTTTGTGGTTTTTTTTGTGGTTTTTTTTGTATAAAACATGTATTTTCCTATATTTAATTTTCTCATCATGTAGATGTTCATGACAGCTCAGATCAAAGTTGTGTTTTATTATATTAGAAACAGAGAAAACTGAAGAAAAGGTGACTTTTATATCATTAATTGAATATAAAACAAGCGTCTCCATTTACTGTCATTTCTCAAACTCCATGGGTTTTGCTGGTGAATCAATATAGAACACTTTTGAAGATTTAAATGACTTTTAAAATAATTGTTCTTTTAAATGCACAGGTTATTTTTTATTTCTCAATGTTGCGCTGTTCTGTATTTTCTTTGTACACACATTTTTGATTGATTTTGTTGTAATTTAAAGTAATCCAATCACTGTTTCTTACCCATGGTGTTGTCTTTGTAGTTGGTAATGTTCTATTGTTTAAAGTTTTATTCCACTATTACTCCTTATGATTGCCTGTTTTTCATGCGCACTTTACAAAACCTGTTTTGATAAGATATGCAATAATGGTAATATAATATACTTCCCAACCTATCTTCCTTTTAAAAATTAATCCAAAAACAAATGAGGTACAAATAATATGGAATCATTTACTGGCTTCAAAATGTACTCTAGAACTGTCTTCTGTCAGCTTATTATTAGGGATTATCTAACACAACACACTGCAAGCCTTTCCCACCACACAGCATATTTCCTGACAATCAGTGGTATTTATCCCACAATTACAGATTGATCTATGTCAGTGTCAAATGTATTTATACAGCAAAACTTAAAAACATTGCCACCCAAAGTACTGCATAGGTTTAAAATATCCAGTAAAGAAAATAAAATAACAATAAAAAAAATATCAAAAAGTTAAAAGACGCAACAGCTTACATACAATACAACAAATAGCCTAGAATCCAGAGATTTTCTATGATCTAAGGCAGGAGTAGGAAACCCACGGCTCTTTCATCCCACTGCTGTGGCTCCCTGTGGCTTTGGGAACATGAATGAGCATTTCAGATCAGATCAGATTCAAATCAGATCAGATTCAGATTTATTGCCATTCAGTAAAAACATCACAGATGCTGTCACAGAACAAAATGTCAAATGCACAGCATGAAATAAAAACACAAAATGGATTGTAAAAAACACCGACTAGGAAACAACCCATATGTAAAATAAATACTTAAAAGTACAATAAATACTTAAAACTGCAAGTAAAAGAAACACAATGAAATACAACAAAATAAATGAAATAGCAGCATGTGGAGGCAGCATATTGCAATTTCCCCTCTCATTTTGTATTCAACAATCTGATGGCGGTTGGATAAAAATTGTTCATAAATCGAACAGTTTTGCACCTCAGGCTCCGGTACCGCCTCCCTGAGGGCAGGAGAGAAAAAAGTTTATTAAAGGGATGCGCTGTCTTTAATTGAAATCAATTTCATTTTAGTTTGTTAGTTTTTTAAAAAAAATATATATAATTCTAAATTTGAAGATTATGGCGATTTTGTAACATTAAAATAAAACGTGTTTAGTTTTTTGCCGCACAATAAAATAATGGTCAAAGGTTTAAATCACTGTCAGTTCCATTAGAGGATGAGGCTAAAGCCTGTATTCTGATCTCCTGCTGTACAACAGTTCGGTGTCTGTCCAGAGGGGAGGGGCTGAAACTCTTTGCCGTGGGTCTGGAAGACATTAAAACTTTCCTAGGCAGCAAAATGCTCACTTATCCTGAGTTGGAACAGCCAGAGTGGCTGGAAAAGCTACAGTTGATGGCAGATATGACAGCACACATAAACACGCTGAAATCCAAGCTCATAATATGATCTATTCAGAGTTACTGCCGTCTGCAGTCACTGCAATGCAAAGATCATTTGGGAAACAATTAGTGAGTTCAGAGAGGAAATAAACACATGATCCTTCCCTGTCACTAAACTGACCATGGATCCATCCCTACTGAGTAGGGCCGCATTGACAGGTGGAAGTCAACTCAATCTTCAGATGGAACTAACGGATGGAATGGAACGCTGTTCATCGACACTTATATGAACATGAAAAAGAGGTTCAGGAGCAAGAATTGCATTAACCACTTAAAATAAATATTCTAACTGGCTGTTATTTTGACATTGTTCAGTGAAATAATCCTTTTTTATTTGGGTTGACGCTCCAGTACACAAGATAAAAGGCCAATAGTTACATGATAGATGCATGATACTTTAAATTTGGCTTTTCATTTTATGAATACTGTATGAGGAGGACTCAAACAGACAATGAGTATTTTATTGGAAAGTAACCTTCAAACCACTGTCTTTTTTTTCGGAGTTCCAAATGTTTTTATTGCATACAGAAATAAAATTTGGTTTTCGCCACAGCAGCTCATTGGTTTCATAAATGCAACACACAATAGTTTTTTTTAATACATAGCATTAAGGTGAAAAAAACAAACACAAAAACAATATATGCAGTCTACTGTTCATTTTAGATGTCAAAAGAGTTTTGTCCAGTTTTCTTTTCTGTAGAAAACAGGTCTAAATGGCTCTTTGAGTGTTGAAGGTTGCCAATCCTTGATCTAAAGTGTGGCAGTTTTGGCTGATCACAGGTATTCTCAGACAGGTAAGGGGGATCAACCAGGGGCCAATGACCTTGAGTCTAAAATGAAGCCAATGGGAGGATATGCTGTACAGACACTGGGGTTGGCTCAAAAATGCCCCGGCTTCTATAGACTTAAATTTGATATTCTCCAGAGAAATATTAAGTATTTTTATTTTTTTCCCCAGAAACCATTCCAGTCTCATCTGCTTTACTTGGACCCTCTGATAAGTAATCTGGTCCATCTTTTAAATTTCCTCTATTAATCAGATCTCAGGTCAAATAGATGTTGTGACGTCTGCTATGTTGGACTATGACAGTTGTGTATGATGGCTCACCTGCCAGCTGAGTTGAATTTTTAGTAAATGGGCTCCACTAAAACCATAAAATGACTGTGAAATGAGTTCCACCCCTTTTTATCCAAATATGGTAATTTTTGTCTCAGAAAAGCCAACATGCTGTAAATCAATGGCCTCACAACAGCAGCTCAGACACCAATGGGTGATATCATGGTTCCTCTCTCCAATAATTGCATACAGTCAGTGGGTAAAATACCTGTTGGACACTTGTAAAGAAGAAACACTGTTAGGAATCAGTGAGACCTGATCCTACTGGCTCCAAACAGAGGCTGGGGAAAGTAGCTTTACTTTTCCATAGCAGGTTTTCGATTTGGATCAAGAGGATGGACCTGCCGAAGGAAGGTGTGCATTTCCACATCCTGTCATTTTGGCTTGCTTTAGTTTTCAGACACTTTTAATAAGCTAATTACGCTAATTATTCATTCATTTATTATTTATTACATTTTTAAGTCCAGCTCCCACATGCTCTCCTTAGAAGACTCTTGACTCAAATGTAGCTTATTATCCCTTCAAAAATTCTCTTTGGGTCTGTGGCAACTGTCAGAAAAAAAACAGTCTCAAGAGAAAAGACAATATAGCTGGTGACAGACATTCCACTATAAAGTGCAACAATATGACTGACAATTAATATCCTGTATCCTATCCTCTCTCCTCTGAGGGACATATGTCCTCAGAGATCTGTGCTCTGCTAACCTGTCTCATGTCTATCAGGTGGAACGGGATCTATGTTAGGGCGTCACAACACTGCTGATTCTTTTTCAAGGTCTTATGTGTAGAGGACTTGGGAAATCCACAGAGCAACCGAAATTGATATTTTTAGGAAATTAAGCTGCTCACTTTGGTACTTCGTTCAAAGGGCTATTAAGAGGCAAAACTGATTTCATAGAAACAATTTAGCAAAGGCCCAAAGATAACACCATGACCTAAATTCATTTCAGCACATCCTTTTAAAGTGGCGTCGTTACCCAGGCTTTAGATGTCAAAGCACTCCACCTGAATCTGAGCCTCCTTAAAAAATGCTCTCCAATAGAAAAGAGAGCCTCTCTAAAGAAATTGCGTTTCAATCTCCAAAAGATTGTGTGTATGAATAAAAGATAAACAATTCGTAGAGGAAAAAAAATACAAGAAAGACGCTAAGAAAGCTGCTGCCTTTGAAATGCCATCAGAAGATGGAGCTGACCTGTGAAATCGACTGACAAAAAATGAAGGGGTGAGGTAGAGGCTGAAATTGCCTCAAAAAGACAAAATAAAACACAAAACTATTCCAGTGCTACAAATTGATTCCAAAAAATGTAAAAACCTATCTCTTCATTCATCTGTTGATTGGTAATGCATCGTTGGTAGGCTTGAACATTTGCACCATGTGAATTGACTGATTAAAAAAGAAAAGAAAAATCGTCGACATTGGATCCCTGCTGGAAAGAAAACAGGCCAACTCTTGGCCCTTTATGTCACATACCCTGCTGTCGGCCACTGCTGCCTCCAGGGTAATAGCTGGCACACTTTTAGCATTGATTTTAATATGATGAAATATGATACAACCAATTTCACGTGAATTCAAATTCAAATTTGAAGGTTTTCCCTCAAGGCCTTTCTGAAATACAGAAAAGTAAAGCCCCACCCCCACTGCTGTGCCCCACAGAGCCTAACTTAAGAAAAAAATTTAATGGCGGTCAATGGTTTGAGAAAAATAACATGGTGATCTCAAATGACTTGTTCTATCATTTACATATATTACAATTGGTGCCAGGCACAACAAACCTCACCCCTCACAAACGTTTTACCTGATTTGCCCCATCTCTTATCATTGCGAAAACACCTTTTTGGTGACCTTGACCTTTGACCTACATTTACCAAAATTTAATGGGATCTATTCTGGACCATCTTGAACTTTTTCTGAAAATTTCATGGAAATTGGCCCCGGAGTTTTTGCGTAAAGTTGCTGACAAACAAAAACAGACAAAAAAACCAAACCAAAATCAACACCGTCATCTCCCCTTTGGGGGGCAGGATAAAAATGAATGTGGGTAAATGGTGGATAATCAATTTAAAATATGTACACAGTAGTTTGTCGTAAAAACAGTGAGATAGCAACTACATTGTATGAAATATTGAGTGGTTCAATGGATTACATCTCTTGTACTACTTGAGACATGTCAAACATCAAAATGACTGTTAGCCTCAGTGCATTCCATTGTGTTCTTCAAGAAAGAAGTGAAAAAAGTATAAAAAGGTGTGACAATTATTACAATTCTGGTCATGTTGAAGCTGTAGAGACACCTTTAGTAGCTGTGAACAAACTGCAAAGAAAGGAAGTTTCAATAACACCACTTCCATAACTTTCTTTGCAATCAGACACTACAAAGCTTATACAACAAACTGACTTTCTTGACATGGGAATTTATGTCAAGTAAGTTTTTTATTATGTTTTTTGGCTATGACTTGTCCCTTGGCATTAAATCTAATACAATTTTTTTTCTGAAATATGGTCCCTTGGCACACAACTGGAAGGGGATGGACTTTGCCTCTCTTTTCCATTCATAAACAAGTGATTCCTGGGGTAACAAACCCTGCCCCTCACATGCATTTTACCCATTATAAGTAAATAGGAAGGTTTTAAAAATTCATAAAACATCTGAACTTTCACCTACTTTTCCCAAAATGTAATGATATCTATTCAGGATGGCAGATGCCAGAATCCATAAACCAAATGTGGTATGAATTGAACCAATAGTTTTGCTGCTAAAGTGTTAAACAAAGAAACAAACCAAATCACAAACAATATCCTTGCTTCCTACTTCGGGTGGTGGGGTAAAAATGGACAATCACAGGGTTACAATGACTTTCACTTTTGGCCAACGAAACAGTTTCTCTTTGTCCAGGGCTCTAAGATAACATTTGTGCCAAATTCTGCAACATTGTAAAGCCATTCCTAAGACATCTCAAATCTAACGGGAAGCAAAGGACTGATGGACTGACTATAGGATAGACAGACACCTTCTTCTAGAACCTTTCCACTATGGAGAAAACACTGAAAGAAATATTTGTTAGAAATCAGTCCCTTACCCTTAAACTAGAATTAAAATTTGAGTTCATGTTTCCATCATGAATCACCTATCACCTGTTTCTGGTACATCGTACCACTCTTTTCTGTACCCATGATCTCTATTGCATAGTTTTCTTTCATCTGTTCATCACTATTCACCCAGTGTACCCTTTCTGCCACTCCCCTCCGGGGGAGTGGCAACTTTTTCAGTTGTAG
>JAPTYQ010000012.1:7288532-7305101 GCA_029814465.1 Ostorhinchus cyanosoma | reverse complement strand
ACAGACAGACAGACAGACAGACAGACAGACAGACAGACAGACAGACAGACAGACAGATAGATAGATAGATAGATAGAAAGAAATAAAACACACAAAGCCTCAGCTATCCCTACAGTAATCAAAGTAACTGCTTACAACTCTAACTAACCCAAGCAGAATGGCTGGAGAAGAAGAGAGGCCTGTGGAAAATGTGATGGACAAAGACCTCGTGGTGGAAGAGAACAGCGTCTCTGATGTTTGTAGTTATTTTAGAGACGTGGTGTGTACAAATACAGTTACTGTGTGTAAACTAGAGGTTGACAGATTTCAATTAATGTACAAAAATTTTCACCAGATTTCCAACAAGTTTTTTTGTGAAACACAGCTGTTTTCAGGTCTGCAAAGTAAAGTAAAGAAAAAGATAAACCAATGAACATCACATATTACAAAGTTTAGTCCTGCTGGCTGCAGTCTGTCAGTCAGGATTCAGTGTTCGCCAATTTAGCCCATCAAACCTCAGACCTCTTTGTTCTGTAAAGCTGAATGCTGATGAAAATAGTGACAGCAAATGGAACGATTATTCTACAATCACATTATTTCACTGCTGCCACAATTACATACAAAACAAAATCTGCCACACTAGTTGAAGCTGTAACAGAAAGAAGGGGGTGCAGAGGTTGCCACTTTAAACATTGAGGCACTTGTTGCTGTTGGTCGCATTTTAGTGGCCCTGCTGTTAAAAAAGATTGTATTTTAACCAAATTCAAAAGGTTTATTCACAAGAGATGTATTTGCCATTCTTTATCTCTACGTGCTCAGCTTGGAAAATCAGAGAGGGACTAGAAAAAGGTTAGAAACAATTCCATCTCTCTTAACCACTGTCAAATAGGGGCTTATCACAAAGCACCTGACCTTGTCCACTGATCCAGTGGAGACTCAGAGGGCATGAGCTAAAAACATGTTGACACCACCAAAGTGTGAATATGTGTAGCTAAGTGGATGTAAAGCTGGGTGGCGCTTCACTAGGCTCCCCTTTTTAAGATAAATAAGTAAGCCTTCTGCTTCCTCACACCTCCAGCTGCCTGCCTTTCGACTTGCCTACAGCCATCCGCTAACATGGCATATCCATGAATCATTGCTGAGCACTATAGTAGCTCAAACTGCTCCTCAACCTTACGGTAGCCCATCAATCTGCATTTGAGACAGTTAAAAATAAGTGGGGTATGTTTTTATGTTGAGGAAGCAAACTACAGTTTTCCACTAGTATGAGCCATTAGAACCAGTCAAAGTGTCCTAAAAAAAACTATGACTCATTTCCTGTTATGCACCGTAAACCTAGATTTTTCCTGGTAAAATTGTCATTAATATTCCCCATATCTAGCATTTGACAATTGCTAATGTGTAATATGAAATGCCACTTCCCCAAGTAAAGGAACAAAATGTGAGGGTTGTGATATGAGCTCATCGATCCTTAGATAAGTCCGCTAATACATGGAAAGACAACGAGATAAAAAGAAAAATACATTCAAAAATTAGACATATACTGATCATATAAATTGGCAGGATGCACAGGAAAATCAAAGATTGCTGTATTTTATGATTACAAATTCTTGCCCTGCTTTCCTCTTTTGGAATAAGCCACATATGTACTGAGTAGGGAAAAGGGAAATAAAAACACAATGCTGCTCTCCACTCGCTCTGGAGCTCTGACTGAAAGGCCTTGTTCATTTAATGAGATTGCAACAGTGTGATTCTCAAACCCTGACAGGAGACTCTGGCAGGTTCTCGTTGAGCCTGTCCAACCCTGTAAGCACTTCTCTCAATTTCCTCTAAAGACTGGCTGCCGAGACTGCACACAGGCCCTTAGTGCGTGGGGTCTTGCTGTCGCATACATTTTCTACACTTAAACAACTGTGTTTTCAATATGTGGAGACCTGGAAATTTGTGACTAAGTCGAGCATGTCCCGCCGCTGACAGCTTGTGCTGATGTGGCACTGGACTACACTGTATGGGAAGGTGGTATAGCTGAGATAGAAGGCGCGTTAAATGTGTCGCACAACCTTTAACACACACACAGAGCGGTGTCGTTAAAGTGTAGTGGATCAAACTGTATCCTGAACTGAAGGCAGGATGAAGAGCACATGACTGACAAGTTGTCTGGTGCAGCATTAACAGTGATGTTGCAATGAAATGGGCCCGAAGCCTGAAGGCAAAGTGTCTGATTACTATTCTATGTTCAAACCCACGTCTATATTCGGAAGCCTCGGGCAATGAGATCACTGATACAAGCATCTGAAATTAGTTTTAGCAGGTAGGTTGAGTAGTGCAGACAACAAAAGGGAGCTCTGACTAGAAAAGAGGGCTGGGCAGTGGATCGACCTTTTGAAGTGTAACTTTCAGGTTACATTTTGTTGCGGAGTTAAGCACGACGTTATACGGAACCAAATGATCTAGTATAAATATCTGAAAAGGCGGCCTTGAGCTACTAAACATAAATATAAAACTTCAGAGTCGCTGCTTTCGGCATTGCTCTCCAAAAGGCATCATTTTTACAAAACAGGGTCAAATCCAAAAGGGGTCATCCCTAAAGCCACTTTTACACAGAAGTCCCAGAAAAAACATGAGTTGGTGATTCAACCTTTTTTGTCACCATTCACCGCTTTACACAGGAGTAACACAGGTGAGACAGGCTGGACTTTTACACAGCAGGCCTGCATTCCAGATTCCATCTATGTTTATTTTAGCAGAGCAGATTTTAAGTTTAATTCAAACTTAACCGGTGTCTCCCCAGTTCAACATGTTTCTGGTCGCATTGATATGTTGGTTTACTGTACAAGGCCCATGCTCATTTTTAAATCCCCGTGGCATGGCAGTTGCACATGCAACATGTCATCAAAACGTCACACCTTGGTTGCAAAACGAGAAGTGTTCCTTTTATATAGCGTTCCAGAATCCTGATTCCACCTTCATCACGGCTCTTTTACTACCTCCAGAGGCGTTACAGAGCCGTGACAGAGGTGCAATGAAATGATCCAACCATTTTGTCTACAAAAACGTCGTTCTGGAAAAAAGGAGAAATTTTCCCGGAATGGAAGTGCTGTGTAAAAGGGGCTCATGATATACCCAGTACACTGTGTGAGGCAGTAAATAAACAAACAAACATGGAAAAAAAAGGCTGTAAAATACTCAACATTTCATAAACCACTTCCAGTAGCTGATTTCTTTTGAACGTTGCTTCCTTTGATATTTTGTCTTTGATACAACACAGGAATGACACCATGCCATAGTACCACTTTTGAATAGTTACATTTAGCACCCCTTTTAAAGGTATGATGATTAGATTTTTTGGCATCATTTGGTAAAAACTCCTGAATAACCTTTAAGCATATTGTAATTCAAGTGGTTGGACAGGAAATGAAAATTCTACCCCCTTCTGTTGACTCTGATAAAAAATAAATAAATAAATAAGAAAATAAACTACCACTAACTGGAGGATTAGGCCGCTTATACACATTTTCAGACTGGTAAGGCGTTAAAAATATGATTGATAGTTAATCACATTCTGTCAAAAATGACTCTACATCTCTACTATAGACTTGCCTTGGCTTGATACATAACCAAGAAAAAGTGACATCACTTTTCCACAGTGGTCAGCATCAGGTCATCTAGGTTCATATTTAGTCTTTTGATTTGGACCAAGATGATGGAGCGACAGTGGGAAAAGGTGCCTTTTCATATTCTGTAGTTTTTTAGTCCCTCATCTAATCAATTTTTAGATAATTGACTTTTTTTTCATATTTCCATTCTAAAATCGCTATCTTTCCTAACGTATTGCAGGTGCTATGAGTCAAACAAACAGTGTGATGTTCATAAGGGTAAGAGATGGGTGGTAAATCTCCATATGGATACCCAGCGACTTCTTAGTGACAGCTTTCATATACACTGCCTGGCCGGAAAAAAGAACTTGCACTTACAATATTTCACTGCACCACCTTTGGTTTTGATTACATGAGAAAGTCACTGTGACTTTTTTTTTTTTTTGCCACATAATGCTTATGTAGTGTCACAATAAGGTTCATAATATTTTTTCCATCCATAGTTGCATACATTTTTGATTATTAATCAGAGAATCCGACCGCTGCAACAAGTCTGCATCAGTTAAATAACCTGTTAAAGCTGAAACATTATTAACCACTGCAGTACTTACCAATGGAAGGATCTGAACTATTTGCTTAATTAATTCCAGGCAGTTAGTTTTTTTTTGGCCAGGCTGTTTCTTTAACTCTAACTGATGCTTCTCATTTCTTTAACATCAAAAACATTGGACAGTGCCAGGATTCATCAGGATCATCAGGCTTGTGACAGAATGGTTCAGGGAGAATGAGACATCATTTTCACACATGAATTAGCCTCCATATAGTCCAGAGTCTAATTTGGGATGTGATGAAGACTTGATGCAGCCATCCAATTCTCTATCATCAAAACTCAAAAATTAAAGCTACTATGGATGGAAAAAATATTATGAACCTTATTGTGACACTAAATAAGCACTAAGTGGAAAAAAAGATGTCACAATGAAAGTTTCCTGAAATCAAAACCAATGGTTGTGCAGTGAAATACTGTATGTGCAGCTTTTTTTTTTTTTCAGCCGGGCAGTGTATATTGTATGCCATCATATTTGATCTATACATTGTTTGGTGGGTTTCACATCTGCAAGACAGTTTCAGGGCACACCTTTGAAGACAAATGAATGTGGGGTCTTACATACCAAAATGACACAAAGACTCAAAATTCTTCTACATGTTCCAAAAAACTCTTCTCTATAGGTAGTCTCTGCTCCAGACTTTCCTCTCCTTCAGAATCCCCTCAGAGCCCAATTGTATTTTGTGTTGACTGGTAATTAAACAACTTTCTTCAGGTACAAAGAGGGGACAATGAAGTCACAAGGCAACCTCTACTTCACCTTTGTGAGATTTACACACATGAATACATCCTCAAACATTCTTCTGTGCTGTATCATGCGTAACATCCTTCACGAACCCCTAGAGATGCAGCTTGAATCCTTTGTAGTGCTCATTAGGAGAGTGTTAAGTCCAGCATGTTTCTCTAATCTAATCAGCTCTCCATCTCACTCCCCCCCCCGCTCTTTACCCTCTTCATTTGTCAGCTTTGAAAGCAAGTCAGAGAAAGACAGCAGTGAGTGAAAGTGAGAGAGAGAAAGAGGAATAGATAGGGAGCGAAAGACATTGAAGGAAGTCTTTGAGATGAGAAAGCGTCTCTCGGGGCTCTGCTTGGATGGGAGAGGAGACGGGGAATTGGGATGAAGGACTGATGTCTCAGTAACGGTCCAGATGACATAATGTTGCCGTAACATTTCCAAGGTTTCCAGCACTTCATTAAACCGTGTGACCTGTGAGGGCTTTGTTTGGATTATATCTCTGTAAGAGTAGAAAAAGGAGTCTGAGTGCATCAGGAATGTTCTCCATCGTTTGTGAATAAGCATTCCTGATCATCACTGCATCAACCACCCTTTGACAAATCAAATGCATTAACTAAACAGGTTGAAAAACATCCCTATCAACCTGTTAGTTTTCCATGATCTGAAGCTGTGCATTAATATCAATGAATGTGACACGTAGATTAACTACAAGATCAAGCAAAATCAGGATTAGCATTTATTATACACTAGGATGTTCATGGTGAAAAATATTCAAGAAAAATAATAGTTAATCTGTTTGGTAAAAAGCTTATGCTTAAATTGTATTCCAGATGTAAGCATGGCTTGACAATATGACGAAAACCTTATGTTAAAAATGTTCATGTCAGTCAATATTATTAATCATCTGTCAAATGAATATTTCTTTCAAGTGTAAAGGTTTATTTTTGGTCCTTTAGTGAGAAAACAGGTGATTATTTGTAGTTTTAAATAATTGTACAGGTAGCAATGGAATCAAGACTACATAAAGGACACATTAAAATGAAACTGACATAAGTGATGTAAGACTTGCTGAAATCATGTAATTGACATTGAGTTTAGAGTTTATTTATTTAAAATTGGGACAACACATATTGATGAACATATACATGTAAACATGTAAGATTATAGCCAATTTCCATCTTTAGTCCCTTTGGCAGGTTGATGTTAGGATAAAAGATTCATACAGTAAGTGACAAACCAACAATGGTGTAAAAAAAATGATACAAGATATACTAATGATGCAAAAGGTGGAACAGAATGGAAACGAAGTACAAAAGGCAATAAATCCCTTCAAAAGGAAAACTTCAAGGCGTGTAACAAAAAAAAAGAACAAAATGGACAAAACTGAGAAAAATAACATGAAATAAGTTCAAAGCAGGACAGAGCCTTTATTAGCATTAAAAATCAAAATAAATTGTCAAAAATCTATATAACAGCTGTTCGCATATTGTAGCATAATTTGGAAGGAAACAAGAAACAAGAATTCTACCCACATTTGTGGACTCCTTTCCCTTATGACACAGATTTGGGTTATTAGAGATGTTTTCAGGCGGATAACTGCTGCTCTGATTTGTGGCTTAAACCAGAGGCTTAGAAAAGTAGTTTCACTGCTTTTCCACAGCAACAGATTAATGTAGCTTTAAATTTACCGTTTTGATTTGGACTGAGAGGAGAGAGCTGTAGAAGGAGGGTGTGTATTTTAAAGTCCTGCCAATTTTTCAGCCCCTGCAGATTTAAAGTGCAGTAAAGTAAAAAGAAAACATTGAAGACATTTATGGTTTAGTTAAGTTAAAGATCAAAGAAAATGTAAATAAGAATACTGCAATATAAAATTATATCCCAATAAATATTATTATATTGTCCAGCCATGGAAAAAAATCTGAATTAAATCTTAGTAAATCTAAAGACACATTGGAGTCCGAGTTAAATGTATTAGTGCTGTAATTCCTGATACGTGAATTACCAAAGAGATCATAAAATTATATTTTTGCTTTTATCTAATCATTTTTATATTTGTTGGGATTTTATCCTGTCATGTCATTACTGACATTTTGTTTTAAAAATTGGAGTAAAAAAAAAAATAGATTAAAAAAAAAAAAAGAACAGACTTAATTCAGACGGATGTTTCAAGAGATTCATTAGTGACAAGAAGAAACAAATGTGTTTGTGTACAGTGTCAGATTTGCAAATGAAGGCTGTCAAAGTAAGGGGAGAGGGCCATGAGACTGTGGCACGTTACAAAATGACAGAGACGGAAAGGAACGTGAGAACGAGGAAGAGAGAGAGACGGAGAGCGAAATCCGTGGGAACAGAAATACAGTTGCCAATTTCCTGTCGCCGACAGGCAGCAGTGTTGACAATGCCGCTTGACAGCCAGCTTCCCCTGGCCACCATCCATTCATTCTGTATTGTAAATAAACAGTTTAAGGGGAAATGTCAGCCGAGAGACGGAAGGAGCAGCTCTGGCTAATATTTCTTCCCTCCTCCTCCTCGTCTTCTACCCCCCAATACAGCAGCCCAGTTACCAGGCAAGTGACGGACGTGGCGAGTAATGAGGATGGCACACACAACCTGCTCAGTCGGGGCTGACAGTAACAAGGGCAGACGCCGCAACGTTTAAAGGTCCCCCAGGCCTCACAGTTTAAACCCCATGCTTACATTATCTACTGTCCCGCTGCATGTCTGAAATAGAGCTTGCTGTGACCTATAAATGTAAGTGATCAGAGGGAGTCAGAGAGATGGAAAATGGATGGCGGCCATGATTTGGTGTAAATGGTGCAGTCATAGTGATGATAAAGACACTTGGATGCCTACAGCAAGACTTTCAGATGATAGGGAGACATGTGTCCCCGTGCAGTTAAAACTGGTGGTCATTATGACCCAAAAAAGAGAAGAGGAAGGCAAGGCTTGCTCTATGACTAAGCCAAGCTGAATCTGTGTTGAATATGAATAGTCCGCCTTGAGTCAAATTTTAGAAACACAAGCCAAGGACATGCTACAGATGGTATATTGCACTACTTATGGGAAACACTGTTTAACGATAACTTGTAGAACCTTCAACTCAGGATCAAGCCCTGTGATACTTTCATCATGATCCAATCAAACATGGAAACAGATGTACTGAAGGACCACGTGCAGAGAGAGAGACAGGTTGGCCTGCCATCTCCTCTCCCTTTCCCTCTCTCTTGTGCCCATTCCTTGAGGCCAGGCAGGCAGGCAGGCAGGCACCTCATGCTAGCTCCCTAATTGTCATGCAAAGGTAGCTTCCTTTGGTTAGCGGCTCGCGGCTCTTTTTGCTGAACGTTAACTCTGCAGTGGGTCCTGCCAGCCCTTTCCTCTTCCTCTGTTATCAAATCAGGCAGATGGACATTGGGAAATACGCACACCACGTAGTACTGACTCATTTCATTAAAGTTACTTCAATAAAAGTATCCTCTTGCTAATAATCCTTGCCAAGCTAAGCAGCCAAGGTCTTCTACTGGGAAACACAAGAGTTTTGTGTATGGCCTTAAAAGGTTTATTACTATATGAGTGGACTTGATTGGTTTGACATTAATCATTAAATCTCACTAGCTACCAAAACAGAGATTTACAAAGACAGAGGCAAGTGTGACTGAACACAGTGTGACTCAAACACACTGTGTCTGTTCCAAATAAGGTGGGAAATAGCTGCAAAATAATGATTTTGTTTACTCGGCCAGCTATTTCTGAAGGCCCGGTTCTATTCTGAAAATCTATTTGTCTGGCTCGACAGCGAAAGCATCTGGTGGATTGGGGAACCAGCTGCCATTGTGGCAAAAGAAGTCAGTTTGCTGTCCTGGTTCCAAGACATCTAATATGACAAAATCCCACTCTAACATAGGAAAAGTGAGCACAGCATTAGCCTGACAGCGACAGAGAGAAGTGAACACAGATATTGTTTACAAACTAAAGCAATAAATAAAAGAAGACTCATATTTTCCCTCTGTAAACATAACTCATCTGCTAAACTATGTCTGCAACAAAAAAAAGACCTTTTCACATGAGCTTTGGCGACCAGGTACCTTCAGGTAAACAGTTTGAAACATAAATATTGTACACAGTCAAAAGGTTTTTATAAAGAGGGAACAGTACTAAGTTTCTTCCGTTGCCCGCTCCAGCATCTGCAGCAGTCGAAAAGCACAGCAGCAACTGTTTGGCACATAGATTTTCAGGATTGGACTGGATTTTAAAGTCTGCCTGTAATGATCAATAACTGAAATCTTCATCAGCACAGAAAGTAAACCTGCGTGAGAATAGCCATGAGGCCTGAGCTTTTTCATAGATAAATACCAGCCGCTGTCATGGGGGAGTGTACTGTTTACAGACTCTGGCCTGGAAACAGAGCACGGTAATGTTCAAACCTGCCTCAATCAGAAAGATTCTGTAACTGAACCACCCCAAAGCTGATGTTCCTCACAGAGTGCATTAATTAGATTATGGCCATCTCAGAGGGCAGCTGAGAATATATTAATCAATACGCTTCCAGCATATTTTATTCTCTTTAAAGCCAGATAAATGGAGGCAAGCTGCTAAGCTACAGCTAACAACATATCTGAGAATGTGTACCCTTGAAGCATTAGTGTTGGGTTACGTTCTGTATATCCTCTGACTTGTACGATGGCCGAGAAGTGCAAAACACAACGGCAAAAGCCGAAACACAACAGCAAAAGAAAAAACACAATGGCAAAAGCTGAAACACAACAGCAAAAGCCGAAACACAACAGGAAAAGAAAAAACACAATGGCAAAAGACGAAACGCAGCGGCAAAAGCCGAAACACAACAGCATAAGAGGAAACGCAACGGCACAAGAAGAAACACAATGGCAAAAGCCGAACCACAACGGCAAAAGAGAAAACACAACGACATTAACCGAACCGGAAAGGGTAGGTACCCTCGGGTGACTTCATGAGCGCTGATTGGACGAAAGAAGTCGTCTGTCTTTTGAACTGAAAACACAAGCATATTTAGATGCAGGACATAGTTATACCATGGATATGCTTTCCATAATTCACAAAATTAATATGAGTATGTGTATGTTGAAGACACAGGAGGTCCTGGGTGGGACCCGGGGCTGTGGAGGAGCAGTTAGTCTAAATTTAACCCGCAACAGGAGGTCTTGGAGGATGAGGCACTGACTGGGTCCCACCAGGGACCTCCTGTAAATTTAGACCTACTGCAACTTCAACATACACATACTCATTAATTTTGTGAATTATGGAAAGCATATCCAGTATCACGGTATAACTATGTCCTGAATCTAAATATGCTTGTATTTTCACTTCAAAAGACAGATGACTTCTTTCATCCAATCAGTGATCATTAAGTCACCCAAGGGTACCTACCCTTTCCGGTTTGGTTAATGTCGTTGTGTTTCCTCTTATGCTGTTGTGTTTCCTCTTATGCCATTGTGTTTTGGCTTTTGCCGCAGTGTTTTGCACTTCTCGGCCATCGTAGACTCCTGATACACAATAAAAAGTAAACAGGATATCACCAAATATGACCAGATAAAATGTACTGTATATATACTTGCCGCTACCTTGTCTTGAGCATTTTAAGTTTCAGATTTTTTTTCATGTGTAACTATAATAATGGTGTTGGAGCCATATGTAAGTTTTCTCTTTGTATTTGTGGGTGTGGTTTCTGTGTGTACACTGTATTGGTGGTCAGGTGAGGGGGGTGTCACTGTGGGTGTTGTCCATGGTTACTTGTAATTGCACTCACCTGTTCTCCGTGGCTGGAGTTTGAAAATGGCGTGGGTTGAGTGTCTGGAGTGAAATTTTCTGTTGACTGCTACACTGCACTATACGTTGCCTTATTATCTTTACATGGATGACTATGCAAACGGAGCTTCTGTATTGTCGTGAAATAGAAATAAAGGTGTTAAACAGATTCGGGAGCAAATATGGAGCTTGGTGTACACATCAAAAATGTTCTCCCGTGTTAAGCCCACTACGGCTGATTATTTTTTTAATGGTTCCTGGTTAACTGCAATAAATAGCATTTTGAGCTAAAAAACTTTTAAAAAACGGTACACTTAAAAGAGTCATATGTAGGATTGTGGCCAAAACCGGTACTGTAATCATAGTCAAAACACTGTAGAGCACGGTATCCCCTCCCCTCGTCTAGGGGTTACCAGATCCAGCATGAGCATCTACAGTCTGCAAGGAGCTACCATGGCACGCGATGAGTCCTACATCGGTATAAATACCGGCCACGGTCTCTTCACCCAGTGGCTCTCATTGGGCAGTGAGACCAAGGCTCGGGCGGGGTGAGATGGTGACTGGGGCCTGGTGAGACCGCGGGCCCGGCTCTCGGTGGCTTTTAACAGATGGTGAGACCGTGGCCGGTATTTGCACCGGTGTAGGACTCATCACTTGTATGGTAGCTCCTTGCAGACTCAGACTCAGACGCTCATGCTGGATATGGCAACCCCTAGTCTAGAGGGAGGGGATACCGCACTCTACAGTATTTTGAATGTGATTGCAGTAACAGTTTTGGCCACAATCCTACATGTGACTCTTTTAAGTGTACCGTTTTTTAGTGAGACTGTTGGGTTCTTTTTAGTTTTTTAGCTCAAAATGCCATTTATTGCAGTTAACCAGAAACCATTAAAAAAACAATCAGAAGGAGTGGGCTAAACACAGGAGAACATTTTTGACGTAGACACAAAACTCCATATTCATTCCCGAATCTGTTTAACTGGGCCTGGGCTGCAGGAGAGCCAGCGTCGCTTTTCAAATTCTGCTCTGCTTTCAGCCGTCCATGTTTCAGAAGCATCTCCTATACATGTCCTTGTTTAGTTTCTCACTTTGTCATGATGTATTTGGGAATAATAAGAGGCCTTTTAAGTTTAGTAATGTAAGACATTTGTGATCAGAAATGTTCCAAGCTGCAGCTCAGGGGGAACTGGCAACCTGGATGCCATAACGCTACTGATTTCACGATTGAGAGATGGTGATGGGTGGAGCATCAGACCAAAACACAAAAGGACAACATAAACATGACCTCTGGGCTGACACTTAGCTTTTCAAATGCAATTATTCTGGCTGGACAACTATAGTCAGTGATATCAGTATTTGAAATGAACATGATTCTATAATGTCTGGTGACAGTCAGGGTCATTTTCAGATTACTTGGAACATAATTCAGCTCCTTTAATCCTATGGCTGAACGCCTCTCCCATAGACACATAGACCAGAGTGAAGCAGCTGCTGCTACATCTTCTAATGTGCTCCTTATAATAAACCTCACGTGTAAACCTTGCTTTGATTGTAGTTTTTCTTAAACTCAATAATTCTAATGGAACAACGGACAGCTGCCAATTAGGACCAGGCAACAAAGAGAATAAATAAATACAATCAATTCAGATTTTGTGCTTTGTAGTCTGTCTCTGATTCTTTGGACACATCTGCAGGTGCGAGCTTTGCCACTCAACAGCCAGCTCGAATAATAACCATCACATCCATGGAAGATGAGAAAGATGGTCATGTGACCTGAGTGATAAGGAAATGGTTCAGTTCAGCACTGTCCAATGTGAACAGATCATTATATTGCATAAAGTTAATGAGAAATCAAAGCTTGCCTTTTCACTGATCTCTGTTTTGAATGACCTTGTTTGAAACTGAAAGTTCATTTAATATAGTAATTTAATATAGCACAGTAAAAGTCTTAAGCCACCTTTAGCTTTGTTGATTTTGCAGGGTTGAAATGAGCATGCACATTTATTTTTCATTCTCTTTTCTTCAGATACAACAAAAAAAATACAAGGAATGTGCACAGCCTCCAAAGAAAAAACTGAACCAAATGAGTTGTAACTGTTAAAGCCACTATTTAGTGTGACCCGTCCCCTTGACAAGAAGTAGCACAAACCATCAGAAACATCTAACATGTGTTGAATCAAACCTGTTATAAAACATCAGAAAATTAATGCCATTAAACTCATATTGTCTGAATAAAAGGGTTAAAGACATGTTAAGCGTAAAGTAACGTTACATTAAATATTACCAGTTTGTTTTATAGAAGCTGTTTTTTTTCATTCAAACTTTTGTTTTTACTGCTGAACATACTTCCCATATTCAAATTTTGTGCTTTGTAGTCTGTCTCCGATTTAGACTGTATCTTAATACAGAGATTCAGAAATACAAATGTATGGTCATTAGAACTTTACTAAACCAACAAACCAAATGTTGGACTAGGACCACAGTGCTGTATAGGCCTTGGTTCTGCTCTTAATTCTGTCACTGAAGACCAGAAATGTATCTGACAAGCTGTTGGTTCACTAGGGAGAATCTGTGTTTAAGCACTAGGATTTCAATTTAAATATGCTTATTTTTTATTTATTCTTCATTATTTGATTGACTACAAGTTTAAGTGCTCCAAATGAGACAAATGTAATTGATTTTGATAAAATGTAAATTTAGTTTTTTCTGTTTTCAATCCATTGACAACCATTGTGTTAACATTGGTATCAATTGGTATCTACATCATCTCTATGACTACACTATTTAGATCAAACCATGGCCTCCATCCATTTACCATTTCCACATCTCCCTCTCTGATCACTTGGGTGTATATCTATCAAATTGTAAATGAAGGCTCAGGTATTGTTTGCTTTACCTTTGGTGGTCTATGGCCAACAATGCTACAGCAGCAGGAAATAAATGTTCATTCGAAACTTGCTGGTGCTCATCTGATCTGATCAGCACTCTGATGAGTGATCATGTGTATATTAGTATATGATATTAGAGCATAAAAAAACTGCACTGTTTATGAAAACAGAAATCTACTCTGCTGTGGCTATGACAGAAAAGTAGTTGCTTTCCTCCTTTTTACAACAGGAGACATTGACATAGTGACTGTCTAATATGACAGGTATTAGTACTTGGGTGTTGGTTGTTAAAAACTGCTTTGATCACTTTGGAGAAAAATCTGTCATCTTTTCACTGTTTAATACAAAATAACCATAAAGGATGTTGACTGGTGAAATGGTGTGGAGTCAGTGATCTCGGTTTGAGTTGCAGAACAGTTTGCACTCATCTATAATTTTGGAGACTAATTTCATACGCTTTGAATAAGTATAGGATTTGCATGAGGATGTGTGAGCTACCAGATGTTATGAAATAGTGCTCATGGGACTATGGCTGTACGATCTGGTTTGACTAAAAGAGCCTGAGCAGAGTTAAAGCTCATGCAACTGGCATCTGTGAGTTCACATAATGTTCTCCAACATTAGGCGGATAATTGGCAGCTACACAGGCTGATGCCAGTATCGTGTTTTAATAACCATTCAGCTGAGTGTCCACTCTCCCCACTAGTGAGGCTTGTTTTTGATAGTACAAGCGTCTTGTTATTTTTTACTGAACTTAGAACTCTGTTTATTGAGGGCAATTCAGCTCTTATCACCATTCATCAAATAGTGCGTCATCACAAAGTAACTACACCTAAACATTTGATGTGTTCAGTGTTTTGCTACTAACAAGACTGGAGGAGATTGTCAGGACAGACTTCATAGGTGTAAAACTGAAAGTCTTATTTATACGTTTTGAAAAATAATAAACACAGGTCAAAATGGCAGGCATGTGGTAGTGTTTAGGCTTCATAATATATCTGAAGGGTTTTATTCATCCTGTTCTGAAACTGAAAACAAAATATTATTTGTAAGGAGTGGAATAAACAGTAGGTTTGTCTGCTGTAATGGATGCTGCATCCATCCTAAGATAGACAGTAAAAAATGTATATGTTAGGGCTGGACAACCTAGCCACAGGACCAGAGTTTTCCAAGTTAGAATCACATTTTTTTCATCTCTTAAACTAAAATATAGGCCAGTTACAACCAAACTATGAGAAGCTTTCCCTTCTTTTCACTGGTTTCTGGAGGATTAGGCTGTGGGGGGAGGGGTCGTTTGTTGTTGTTACATTTTTACTCATTTTGGATTGATATTGTTGCAATACTAATACAAAAAACTAAAGGAAAATCTGCTTACTGATGAAGCACACACCAGTTCACTTTTCCCTAACTGTACTTACATGTGTGACAGCTGCAGTTTTCATTAATTATCTAGACTGTGGGGGCCTAATTTGTCCCAACAGAGTTTTCTAATTAGTTTTTGCACTCAAACTTTCTTTACACTGCTGCTTTGGCAAAGCACTGATGTGAATCAGATTTAAAGGGTACCAGTGGTAAGTTTTCATTGCAAGTTATTTCAAAAGATCATGTATAATACTAGCAGTTCCGTCGGGTAACTTACGTCATAGCCTGTTGTCAAGTACGCGTGAGTACTAAGTCACTGCTCCATGGTCAGGCATGGTCAAAGATAATTTGCCTCCATCACAGGCTGTTCCAGCACTGATAGCGATGCAGACTCTTATTGTCCGATTACCTGCTCTGTCATGGACTGGTCACTGACCCTGTGCTGCAGACACCAGTCTAAGATGACACATTATCAGCCAGTGTTGAGTTGCATCTCTAGGTCAATGGCAGAGTTCAAAGCTTAGAGCTGCACAAACAACAAGCACCAACACATAATTTCACTCAATCTTGCTCACTGACTGCTGCTTGTTTCCTCAAACTCAATCACCTGGAATCAATGATGGTACATCACTTCTGACCAGTAATAGCTGCTCCACATAGGTTCTGCCCCGCCCATAATTCACATGATAAAAAGGTCCAGTGTGGTGCATTTATGGTGATTTTTTTACTGAATTTGCACCTCTTTTGCTTAGAAGTAATACACAAACCACAAATAATGTTGTAAGCATGACCTGTATAGGTACACTTTAATGCACATTCAATTTTGATTCATTTCTGTCTGAGGTCATCACACCCTCAGCCATTCTTTCTGACAAAAAGAATCATGACAGGCAAATTCTGCCGGTTAAAGTGGATTAATAGAAGCCTTTTACTCCAGACAGACAGATAAGCGTATTTTTGTAGTTTCCCATATTAAATGCAGTCATGTATCTTCATGTTATGTTCCAGCCTCTGTTCCTACCTGGCATGGCATGGACCAGGTCACCACACAGCACCATGAACCTCGGCCTTGGCTGGAGGTGGTTTACTGCCTCCACGGCTTGCTTAGTGAGCTCCACCTCCTCAGCCCATTCGTCCCCTCCACCATCACAGTCGCCATCTTTCCAGGCCTTCATTAGACCGAGCTGGGGGTCTGCAGCTTGGATGAAGCAAAACGGACCCCTCCACTCACGTTCCACATCTGGACAAGAAACATATGACAGAACAGATCAATCAAACAGAAAAGTCAGTGGGTGATCAATCAGCTGCAATCACTCCAGCCCTTAACAAAAACTTGCAAATGCATTATCCAAGCCTGAAATTAACAAAAATTTGACTTTAGAAAGGGGATAATTGTTGAACTCAACAATTCAATCCAAGTAATAAATACCTAAATGAATAAATCTGCACCACTAAATAGCAAACTCAAAGTAATCAATCAATAAATGTGGAACTCGGCATCAAACTAAGCATAGAAAATGTAGTTGAAAATGATTTTTTTTAGCTATTATTTCCCCTAAAAAAGCGCCAACTTCTACTGATACTGACAGTTTGTAAAATGTCTTACTGGTGCCAATATAT
>JAPTYQ010000012.1:7274282-7288514 GCA_029814465.1 Ostorhinchus cyanosoma | reverse complement strand
TTTTTTTCCCAATGCTAGCCAAACCAATTAATCAATCTGCCTCTATACAAAAGACACCAAACGGTGAAAGACAAAAAGAATGTTCTGAATTCACTCTATTTAAAGCACAAAAAAAGAGCTCCAGATTTATCCACCATTACCTTAAGCCCACTTCAACATTTTTATTTTACAATGATGATGGAAACCGCAAGTAATGTAACATGTAGAATCATAAAGCCTAGGAATTAGGGCTCATCAAAGTATTAGTCATTGAGTTGTACAGGGTTTGATGTAGAAGTCTTACATTTATTCTTAGGGCCTACGCAACACTTGATTAGTTGAGAGAGCTGTGATCAGGGTTCAGGAGCGAGAACTGAAATCCAGAGGGAATATGTTGCATTCTCTTTTCTTGAAGCTACAGTACATGTTCATTCCACAAGCAACCACAGCTAAATAATTAACAAACAGCTACATGTTGAAACATGAATGGCAATGAACAAGTGTTTTACATAATCCTGATATATTACATAACTGAAGAGCTCTACAATCTAATCACTCTTAAATATTCATTAACAAACTGCCCCCCCCCCTTTTCTATGTAGAGAACGGAAGCACACACTCAGCTCAGCACGGCTGATGGTAATGACAAGGTTTGACGTGAAGGACACAGGAAAAAGCCCATCCAAGTGACATGGAAATGGATTCTCCCCGCTGCCAGGAAATGGACAGATGCTAAGAGCAGGTGTAAATAACAGCTTTCTCTTTCACTTTTTCTTTCTGGAGGATATGAAAGCAGAACTGTACTTATTGCTCTGCTGTCGCTGTGGAGAGTCTGCATCTGCATTCTGCACAAATCCCACTCACTCACACTCAGCAGGGGCTACTTGCTGCTCAGCTTCCTGTAGTGTTTAACATGCTCTACATGTATAGCTCTCCCAAATGAGTTCATGATAATTCTGTCCTCCAGAGAAACTTGAGCAAAGACGGGGGAAAAAAAGGGTTTCTCACTCCTGGGATCTAGATGAATAAAAGCTTAACAATGATTCCCTCTACGTAACTGACATGAAACCAACAGGGAGAACACACTCTACTTTTATAATTACCATCATCATCTTTCAAACTAAATTGCTGCAGAATGCCTGTAGTCTTAACTAGCTTAGCCTTGATCTTATCTTGATTTTACAGAGGGTATGGCTGATGAATTCAAAGTTTATCCAGCTTAACACAGCGAGTATGAAGTTTTTCCACTGAGGAGAGGGCCTTGCTTAATATCAGCAGTCTATGACAGTCTGCCAGGATTTTATTCCTGAGACGCACAATGGAGCTGTCTTCTGAACGGATCAAAAACTTTCATCAGCAGATCATGAAGTCTTACAGCTCAGCAGAATGATTTTGGAAACTCAGCTTACAAGGGTTTGCATATGGAAATTATTAGTCAACAATACATATTTTGGGACAGAGATACACTAATTAGGTTCGGCTGATTAATAAACAAATAAACAAGAGGTCACATGCTACTTTTCTACATAGGACATAGTACCACAGTATGGTGTAGTGTCCTACATTCCTTTTTGATCACAAACATATATACTGACAAAGCAACAATTCTGGATCAACCAATTTGTGATTTGCATGATTTTAGGTCACCTTTACTATTGTGTTGACCTGCATGGAACCTTCAAAAAGGTGTTGTATGTGACTGTACATGCTCTCTTGCAGTGGAAAGACCTAAAAACCTGCGTCAAAACAGCAATAAAGTAATCCATGCATGTTTCTCGCAAGTTAGAAGCCATCCACGGAGAGTGTGCCTAAAAGACACAACCCATGATTTCTTAAAACTCAGAGGACAACTCCTATAAGCTTTTTGTTACACTAAACATATATTTTACTACTATCTCTCTCTCGAGTCACAAGTGTCTGAACCATTTCAGAGACAATCTAAAGACTTGAAGGAGAAGGCAAAGCTCTCATGACAGGAGATAAGAGGCAGAAGCCTTGCGTGTCTGTGCCGGGCGAACACAACTTCAAACATAAATTGCAGCGATTTCTCAGGTGGCAGATGGTGTGCTGGAAACAAAACTAATCATCATTTGAGAGAAAAGCACCAGGGGCTTGCTTTTTTTGAAGCAGTAATAAAACACTGAACATTTCAATGCTTCCCCCTCTAGATTTTCCCTGTGGAAGCTGGTTTTCCCTCAGTGGGTGGTACATAAATTAAACAGACTAAGGTAGAAATCACTCGAACTAACAATGTTAAAGTTACTGACATAAGTATCACTTAATTCCATTCATATCATGACTGGTGGGAATGACCACCACAACTCATAAAACTATTTCACTTTTATTTCGTTGTAATTATTTATTTTATTTCAGACCTAGCCAAGTTTTAACATATAATACAAGCTTGGTGCTATTGGTTTTAGTAAACATAAATATGAGCTAACTCCATCTTATTTATAGTATTTAAACATCTACTGTTGGTATTGATATGAATTAAAAGTAACTTCGTGATTGAGAACAGTGATTCACTTTTGACTTTTTGGTGAAGTTCAGCATTGATTATAGTTCATCAGTTATTTGCCTAAAATCTATTACCTGCTGTTTTAAAATTGTTATTGTGGTTATAAATGTAAAACAGTTACGGCAACGGAATAAGTATATTTAACTACATTTTCTCTGTAGATTTGGATTCAATAATGCTTCTGGAAAGAGCACAACACCACAAATAACCCACATGATGTTATTTGTAAAACCAAGCTAACACGCTAAATCGGTTAGCCCGATAATGACAGACAATGGGGAGGATGTTGGTACGACAGAGCAGAAAAAAGCTGTTAAATGAGGGTATTTCCTCTGTCAATCCCGTAACCTGTGGCCGGCGACACCAACTTGTGTAACAGCTGAGGAGAAGACACAGTTAGCTAAAGCGTTAGCCTGTAAGTTTGGCTAAAGAAGCTAATGACAGTCGGCTACCTTCAGTCAGTCCGCTGAATGTCCGCTGTTTTGCCCTGAGAAATATATCCTCACTTTCAGCCATAACATCCGCTGGTTAAACAGCTGGTCGAGGGGGCTGTTTTCTTTTGTTGTTGTTGTCTGTTCGTGTCACCCCAGCTGCCTTGTCTCTGCGGGTTACCGGAGCCGACGATGACAGATATCGGTGATCGACTACACAGCCTGTTTTAGAAATCTGTGTGTGATTTTTTCGCTGCAGCGGCCCCCAGTGTGATTTTGACACAAACAAAAAAATACTCTCACATACAAAACCCACCACAATATCTACATATTAAATTACTCTGTGTCTAATAATATCCCTCTCTCTCTCTCTCTCTCTCTCCCTCTCTCTCTCTCTTTTTTTTTTTTTTTTTTTTTAGAAAATTACATAAACGATAAAACTACCATTAAGCCCTGGATTCATTTAGGGATGTTCGAAAAAGAAAAAAAACGGACACAGGAGAAGTTTTATCCACAAATTTCTCCCCGGCTGCAAGGATTTTATGTTACATCGTATTTCATGCTTCTTACTAATCACAAAAACCCGCCTGAGACAGTTAAAAACACGTAACTACATTGTAGAGTTAAAGCTGGAATGTATCCACAAACATTTATCCCACTGCACGTGAATGCAACTTCAAAAATACTTGTGTATTTGAGTATTGTCATATTCTGATACTTTATAACCTACTTCTACTTCATTTTGGAGCCGTTTCACTCCACTAGATAACACGTAACGTTTTTGAAAGCCATCTATTATTATATTATATCATTATCAAACTGTGGAGTATTATTTTTGAGATATATGTTACTCTGTTGCCCATACATTTTGAATAATAGAGTTTCTATATTACTTCTAATGAAATGATTGTGACAATGTGATTCATTGTTGAAAAAGTGTAACTGGGACACAATATGTAACCACTGCACCTGGTTAAAGGTGATTACTGATGTGTATAAATAGGAATAAAAAGAGGAATGTGTCTGAAAACAAAATTATTCCAACTTTATGGGCGACAGTGCAGTTATTCAAATAAACCCGCATTGACAGGTTCAATATTTTATTCTTATTATTAATGATACAAATGTAAGGATTCAGTGCAGGATTTTTGTATTCTTGGTATATTTTTACTTGCAGGATGAAGTAACCGATCGGATTAACTACTCCCCCACCACCACAGAAAAAGTCACTAATTCCTTGTATTCTTCATATCTCCTTGTTTTCGCTCAAACTGGACCTTAGATAGAAAACTCCAGCCTTTCAGAACCATGGAGAGCGTTCCTTAAAACTCTCCGTGGTTCTGAAAAGCTGCAGGATGATCCATGAATCGTCTTTCACCTGTGACTGTTTACTTCTGTACTTTGATATTTTGCGAAAACATTCATTGTTTTTGCGCAGGGGACGGTGCAAATACCTTCGAAGGTCTTCTAGTTTGTAATGAATGGCTCATCTATTTGCCAAACAGGTCTGTACAGGTATGCTTCACAAGTGCGCGAGAGTTTTTTTTTTTTTTGTAAATCTTGTTTATCCTTTTAGAATACTTTTCAGTTCACCCAATTAAACCAAGGCCTTTTGATCCTCACAGGGCCTCTGCTATTTAACTCATAAAAAATATACAGTTTAGAAAAACAAGCGTGAGCAGGCATAAGCGAAGAAGCCTTTAAGATGAGGAGACGGACCAAACATACTTTTGTGTTCAATGCAAGCTGTTTTCAAGGAGCGATAAAAGGAAAGACAGTAGAAATGCTGCTCTTTACTTCTACATTTGTAACATCCCTGTCGGGTCTTGTCATTTCCAACACCTCAGGAACGTCTTTGACGCACGTCACTTAGAAAGACGCGGTTAGATTTACGCATGAAAACACCTTTAGTTCGGGTGAGTTGGACTGTGTGACACAAAATCCGATCTTTTATATTTATGCCCACAAACTTTACTCAACATTCTAAAAGAGTCAAAAAGAGTCATAACCAAGTGCCAGTAGCCTTTGTCACCACCAGAATGGGCTCGTTTCAGGCGAAATTTCCTTTAAAAATCTTGTGCGTTTCTGGCTTTAATACATTTGATGATGAATGAGAACCTAGAGAGTTGTGATGCCTAAGCCCCTATAGGGATTAGAGCTTGATATCCTGGGGCTGTTTTTGGTAAACGGATGTGTGTTAGTGTGTGTGTGTGTGTGTGTGTGTGTGTGTGCGGGGTTTTTTGTTTTGTTTTGTTTTTTTGATATTCGCTGCTTTTAGAAGCTTTGCCAGACACCGTTTATTATAGCACATTAAGCTTCAGGATTTTTAAAACAATGGCAACCTACATATGAAAATCCAAAGGGGGTGGGGATGGGGGGGGGGATCCCAAGCCTTCTCACGACGGCAAAATAGAAATGTGTTGTGCGTATTCCGGGGCTTTCATCATAGTATTTCACAATAAAGGCTCCTATCACTGTCCTCGGCCCTCGCAGTCTCACTCACTCCCCCTGTTTTTCCTCCTCCTCTCCTTTTGCGCACCAGGCTCTCCCACCCTCGGCTCTTCTATTCGCTCACTGCGCTCTTATCCTCCGTACTGCTTGTGTCTGCCTACTCCTGTGCGTAAGAGCGCACCGATGGATATGTAAAGGGATGCATTCCTGAAATCGCGAAATCTGTGCGTCTGAGCCTGCAAATACTTCTCTGACAAGACGTGCATGAGCGCAGCAAAGAGCGCACCATAGTTAGTCATAGAGTTTATTCCACGACGAATTTTAAAGATTGCTTTTTTCTTTTTTCTTTTTTTCTTTTTTTTTCTCTAGATGATGGTTTGTTGGTAAAGATGTTCGTCTGCGCGGATGACGGTGCGTTGCTATTTGGATCTACGCTTCTGGACTTTCCACCATATCATGACCGTGCGCCTCTTCCACTCTTTCCAAGTATTTTCGTTACCGCCTGAAGTTGAACAGAGGAGAAAGAACAATGAGAGGAAAATACTTTCTCCTCGGTTTCTTGTTGCTCAAAGTTATGGCTCTCGTGTGCAAGGCGGACGGGGAGCCTGGACTGCTCGGAGGATTCGTAATGATCGCCACCTCCAACGGCTCCAGAGAGGAGGAGAGCGTGTCAGAAGAGACCCCACACACGGAGGACAAATGTCGGGGTTACTTCGACGTGATGGGCCAGTGGGACCCACCGTTCATCTGCAAAACGGAGAATTATCTGTACTGCTGCGGCACCTGTGGCTTCCGCTTCTGCTGCTCCTACAAACACTCACGGCTGGATCAGAGCACCTGTAAAAATTATGACACTCCTGTGTGGATGAAGACTGGGCAGACACCCTACAACAAAATGAACAAGATGCACGACAGCACCAAAGACAAGACGAACTTAATTGTTTACATCATATGTGGAGTTGTGGCCATTATGGCCCTCGTGGGAATTTTCACCAAATTGGGTCTGGAGAAGGCGCACCGGCCCCAGAGGGAGAACATGTCCAGGTGAGTCTCTCTCCCTGTCTTTATATGTCTCTCTTCCACTCGCTCCATGTCTCTTCCCTCTCTGCCTGCCTCTCTGAGTGCGCTTGTTTACAAAGGACTTGCAGCATAGTAACCGACGCACGCAGCGAATTCAGAGCGTGCAAGGTGGCTGTCCTTTTGTTCATCCATTCTGTTCACATCCGAAGAGTGGAGCAACACCAGTAACAAGGCAAAATGAATCAAATAAAACTTGCTTTCAACCTGTCTGTGTGTATTATATTTTACGCACACGCTCTGAATCCTGCAAAAAAGAAACTTATCCTCATCTCCTCACTTGAGATTCCCTTTGATACTGTACGCCGTGTTCTCTCCAGTCTACAGGATCTATCCATTGTAATAGTAGAACATTAACTGAGCTACTCTCCTCTCGTCAGGCGAGGGCGGTTTCTTCCACTAGAGTAAGATACTACTGCTGCTCCATTGTGTTTGGATCTGACTGGAGATCATTGAAAACGCTTGTACACATCTTCACAGTTTGTTTGCTTCATAATTTAACAGCCAAGAGCGATGTGCAATGATTGTAACAACAAAAAAAAAGATAAATTAAACCAAATAAGCCTTCATTATTCATCAAGGGGAAAGACTTTTTTTCCACTTTGGTGCATCTCACAGTTTCATGAAAGGAGATGCTGTGCAGCAGTGCAGCCCAACTGAATAATTAAATTAACCGTGCTATGCACAGTTCCACATGTCTGCAACCCCTCATCCATCACCGCCTCTCTGTCTCTCACTACTGTCTTTTTCTCTCCTCCTCTTCTGTCTAACAGGGCCGTCGCCAGTGTGCTGCAGGGCGGGTGTCCAGGTGAGCAGTACCGGGGGGAGGAGGCCCTTGGGATGCATTCGCAGCACTTTGTGTCTAGGGCCACAAACCTCCGTGAGTTTTTGGTTTAATGTTTTTTTTCTGTTTGTTTGTTTTTTAATCATGACTATTATTTATCATTTTGTTTCAAGGCTTTTGGACAGCTCATTACTGGCTGCTGTGAACTGTGTTTATAACTTAGAGCAGCATATGGAAGTGTGGGTGGGGTGTGTGTCAGCAAAAATCTGCTTATTTAAAAAGAGACTTGAATGTGTCCAGGCTGGTGTCAGACGCCCCCGTGAAGTCATTTATTTAGAGTGATGTGAGAGTTTGGTTAGGCATGAGAAGGAACAGGATCAAATCAATCGCCTCTGCTGGATTCCAGACGCTTTAACCTCCAACAGACCCAGTATGAGCAGAGAGACGACACACACATAGATCACTGTCAGCCTGTTCCAATTTCCAATTTTGTTTCAACTGACAGCTTAAGTGTAGATTTCAGAGAGGGATGCAGGGGATCCACACACAACCCCACCGCCCAACATTAAGAACACATACACTTGAACTGTCCCCCCTCTACTAAATATATTAAAGAAGCAGAGGACTTTTATTCCAGTGAGCCCCACCAATATGTGCCTCAATCAAGTTTTTTTATTTGAATTTTGCTATCATTCACATAAAACATATCAGGGCGGTCAAATTAAAAGGTGATTTTGTAAGTTAGTAAAGTCCCATTTGGTCTTAAAAGTGTTGAAATAAGATGCAAAAAGATTCCACACCCAAAATTCAAGCGTGATAAGATCTTTTTCTGTTCACAGTCTGCACAGAGCTGCTAAATATGCAAATGAAGTTAAACATATAGATGTAGTGGTCCTTTATACTCCTTATGGCATTGAAGAAGGCAGTTCACAGAGCCAGTGCACACAAATCTAGATGTTATTTTATGACAAACTGTGATTTTCTTGACTTGTACAATGAACTTTGAAATTACAAGCATTATATATAATGTCTAACTGAGAATGTAACTCAAAGAGAATGAAAAACAGAATGTGTCCCCCACCGCTGACTATTTTACTTTTTTTTTGTTCAAAGAAAGATTCCATGAGGCACATCTGTGAAAGAGTGTGACCACACTTCTCTATAAAATTACTCATAGAAAGATAGTGTGAGCTGAGTGCTGTGTCATTTTACCCCAAAGTAGGAATTTTATTTGTACACTGTTGCCCTTAAGGTTGGAATAATTCTATTTTCAGACACATTCCTCTTTTATTCTTATTTCTACACATCGATAATCCCCTTTACGGGGTTCAATGATTGCATTAATGATTCTCAGTTAAACTTTATCTATCAATAATAAATCATATTGTCAATCATTTCATGAAAAGAAATACAAAACTATTTCATTTCAACTTTATGGGTAACAGTGTATTATGATTTATGCTTTTGTGCTTAAGATAACAAGAGTAGTGTTGTTGTCTGTCTATTCTAGTGTTCACTCAGCTTCAGTGTTCCAAAAATTGCATCCGAAAATGCATGTGTGATATTTTCTAAATATGCAGAAAATTTTGAGAATGCATAAAAAGAGGTTTATAAATGAATCAAAGTGAATGTGAATAGGTGTCACACGGAGCGTATTTTAGCCCATAAAGACCCAGTGGGACTTTTGTGGCAGTTCCAAAATCTTTTTTTCTCTATCTTTAACTTTTGTTAATTGATTGATCACCATTTATTGTAATACTATCCTCTGTATTTTGCATTTTTTCAGTGAAAATAAGGTGGTTTCCCATATTTAATTTACTGATCATGTAGATGTTCATAAAAGCTCAGATTAAAGTTGAGGGTTAATATTTCAGAAACAGAGAAAACTGAAGAAAAAGTGACTTTTTCAGTAAAGATATCAATAACTGAACATAAAAACAAGCGTCTCCATCCACTGTCATTTATCAAACACACATGGGTTTTACTGGTGAATCAATGTTGTAGAATATGCCAGTGTTTCCGTGTTCACTGCGGAGCCTCTGAACGTCCAAATGGGTCATATCTGATGACCATGAAAAGATGACAAACTGCATTTTACATCAATCATTTACAAGTAATGATAAGATTAGTGATCAGAGGTTATTAAACAATTTAGATCAGTGGATGCTTTTGGTTGCTAGTGGCTGTTTGGGTCTTTAAGGGTTAATCCAGTACTTAAGTAAAGACAGACACTATAAATTAACTGGCACAAATTGATGGAGTAAATATTCAGCAGCGTGCCTGAAGTGAAGTGTTTGATGCTGAAATCTTGCCCCCCATCCCAATCCCCCAGTGTTTAACTGAAATCTACAACCAATGATTGACAGCCCTGGATTGCATTTTATGTGGCCGTGGTTGGATATCCATCCTTTCATAACGCGTTAGAGAGAGAATATCTGCCTGCCTTCCTCAAGCTTTTCAAATCCAACATTATTCACTGATTTATTTTGGTTCGTGCCCACATGATATAATGAGGGAGAGAAAGAAAGAGGGATGTGGGAGTGTGTGTCTGTGTATGTGTGTGTGTGTGTGTGTGAGAGAGAGAGAGAGGGAGAGAGAGAGAGAGAGAGTCAATGAGGAAGTGGCGGTGATGCTGATGGTTGAGTGTAGAGAGACTTTGTAGGGGGAGAGTGAGGGGTGTTTGAGAGGTGTAGGGGGATAGAATACAGAGTGTATGAATGCCATCTATTTCTGTTGTGTCCCGTGGGCTGCTACTGTACACTACCGAGCTTCTTTGTGCTTTAACACCAAAGATCAAACAAGATGAAAGCACACAAACACACACATGCACACACTCAATATGTGCAAACTGGAGCATACACACACGGGCGTAGGTTTTGACTGACCACGGGGGTGGATGAATTCAGCGAGGAGTCTGGGGGTCTGCCTCCAGGACATTTTGAGAATCAAATGTTTCATTTCCTGCACAATTTGAGCATCAGTTTTTGTGGTGGGAACGTCTTCAAGCATGTAATGTTTTCAGGATGAAACCTAAAACAGGTTTTTGGTGTCCTCTTAAGGTCTGAATGAGTGTACATTTTACCACCATCACAGAATGAACTTACACTGAAAAATGAGGAGCAGAATCCAAAATTAGAAATAATAATTAAAAAAAAGTATAAACCTCCAAAATTTTGGAAAGTTTCTGCACTTTCAGAACATATCGTGTGTATCTGTGCATTTAGAATGATTTAAGGAATATTGAAGTGAACTGAAAACTAATAACCAAGTAAAATATTCATCACGTCTATCAGATATTGAGCTCTTGTTAAAGCCTCAGTGGTAGATAATTACATTTGACACTGAAGATTCAAGGGGTTGTACGAGCTCATAATTCATAATCATAATTTGAAAGAAAGACCAAACCCAGTGCTGAAAATAGAAGAAAAAACCTTTAATTTCATTCAGGTATTTTTGAGGGGGAATGTTACAGACTACAAACAAGCTAAAATTGATGTAAATTATACATCAAGAAGCTACAAACAAGTCAAACCTGAAGACGTTTTAATAGAAAAAAGATACTAATGAGCTAACAACTTGATGTGGACACATTGATTTACAGAGCAATGCTATAAACAACCTCAAACTACTG
This sequence comes from Ostorhinchus cyanosoma, assembly GCA_029814465.1. Lineage (NCBI taxonomy): Eukaryota > Metazoa > Chordata > Actinopteri > Kurtiformes > Apogonidae > Ostorhinchus > Ostorhinchus cyanosoma. Next base: position 7,277,640 of record JAPTYQ010000012.1, on the reverse strand, counting down.
ACGGCATATAAAGGCCAATCAAACTAACACTATAGTCATTATTACAGAAAACTACAAATAAACTAAAAAAAAAATGCTAATTTTACATAGAGAAGATACAAACAAGCAAAACACAACATACATTTTATGCAGAGAAGCTATTACACCAGCTAAAATTGTGTAAATTGTGTAAAAAAAAAAATTTAAAAAAAGCTACAAGAAAAGGGTTAAGTCCTATCCAAACTTTATAGACAGAAGATAAAGACAATTGTTTACACAGACAATCTAAAAACCAACTTAAAACTACATATCCTTAACATATATTTAAAAAATAAGCTAAAACTATGTACATTTCCACCCCAAAATTAAGTTTTTTTAAAGTTGAGCTAAATCCTCTGTAAATGTAGAGAAGCAACAATCAAGCAAAAAGAAAAAAGTTAAATGGAAAGTTGATGCAAACTAGTTAAACTCTAAGCAAATTGTAATTAGAGGGGTTACACATTCACCAAAACTGTAAATTTGACAGAGAGAAACTAAAAAAAAAAAAAAAAAAGAAAGAAAATCACAAGAAATTCCAAGGACATAAAAAAAAAAAAAAAAAAAAGCTCCTGTTGTAAGTCCTGAGGGGAACATCTTTCCTCACTGAAAAACACCTTCTGCCATTCACATACAGACACACTGTCCAGAGGCTACAGCGCTCATCTGTCTCCTTGTAGCGCTCGATCAAAAATGTAAAAAGCAGATCTAGGATGAAAAGTGCTACCAGTGATGCATTTCAGACACAGTGACTGTTCCTTACAGTCACCTTGCTAAAAGACTGTCTCAGCTTTATTTTTTGTGTTACTATTAAGTTATGCATGAATGGCACCTTGTACAAATCCTCCTACATCGAAATGACTCTGCCGAGATTTCATCAGCCCTTTTCTTCACACTGTACAAAACCAACCATATCAACTTCATTTTTCCTTTTGCCAAAGCCAACACACTTCCACTAAAGTTTAAACATGGTTCCGACAATCATGTTTGGGCTGAGGATTAAAATCTAGTCCCTGTATGTCGTCTCTTACTGGGAGAACAGAGCACCTTTGTTTCAACTGGAATTACATTTATTTAAATTAATTTGTTATATCAATTAATTATATTTATTCTATTTATTTATTTTTATCTTGGATGGGAAGGTGCAACATATAGATTAGGTGTAATACCTAATTGTGATTATGCTGACTTCAAAATTTTGTGACTGAGTGTGTTTTGTTATTGTGTGTCTGAATGTGAATGCAGCACCATGTAGCACTATTATCTAAAACAAATTTCCCATATGGGACTTTTTAAGTTTATCCTGATCCTGAATTCAGTTTCAACTGATTAAAAAACACAGTGCATCAGAGCTTTTTTGTACCACATAATAATAATAATAATAATAATAATAATAATAATAATAATAATAATAATAATAATAATAATAACAACAATAATGGATTCGATTTCTGTAGCGCTTTTCAAGGCACCCAAAGCACTTTACATTATTCATTCACTCTCACATTCCCCCTCTGGTGGTGGTAAACTACATCTGTAGGCACCCTGGGGCAGACTGACGGAAGCGTAGCTGCCAATTCGCCCCAAATGGCCCCTCCGACCACCACCGAACATTCATACACCAGTGTGAGTGGCACTGGAGGCAAGGAGAGTGAAGTGTCTTGCCCAAGGACACAACGTACAGACTAGGAGAGAGTGGGATTTGAACCACCAATCCTTTGGTTATTGGACCATGGCCGCCCCAAGGTGGAGCTGATATGTTCCAGTGCAACAACAGGGTTAGTTGTAACACCTGCTGGAAAACTACAAGTCCTTCAATAATTCTGGCATTTAACCCACAGGTAAATACTGTCTGTGGATTTCTTAGTGATAACAAGACTTTGAAATGGATAATGATAAAAGATATTGACTCATCTCTGTGCATAAGATGGGCAGCACACATGAAACCCATGTATTAGAACACACTGACATGAGCCATACAGCCGTGTTTGGGAGCCACGGGGGCAGTACGCTGTCTCAGATGTTTACAGAACTCTGGGAATGTGAAATATATTACGTTGTACGCTGGTTGTTCCGACCTGAGAAACATGAAATGTGAATTATTGCTATTTTTATGTACGCTTTATATAAAGACAAACTGAAACAAGAAACAAGAAAAACATCCACACATAAATAAAACTGTTGTGTTAGGGGTTTATTTCAGTCATGATGTTTTAAATAAAACTGTCATCAGACACCTTTAGGTTAGTTACTGCAGGGATGTGAATGTCTTAGCTCTTTATTCACTTGTATACAAACATTCATTTACTTAGTTATTTAATACTCAAAACAAGTGACTGTTTTTGCTTGGGTTAGGCTTATAACAGCTAATTGCATGTATTAGATTTGATTCGAAAGAGAGCATCTTTTAGTTTCTAACATGAAGCTGAAATACAACCTGAACTACATCAGTTTAATCCTTAAAGACCTAGAATAATTTTTTTAGGGCTTCCAAATGACTTTTACTCTACGTATAGCCCTTCTTTATCATCATTTTTTGATGTATCATCTTCTGTATTTTGCAGGTAATTTGATATATTTAATGTGTAGATGTTCATAAAAGTAAATTCAAAGGTTATTATCTCAAAACTAAAGAGAGAAAGGACAAAGCGACTTTTTCAACAAAATGTAAATTAGAATGTAAAAACAAGTATCTATAGGGGCTGCCATGTGTTAAATTCCATGGGTTTTATTGGTGAACTAATATTGGCAGAACATGAAAGTGTTTCCATATTCACTCCAGAGCCTCTGAACGTTCAAATTCGTCACATCTGGTGCTGCTGAAAATCAGAGGAACTGGATTTGAGGAGTACATCACCAGTGTGTGCAACTCTGTCCAAATCTGCATTACAATTTTTACACTAATCTTACGTTAGGTTGTTCCTCGTTGCACCTCGAATTCCCGATTCTTCCATGTTGCCAACAACATCTCTGAATCCCCTATAATTTTCCCTTGCAATTCACAGTTTACATTTGGAAACTCTGCACAAGTTCACAGTTGGGTTTGAAACCACTAACACTGAGCTGGCATGAATTTGTTGATTTTGGAGCACTGTTGAGTGCTACAACAAAATCAGACAGTGCACATGTAAGATATTTAGGAGTGGTGGTGGTGTTGAATCTGTACATTCATTTGTGAGAATGAGATAAATATGTCACAGTAAATCCTGTAAGTTTCTCTGGCTAACAACAAGGTGACATAACCCTACTCAGCGTGAAGCACTTCGCCCACACACACACCATCAACATCATGATGAGAGTGCAGCATTTCATGGAAGGGAAAGTTGATGGTGGGGGTGGGGGG
>JAPTYQ010000012.1:7234363-7244602 GCA_029814465.1 Ostorhinchus cyanosoma | reverse complement strand
CTTAGTGTTCTAGTTTGTACATAATTGATCAGTGAGTTTGTAATGTAACTCGGTCCTGTTCCGTTTAAGGCTTTATAAGTGAGGAGTAGTATTTTAAAATCAATTCGAATTCAATAATTCAAATATGTTTCGTATAACACAATTTTTTGGGTTTGTTTTGAAAATGAATATAATTGCAAGACATATTTTAGACACAGCACCTTTTAACTTCATTATATATTGTGTTGAATATTTTAATTAGACATAATACACAGGTAATAGGAAACATAGAGCTGAGCAAACTCCACAAATGAGTCAATCCCCACAGTTTACATGCAACTTTACAACAGAAATATACATATCTACTCCCTGCTACGAAAACAATTTTTGCCTCTAGAGTTAATTTCTCAGTTCATGACAACTGTACGGGGGGGAATCTTTACATAACTCACTCGTTTCAATTATCACGAACAAGGCTTAAAATTCTACATAATGGGAGGCATGACTACTTTGAGTGACAGGTGGGTGGATGCCATCTGTCTGTGTCTGCCATGTGGGCTTTGATTGACGGCTAGCTTTGGTGCTCAGTTGGACTTCCAGAGCTTCTGTTTATTGATTAAAACTTTTCCCCCCTCCCCCTCTATAGTTATGTTTAAGGAGTTACGCTAACCAGATTGTCAGAGGACTTTGTGATGAAGTTTACCAGATCTTAATTACAATGTGTCAGTGAACATTACCTCTATCAGATAATGCTAGCATTAACTCATAATAGATTATATTGCTAATTAAACCAGCAAGCACTAATTACTGTGTTTATGCATTATGCAAAGTTGACGTTATTGCTATTAAGAACAACTGCATGTTTTTTTTTAGTGGCTGAAATTAGTCAGTGGTGTTAGCATGGTAGTCAATGTGTGTGTTATTTACAGTAAATTGAAGACACTGGTGCTAAAAGTACTTAAGTCACATTTTTAGACAATTCAAGTTGACCATATAAACAGGTTGTATTTGTTTAGTCCACCCATTAAAAAATATTCCCCACCCCCCTGAAGGGGAGGCAAGGGGTATTGTTTTTGGCTCACTTAGTTTTTTGTGTTTGTTTGTTAACATTCTAGCAGCAAAACTATTGGTTCAATTCATACCCAATGGGGTTTATAGATTGCCAGTGACTCAGAATAGATCTGAATATATTTTGGGGAAAAGTAGGTTAACGTTCCAATTTTGTATGAATTTTTAATTTTTTTTTTTCCCATTTACTTATAGTATAATGGGTGAAATTTCAAATGTCTGTAGCAGCAAAATGAGTGGTTGAATTCATACCAAATTGATATTATTATAGATTGCGAGAGATTTTGGGAAAAGTTGCTCAAAGTAATTTTTTTTTAAATTATTTTTAAAATGTCTATAAAACACTAAATTTTGTTTCAATTTGCTTCCAACTTATATACAGTAGAGGCAATTGATATGCTGACATCAGCACACGCATAGACATGGCAACATCAGCTGGATCAATGCCAAATAAGCTGCAATTTGTGCGAGGGGCGGGGTTTGTTTTTCCTGTCACCACTTGTTAACAGAGGTTTTTTTGTGACTTCAGTACTTTTAGCTCCAGGGTCTCTCTCCCGCTCCTTCCTTCCACTATGTGTCATGTGACCTAACTTTGGAAAAAATACAGCAATCAGTGGGAAACAACCATTAACTTTTTGATCCTCTTTGAATTGTGTCACTATCTACACATATGATATGCATCCAATTAAAAGATTATTTTATGAGCAACTGTGGTGATTAGCAGTTCATGGCAAATATTGTAGAGAAACACCTAGTTGCATGTGAACGCCAAAAATGGCCACTACCTTAGCACTTCCATTTTCAATAGTTAGGTGAAAAAAATCACACAAATCCGGTCATGTTGACGCTGCAGGGATACCTTTAGCAACTCTAGATATAGCATGGAAATACAACATCACAGTGAAAATCATCTCCATGACGTTGTGGTGTGTAACCTTTCCATTTACAGATTTTTAGACTTTCTTAAATAAATTATCTTCTCACCATGCCTTCCTCCAACCATCCAAAGACATGCACCTTAATAAGTTAACTAGTCAATCGATGTCACCCATATGCTTAAATGTGAGAATGAATGGGCGTCGTCTGGATGTCGGCTCTAATATGAACTGGTAACACATCCAATGTTGTACCACCTTCACCCATTGGAGCACCCTCATGACCATCTCAAGGACTAAGCAGTTCAGAAAATGAATGAATGAATGAATGAATGAATGAATGGATGAATGGATGAATGAATGAGTGAATGAATGAATGAATGAATGTGTAAATAATGGCAGAACAGGATCCCAAAATGTCTTGTTTATTGCAAGTGACTACAAGACTTTTTTTTTCCCAAAGTAAGGTCCCATTAGACACAACCTGAAAGGGAATGGGAATTTATTTCCAAAAACAGTGGTCACACAAGTGGTCTACAGTCTATAAACCAATTGATGACATCACAGAGGCTTTGTCTATCACTTATGATCGCCTCTAATTTGAATGACAAGACTTGAGTTTTAGATAAGTTCTCTTTTTATTATTCAAGCATTACAGGGAGAGTAAAAAGTGTATATGTGTGGTTTTGTCCAAAAGGAGGCTTTTGTACGAATATGTTTAGAAGACTTCCTTAGGTGGATCTACATTTTAAAAGACAGTACTATATTCAGTGTTGTTTAAGACTCTATAGTATTTACTACCACTACAGTTCTATCACTATTGGATAAAATGTTTGTGGCATTTAAAACCTATTTAATGACTTCAAGGCTTTATATTGTAATAATCACTTGTAGTGTTCACTTATGTTTCAGTGACCAAAAACACATTTTAAAATCAATAAACAGGGGGCGTAAATATCAGAATTAGAAGACAGCAAGACAAACAAATTGCATCTGCTGCCGATGATAAGTATCACATTATCGAGCTGTTGTGAAAGTACTTAACAAGGGGCTGTTTGTACTGTTCCTCTCTATAGTCCCAGACATGCACCTCGAAGGCTTTTCTTTGTTCCTCAAACAAAAAAGCCTGTTAATTGCAGTCTGGGATTGATTAGATTGTTCAGTTGCTGTGTGAACTGCACACAGCTTAAGCCCCCATCGCATTTAACTCCCTGGTTCACCTGAATTCAGCAGTTATTGTTGTGAATTTCTCATCCTGCTGCTGCTGGCCGACCGACTGTGGAGGGATGAGCGAGGGAAAATCTGCCTCCTGCCCCGTCTGTGTCTTTGAAGGCCGAGAAAAGCCCCTCACAGCTGCGCTCCAGCACCTAAACCTGCCAGGGATTGAGCCAGAGGGCCAGGTGAAGCAGATTACAGCTTTTAAACATAAAGCTTCTCTTCAGCAGAGCCAGAGGAGCAAAAGGCAGGCAGCAAGGATAGACTCTGAGGTTACATTTAATTAAAGACTATCAGCGATGAGAATCCTGCCTTCAGCCTGTCTGCTTTGTGTTAATAGAGGTAGCTGAATTAAGAATTAAGATGATATCATATTAGGCTCATTTAATCATCAGATATCTGCCAGTTATGTCAGAGTTAAGGTTAGGGTTTGTTAATGTGACGGCTGTTTTTCTCAGGCAAATGAGCAATAAACTCCTTGAAATTAACCCACGAAGACCCAAACATCCACTGTCGAGTGGGTCAATCAAAAGCATCTACTGATCTGAACTGTTTAATAACTGTCCATCCACTAATCCTTTCAATACATGTAAAAAAAAAACTGGTGCAAAATGCAGTATGTCATTATTTCATGGTCATCACATATGACCTATTTGGACGTTCAGAAGCTCCGTAGTAAACGTAGAAACACCATCATCTTCTACAGCATTGATTTACCAGTAAAACCTATGGAGTTGAACAAGTGACAATGGTTGGAGACACTTGTTTTATGTTCAGTTAATGATAGATTTCACTTTTTATTTTAATTTTTTTGTTTTGATATAACAACCTTTGAATTTACTCTGAAATTTGATGAACATCTACATGATCAGTGTATTAAATATTGGAATATACATTATTTTTAATTGAAAAAAAAGCAAAATGCAGAGGATAATATTATAATAAAATAGTGATAAATCATTTAGGAAAGGATCAACAGAGAAAAAAAAATTGTTTGGGAACTGACATAAAAGTCACACTGTGTCTGTATGGGTTAAATGACATATTTGGAGCTAAACTTTAACTGGATGTTAATGTAAATATTAGCCTAACTTTAGTCACATTAAAACACAATGCAGTGATGAATGACTCTTTCTTGACTACGTATGAGTTATTTTGTAAAACCAGTGCTTAATGTAAAAATAAGCATTCTCTCAGATCTTTCACACTCTGAATCAAAACTAGATCATTTGTGCATACAAATAAATTATCCCCCAATAAATTATGTAATACGTTGTGTGTTAGCTGATTACTGTCGTGTAACTCAAGACTTTAACATCTTTTCATAGATGTAGGGTACCATAAATTCCGTAAAGCCCTCTGAAATGAACTTGTTGTGATATTAGACTCTACAAATAACAGTGAACTGAATAAAAGATGGTTTGTCTGAAGCACCTTTAGCTACTTTTAATGCTCCATGTTATTCAAGGCCAGTAGAAGATTCAGAAGAAGAAGGATTCATCTTTTATGATGACATTTTTTCTTTTTTTCTGCTTAAATATCAATATGAGGATATTGCAATCTAAAAAATATTGTGGGTGAAAACATGATTGTAGTGCTCTTTGAATGTAGGAGAATATAGGAAAACCTTTTTCAGTTCAGTTAATCCAGTTCAAATTTACAGATATTTTTTGTAAACACATAAAATTGCATTATTTGTACATTTGCTGTTATTGCAGTATTTTAAGTTTGTTGGTGTGTTGATTGATCTGTTACTAGAGTTATGATCTCCCAAAAGAGACTGTAACTGTGTTTAATGTTCCTTTTCTTCTGAATCAAATGGTCATTAAGGACAAATCCAGTCATAAGCTCAAAGGACCATTATGGCCCATCTGCATGTGCTTAAATGAAGGTTATGTAGGAGTCTGTTTTGTGCTGGGAGCTGGCTTTAAGGTGTCATTAGCTGACTCCATTACTAAGCAAACCTACGTCTCTGTTGCCTGCATCCATGATAAGAGCCTGTATTTTGATTTCTTTTTAATTTCCGGTGTGATTAGTTACTGTGCAGGAGTTGTCTTCTGCTGCTCTACACCAGCTGCACTGAGTAACAATAGATTATCTTACAAATGCAGTCAGCTAATGTCAACAAGTGCTCCCAGCACAATCCAAGCAAGTGCACATATGTAAGTGTATGGAAAATCTTACATTAGGAGTTATTCTCTCTTAAAATCAGTATGTTCCGTTTGATGGGCTAATCCTTTCTAGAAGCCACTCTTGCTGCCATGTTTGGCCAAGATGTAGTTAATAAAAGATGCAGCCAGCATCAGATTAACATGTTATCAGAGACTAAAACAAATGACCATAATTCTGGGCAATTAGGTATAGTTTCAAAGTTAAACCAAGCATCCTATTTATGCTATTATAGGTAATTGTGAACGACCAATTCTATTCACAGCAGCTCTATCAGTTATTACACAGATGTCAGAATTGACAGCTGGCATTTCCAAGGAAACTGATTTGGATGTCTGCATTCTTTCATACAGCTCCATGTAACTCCCAGAGAGTTTCAGGGTAGCATTGCTTGCACAAATGGAGCTTCATATTCTCTAATTAACAATAGGCATCCTTCAGTTTTAATCACACATGTCTTGCTTTAGTTTTGTCTCCACAAATACCGTAACTACCTGACAAGCTCTCAAAACTGTTGGAGAGCGGTGTCCTGCCTGTCTCTCTTTGGTGGTATCTGGGTCGGCACTGCTGACATGTTGTCAGTGGTGTCAGCCCCCTGTGGAGACACACATCATTATCATCATTCTCTCCCACTGCTACCCTCCCCTATCTGCCTGTCTCTGTCGGCCTTGCATTGTCTCTAGCAGTGTGTTGTCTTCAGCTCATGGACCAGTAGTCCCGCTGCTGAGTCACAATGCTGTAGAAAAAAGGGGGGGAAGTAAGGAATATCCAGCCAAAGACAAAGACAAGGAAACACAAAGGACAAAATTACTTTTATATCTGCTCTCCCTCTTCATTACAATCAGGCCACGACTTAAAAATGGGACATTTTTCAGTGGGACAGAAGATCATTGAGACAAACAATAGGCCCAGATGTTATTGCGGATGCTCGCTTTCCTTGAGTGGTGCTCCATCATCATGATGAATAAGGGCTCGTCTTTTGTCAATCATGTGCTTTAGTGGAGCAGGTATTTATTCCTGTGTTTTCTGTGTCTGCCTGTCTCCCTCTCTGTGGCCTGCTGACGGATGAGCCCTGTCACAGCGAGGAACACCCAGTCTGTAGCCACCGGAGACGACTGCCCAAGGCTTTTAGCAAATAACATCCGCTGACATAAACCTGAATTCTAATCATCTGAAATGCAAGGGAAAGGTCTGCTTACAGTTATCTACTAAAAAGTCCAACTCAAACCCAACAGTGACTGTAACATTAGCAAAGTATACTCAAAAATGCAGACCAAGTAATTAACATTTATGTATTCTAATCTCTTATAAAATTTGATGATTGATGAGGTAGTTTTAAGCTTATACCATTTAAGGTTTAACAACTATAAAGGTGTAAGATTTAGTGGGATTCATTGGCAGAAATGGAGTATCATACTCAGTTGTAACCTTACCCCATATCGGTGTCATAAAATTTTACAGCATGCACCTTTTAAGGAGTTCATATTAATGAGACAAAAGTAAATTAAGACCCTGATGGTTATGAATTCATGCCAAGTTTGATTCAAAGTTTCAGTAAAATTTTCAAGGATTTAAGGGATCTAATTACAGAAATGCACAAATGTGTATGTTTTGATTACCTCTTAATCGCCTGAAAATATAACTTGGTATGAAGCTTTTTTTATGCATAGAGGAAGTGTGTCGCTGTTTTTCAGATGCTCTTTTTTTTTTTTTACTCTCTAATAACAAATGGCATCAAGATGCATCACTGTTACCTACTACGTTTGAGTGAGGAGAAGAGTTAAGCGCTGTTACATCAGCTGGACATTGATTTCAGCTGATATTTGTTGATATCAGCCAATCTGTATCAGCAAACAACATGTTTCATCACCAACAGCAGTGACATTTATGTGACATTCATCTGTTCTGTTATATTAATATTTGTATGTTTGAACCTGAGTTCAATCAAAGACGATGTGATGAAGAACTGGAAGTCTTAGTAAAATGGAAATGAATTGTCTATATAAGATTTAGTTGTTAAGGGGGAGATAAACCAAAACCAAAATGAGAAACAGAGTAAAATTGATACTGCCTATTGGCTAAAGGCCAAAATGTCATTAATCTAGTTTTGAGGATATAACGGTTTTACCCTGAACGCCGTCGCCATCGGATCCATCGGATATCCGTGGTGTGAAGGAGAAAACTAGGACAGATTTGGATGGATTTCTTCTCCCTTGATAATCAACATAGGACATCCCATAGTGCATCCCTGTCGATTTTAGCTTCTCTGTGAGTATTACAAGTCGTCCAAATGGAGGCGCTTTAGTTGAAAATCCATTTTTTTTAACATAAATCAACTAATAATTGGCTGATTGAGATAAAAATTTTGGTTCATATTGATCATCTTACAAATGTCCATTTTCTGGCTACCATATGGTGTAATTTCTACTCCCCAGGTGGAGTTTTGTGGGGAAAAATTGGCTCGCTGACAATTATTTTGCCACTATCAGGTCGATGTAGCTCAAAGTGAGTTTGTATCAATTGTCTAACAATCATTGTGGATGTATTTATATATAGCAAAGGACTGACCGGGGGTTTCGGGGATATACCTTTGCTGTCGGCCCCCAACATCGTAAGCCTTATTTTAACTCTTGATATTGGGCAACAATTTTGTCTTTGGTGCATCCGTGTTTCATTTAACTAAACTGTTACTGACTGGTTCGTAGTGTCTCTGGCATCGATGAAAGTGGGGAGGTTTAAATTTGGATGCATGCTACGTATAACTTCACTACTAGACGCATCTCTGTATCAGAGGTTGAATCGTTGTTAGTTTAAATATTTTTCAGTGTCGTCATTTTAAGCCAAACTAAAATGTCTCCATCAACCTAATTTATTATTGTACCACAAACCAGATCAGATTAGATTAGATAGAGCTTTATTTATTCCTTGGGCAGAGCCCTCAGGAAATTAAGGAAATTAACCATAATGTTTCCTTGTTTAAGATACAATCATTTGGTACCTAAACCTAACCAAGGATGGCGCTTTTGTTTGTTCTAATTCGTTGGAGTTATGTAAAGTTAGAAATGGAGCATTTTGTGCCTCGGTGGTCACTGTATCTTCACAGGTACAAATCAAAGGCTCAGATGTATGCACCCCTGTCATCTGTTAACCGATACTTGTCTCTGCTGAACAAACAATGAGAGCAGAGATTAATGTAGTGAATTACCTGATGTTCTCCCACACATCTGTCAGCCTTCAGTGATGCACAGGACTTATGATTTTAAGTGTTTCTTAAACAGGTCTTGTTTTCTGTAGGTGTTATTTTGCATTTCATTTGCACAAACGCCCTTCATGTGTGAACTGCTTCCATGCACTGAAAGCCATGAGGTGGATTCACTTTACTTTAAGTACAAGGAGGAAGCTGGTGGGAGTGACATGTTATATTGCTAGAATAAATGGTGTCCAGGGTTGGAGATGGATCCAAAAATCTAAGGAAATTTGTCAATTATAAAGTAGAAGCACTATGAAGAGGTAAGGAAGTCCTGTTATGGTCTGAGGTATTTCCTGGGCGTTTTAAAGAAACCTGAGTGATATCTTACTATAGATTCACTGACAAGGTAACAATGTCCTGTGAGACCGGAATCAATGCATTGTCCTCAGACAAGACAATGCAGGAAGGAAACAGTGGTTGAATTCTGCTGCAAATGCTCCATTGTGAATAGGAGAGGTGAAAAAAGGAACAATAGAAATCGATAACACTTCAAAATGAGGAAGGTATGACGGAAAGCTCTAATCACGAAAAGGGTGCATCAGAAGTCATTGTGCTTTGAAAGACTCAGGGAGGAACAATTAAGGGTAGATAAGCTATTCTGCTATCATTCCCTGCCGCTATTTCCCATGAAAGACTTTTTCAATAATACAGTTTCTGCGCTGCGCCTCCTATCTGTTTAATGGTCAGCCCTCATGAGAATACCTCCGAGATATGGGATCTTTTTTGGAATACAGTTGACTGCACACCTTTCTCTCTCTCTAGCACATTTTGTGTATATCTCTCGGGCATTTCACCACACTCTCTCCCTTGCACACCCCCTTCTGCGATCGCTCCCACTATCTCTTCCTAAATGGGAGTTTACTGATGTGCTAATGAGCGAAGACAAAGCTAGCAGCATATGGTGATGATAATGAGATGAACAATGTTTGCAAAACAAGGCCATATATAAGGCTGTGGATCTGACACATTGCTTTGGAATGCTGTCGTGCACCCAAACTCACATAGAAGCCTTAAGGCGAAGCTACATGAGATATATTATTCATGTCTGTGCACACCCATGTCTTTAAGGCATTGTTTCCAGGCAAACAGATAAATGGCTGCACCACAGAAATCATTTAATATGCACATACTCTAAGATTCCTTCTCGGTTTTCTATCTGGCTTTAACGCTCATTTCAATTGGTCTAGACTTTTGTATGTTTCCGTTTGATCAGACTCAAATTTGCAGATGTGAAACCTCCCTCAGACCGAAGAGCGGTTCTATGATCGGACCAAAGAGCTGATCTGGGTCCAGGTGAAACTAAACCACCTTTTGGCTCATTTACAGGGTGAAAAGGTACTTTTTGGGTGGTCAGACCAATTACAGGGAGTTGAGTGAGGCAACAACAGAAAAACAAATAGAAGATGGAAGAAGACAAGTACAGGAAGATGGAGCACATGGTGGTGATAATGGCAGGACGTGGTAGCAAACATCCAACAATGCAATGTGAAAGACAAGCCATTTGTGTTTGTGTAAACTAAATATACTCGACAAAAAAAAAACATGATCCATGATAAAACGTCACTAAACAGCAACAGCACATGGTACATGATAGCACTGAAATTACGATCACCATCACATTAGCAATATTGTTCTTTGAAATGAGAGCAAAAAACACAATATTGTTGTCACTGTGAAACAATA
>JAPTYQ010000012.1:7212707-7226588 GCA_029814465.1 Ostorhinchus cyanosoma | reverse complement strand
CTGTCATTTATCATCATCAGCACAGCCTCCATCATCCTATATGCTTTTGTGACAGAATCAGTGGACAAAGAGGAAATTATTAAGCTTCTCATAAAACCACTGAAGGCTTTATCAAGACACAAACCCTTCATATTTGCCAATTAGGTTAAAATATGAGACTACAAGGCTAACCCTAACCCTATGAGCCGAACGAGTGATGGTATTCTTTTGGTTCAGCTCCTAAAGAAGAGCCAGCTCTCTGAAAACAGCCAGACTTACCATCACTAAGAGGCAGCACAGTGGCAGTTTTTAGCCTTGTCACCTTTCTGCATGTTCTCCTCATAGCATGTGGGTTTCCTTGCAGTTCTTCATTCTTTTCCATCCTCAACCTTGAACTTTAAGGGATAGATGTTCGACAGACTATAAATATTAAGCTTTAAAAGTGTGAGTGTTCAGTTAATACTGGCTCTGCCCTGCTCCAAAGTATCGTCCTTCGGCCGCTGTGTTCTATACCCTCCTAACTTTTTGTGATGTAGGGTTGTCACTTGAAGAGGTTATGGGAATATATCCACGGACTCCCACTGCTTCCCTTCATCATGGTGATAGACGCCCTGCTGACAGCTGTCATTCATCCTGCTGAATGAGTTCACAGTGTCATGGTGTCATCAGGCTGCTTTGTTTGCTTTCAGTCTCAACCACCACCTGTGTGATCTTTTGTACTTTGATTAAATTTGTACTTTGTGTTTGAGGAAAGCCTCTGACAGAGGACAGAGGTTTAGGAGAACACAAGGGATTAGGGAAAACAATTCATCTCTTAAGGTGGCATGAAATGAGCCATTTGACTCAAGTTCCCACATCATCTATATCATCAATGTCAGGCTGCAAACCGTGTCAGAAGAGGCAATAAACAACTTCAATTAACCTAGAGATGATAAGATTGTTTTCCACTTAAACAATAAAAGAGGGTGATGTGACTCACAGAGAGCATTATTTCTCCTAATGGTTCTAAAGCATGAGCAATGGAAATGAAAATAAAGCTTCTCGAAGGATTTAGTAATGCATGTTTTACCGACTGAATCACTTTAAAACCTTTATGGTGTAATGTGGTAAATGTTTAAACAAAAATAGAGTACAGTGGGGTATGAATCACTGTTCTTGCTTATCGTGCTGAGGTGATAAACTGTTTTTTTCATACAGTTGTGCTCATAAGTTTACATACCGTAGCAGAATTTGTGATTTTTTTTAGCCATTTTTCAGAGAATATGAGTGATAATATAAAATCGTTAATTTCACTGCTGGTTGGATGAATCCATTTATTATCAAACAAATGTTGTTTGCTCTTTTTAAATCATAATGACAATAGAAACTATCCAAATGACCCTGGTCAAAAGCTTACATACCCTAGTTCTTAATCCTCTGCATTGGCCCCGCCCCTTTAACATCAATAACAGCTTGAAGTCTTTTGTGGCAGTTGTGGATCAGACACTTTATTTTCTCAGAGGGTAAAACTGCTCATTCTTCTTGGCAAAAAGCCTCCAGTTTCTTTAAGTTCTTGGGCTGTTTTGCATGAATTGCACATTTGTGATCTCCCCAAACTGGCTCAATGATATTGAGGTCAGATGAGATGGGCACTCCAGAACTTTTGCGTTTTTCTGCAGGAACCAATGACTGTTCAACTCGGTTTTGTATTTTGGGTCGTTGTCATGTTGGAACGTCCAAGACCATCTCATGCGCAGCTTCTGGGCTGATGAGTGCAGGTTTTCCTCCAGTATTTTCTGATAACATGCTGCATTCATTTTACCATCCATTTTGACCAAGTTCCCTGTGCCTTTGTAAATCACACATCCTCAAAACATCAGCAATCCGCCTCCGTGTTTCACAGTAGGAACGGTGGACCTTTCATTATAGGCCTTGTTGACTCCTCTCCAAATGTAGCATTGATGGTTATGGCCAGTGGTTTAGTCCAGGCAAGATGGTGGTATACGGAATATAACCTACTTATTTTTCAGTCTGCATCAGGTATATCCCCCTGAAGAGTATGGAGGACCAACCCTGCCGTACTGAAAAATAAACACACAAAGAACAGAAATATAAAAATGGCCTGATATTGATTTCCGTCCCATTTATTATTTATTTATTTTGTCCTTATTTATATTTTTGCTTCTTTCATTTTTACCCCTGCATTTATTTCTGCTTTGTTTCCTATTTACATTTCCTTTCTCTCGTTTCTTATTTATTTCTATATTTTATTTTCATCTGACATCTTAAAAATGCTATAATGGTGAGCAAATACTACGGATGGATTTTTCTGTAAACTAAATAGAGTAATCTTAAATGTCACTGCTTCTTAAAAAGTGTTTTTCTGGACAACTTTAAAATAAAAATAAATAAATAAATAAATAAAAAGAATGGCAAAAATTGAGAGTATACCCACTTCTCCAGGCACCACTACACCACTGGTTATTGCTAAAAAGAACAATTTTGGTCTCGTCACTCCAAAAAACCTTGTTCCAAAAGTTTTGAGGCACTTGTCGCTGTGCTGTTCGGCTGCTTTGTGGCATTGGTGTAAGTAAACTCTTTCTTCTGGCAACTCGACCATGCAGCCCATTTTTATTCAAGTGCCTCTTTATTGTGCATCTTGAAACAGCCTCACCATTTTTTTTCAGAGACTCCTGAATGTCATATGAAGTTATTTGTGGGTTTTTCTTTGCATCCTGAACAATTATCCTGGCAGTCGTGGCTGAAATCTTTGTTGGTCTTCCTGACCGTAGCTTGGTTTCAACAGAATCCCTCATTTTCCATTTCTTTATTAGAGTTTGCACACTGCTGATTGGCATTCTCAATTCCTTGGATATCCTTTTATATCCTCTTCCTGCTTTATACAGTTCAATTACCTTTTCCTGCAGGTCCTTTGATAATTCTTTTGCTTTCTGCAGCACTGGAAGGAAAATGCAAGGATCTGTCAGGACTTTTTATACACACATTAATTACAAGCGAACAGATCACTGGTGAGGATGGATACCTTTAATAACCATTTAGACCCATGTGTGTTAACTGGTGTGTATGTTATAAGGCCAAAACCTCCAGGGTATGTAAACTTTTGATTAGGGTCATTTGGATAGTTTCTGTTGTCATTATGATTTACAAAGAGCAAACGCATTTGTTTGATAATAAATGGATTCACCAGTGACATAAAAGTTTTTGTATTATCATTCATATTCTCCGAAAAAAGGCCCAAAAAATTCCAAATTCTTCTAGGGTATGTAAACTTATGAGCCCAACTGTATATTGCTTTAAAATCAGTCTCTTCTGTATATTTAAAAATGCATTGGATGAAGAGATGTAACTTACACAAATAAATACATTACCTTGTCGCTTTGCATCCTGCAAGTGGTCTTGAAAAAACAAACGTAGAGTTGTTTAAAAGATCCGCTCTTCATCAGCTTCCAAATGCACGCCAGGTACCGTTATGCCCTCACGACAGTTGTTGCTAGCACTCATGGGAAACGGAGTCTTTGTCCCGGAAAACACCACCGAATCCGGTCAAAGGTGTCGCTGCTACTCACTTAAAACTGAAAGTCTGTACAGCACCTTTAATCTACTGTAAGGGTGTCAAAGTCATTTTAGTTCACAGCCAATTATGATGTTAAGCAGACCGACCAAGTCTAATAATAACAATGAAAAAGTTAAATCCCATTATGAAAATGTTTACATCTAAAACTCTGAATTTCATGAATAACCTGAAATGTCTAAAAAACAATAAGTGCAATTTTAACAACATTATGCCTCAGTTTATGATTTACATTACATCTTACAGATCACAGTGGATCTACAAATACACAGATGATTAAGAAACAGGCAGAATATTATTAAAATTGCTCTTAAGACATAAGTTTTTCATATGTGTTTAGGTTATTAACATTTTTTTGTGAAAGGATAGTTTATAAAAGTAAAAATTTTCATCTAATTGAACTTTTTTTACACTAAAGCAAAGGGAAAAAAATGGGGATGTTCTTATTTATTGTTTATTATGATAGTATTTTACTGGTCTGACCCAAATAGGTCTGTATGTGGAACATGAACTAAAATGATTTTCACATTATTGTTTGTTAATATCTTTGGTGTGATTTTGTATTTCCCAAATTCATCCCACGGGCTAGACTGGACCCTTTGGGGAGCCGGGTTTGACACCTGTGATCCATTGTAACTAGTATATTTATGTTTCTGTACCTTTAAATGGGGTTTTCTATACTTTGTTGGGTTTTTTTTTCATGAAATCAAAACATTTCCAGCCAGACATACACTTCTGGCCAAGTGAGACTATAATTTGAAATGCAGCTCGTCGTCCCTCTCAGCAGTCATCCACCAACTTGGCAGAACAGTTGAACAAAAGCATTTAAAATCAGGTTTTATACATTTCTACAATTCTATAGGTTTTAACACCATTTCCATGTTCTACAGGGTTCTAACAAGACAATTTCTTGTTAGTGCACTTGCAGCAAACCAGATTATGGCTTGTGCAGTTATAGGATATTGAATTTTGCAATTGTACTCTTAAACCAGAGAAAATCCATCATGAAATGAGAAAATTGGTGCCCTCAGGCCATCTGTTTTGGCCTCCTGTGGAAAAAAATAAAGTGGACTGGTTTTCATCACTACTGAAGTAGATGTTACGAAAGACATTTTATTAAACGCACAAAAAGGAGGCAGCCTTTTCTGCATCAACGTGACTTGATGCCATAAGCTGCTCTGCCTCCTCTTTTTAGCTGTCTATGGCTTATTCCTCCCTTCATTGTTCTTTACAGGTTCGTCTTTTCTGCAGTGCATCATAGACAGACTGAGTGGCATTCATGTCAGATATTAATGCTAATATAAAATGTTTCATTGGAACCTAGCATTTTCTAGTTGTCAAAATCCCAGTTTGCAGCTTTGCCAAGCTGTTTTTTGTTTGCTTCTTTTTTTTGTGACTGTTGTTAAGACAAGCTGAATAAACTGGAGCCGTGACTGTCTCGGAGTTGCTTTAGCATGCATCATCTATAAGAAGTTACACCACACGTCTTTTCTTATTCGCCAATCACCACAGGACATTTCATCACTCCGGGGAATCCTGTCACTTATCGCCCCTTCTACACGGCCTCACACTGCCTCTCGCTGGGATGCTGTTTTTCATTATCTCCGCTCTCTCCTTTACATTGTCACTCACTGTGTCTGTGTGTGCGTGCGTGTGTGTGCGCGTGTGTGTGTGTGTGTGTGTGTGTGTGTGTGTGCAGAGGGAGTCAGCACCAGGGCTAAGTGATTAATTAGTGACAACACAACTTGC
Organism: Ostorhinchus cyanosoma; assembly: GCA_029814465.1. Taxonomy (NCBI): domain Eukaryota; kingdom Metazoa; phylum Chordata; class Actinopteri; order Kurtiformes; family Apogonidae; genus Ostorhinchus; species Ostorhinchus cyanosoma. The sequence continues at coordinate 7,221,289 of JAPTYQ010000012.1, read as the reverse complement.
TTTACCTTGACAGTTCAGCTGTGCAGGTTTAAGGCCTTTGCGTTGAGCTCGTAGCTCAACAGCGTTCGGCTGAGATGAAAAGCAGGAGGAAACTGGAGGACGAAATCAATACTGCCAGGCTACGGCGATGCAACTGCCCCACTTCTTTGCTATGGAGGAACATAAGGCCATCTGGGCAGTGCGAGTGTGTGGCTAAGAATGTTTTCACACTTGAACATTCAAACCAAGGTCCATTTTCCAATGCAGTTCATATTGTTTCTCTGTAATTTTTAAAGTAGACTAAACTGCATGCTATACTGACATGTACACCCTACCACCTTTCTGGTTAATACACAAGTACACTTCAGACAGCGGCTTTTTTAACTTCTTCGGTCTTTTGTTTATTTTCTTTCATTTACTGGTGTCGGGAGTCTGGTCTAACTTCCCAATGATCTGAAAGTCTGAACTGTCAAATAAACGTGTCTCTAAATAACCTAATCCATAGTTCAGTTTGACCTGGTTTGATAACACCCCTTTCGGTCTGACTAAACACGGTCTAGGTGGTCATGTTCACTGGAAGTTTCACACTTTAAGATTCAAGATTCAAAGCACTTTATTGTCATGTGCACAGAAAAGAAACAGGTTTCCCTTTGCAATGAAAACCTTACTTTGCAAAGAACAAATTGAAACAGAATCATTTAACAAGGAAACTAAAACAAAACAAAGTGACATTTAAAAGAGTGGCATACAAAAGAGAAAATATATGAAAAAATGCAAACTCTTATTATTAAGAGAAAAATCTACATTTACATAAATGTGCAATATCTGAGTAACTGGTGTAACATGTGCAAAACTGCCAGAGATAAATAAGATGTTAAATATGTAAGGCTGTCAGAGATGAAAAGTATATGTGCAATTGCAAATTGGTTTGGATCAAAATCCAAAACAAATGAGAGAAGTGTTTTAAGAACCTGCCAGACATCTGTATTGTTTATCTTGCTATAACTCTCTTGACTTCCATTCTGACTGCAGGCTCTTCAAATATAAATCAGGGTGGTGATTGTAGGTTATTTGCTACAGTTCTATTTCTATTATTGACAAAACAGCAAAAACATTCAAAAGAACAAATATCTCCTGTCTGTTTCTGGAGGACTTGACGGGGATTGTGTCACCTTATAACAACATACACAGAAAAAATAAACTATTGAGACATGATTTCACCAGGGGACCAACTGATGATATCGCTGCACTTCTATATGTCAGGTGAGCTTCATTCTATATATACTGAGGAAACCACACACGATATGACAAACAAGTCACAGACGGCAACATCAGCCGCTGAGACTCGACAGTTCACCCGGATCCAATTTACTACAAGATACTAAGCAAGTGTTTTCAGCTCGTGAGGAATCTTTGGTCTGAACAGGGTTCAAAGAAGAGGAACAAAATGAGAGGAGAAGCATCCAGATAGGACAAGTGTCTATTTACAGCCTAAATGGTTTTCTGTCTTGCTCCCACTGTGTTTCATTCACCTCCTTTACTCCATTTCTCATTCCCCGTCTTCTCTTTCTTTCATACTCCTCAAATTATTAAGCGGCAGTACTGGAGCTTTTAAGAATGTGTATTCACTTAGCAAAGATATCTTCACATTCAGGAACAGGAGTTTGCAATTATCTGTCAGGCTTGGTGCGGCGAGAAGAACACGGCTGGAGAGTGTCCTCTGAATTCCCACACACATTTGAACATTCGCCTGTGCTTTAAAGTCAGACTGTGCGGTTCTAGACTTTCCTGACACTCTCACACACACTCTCAGCTGAAGTTACTGCAGCCCATCATTCCATGAGTACATTTGAGGATGTGTTTCCCTGACTTTCAGTTTTGCATCTTCCAGAGGAGGTGCAGCTTTAGCCATTGTGACAAAAGTGTGGAGGAAATGCTTGTAAGGAGTCACTCTATGACCAATCAGTTATTGCTACAGCTGAGAGGCATCTATTAAAATATGCTGGAGACTGTTTTCCTGCCCAGAAAAAACAAAAAAAACCATTATATGCAGTGGAGCTCTAAATCATCAGTATACACATTTAAAACCACTGATATTTCTAGTTGTATGCACATGGTTATTCTGCAGAGTAAAGTCTCACACTCAACATCTATTAAAATTTAATCACTGCCTATTTAATTAGTGGAACACATCATTTAGCTTCTAGGCTACTAATTATTACAAGACATCTGTTGGTAGCTAACACCATAGGCATGTGGTAGAATAGAGTTTACTTCCCAAACCCTCTGGAAGTTTGGCTTCAAGTCGTGAAAATGCATGTGATATCAAAGTTCAGTGGTTAATTAAAGCAGCATATGACTTTCATCACTAATTTTTATTCAAATTTGTAAAACCCCAGTGATAGCCTACTTATCACTAATCTATTAATCTTTTTGTGCTAACACACTTAAATTACTTTCCTCACGGTGATCAACTTCGAAGAGTACTCCTATCATGCATGTACTGTGAGCGGTGAGTGCCCTGTATGCTTACATGATATATGTATAATAATGACACAATGACATATTCCATGAAAATGCCATGAAACTGATGTCTTTCATGATCACACACCCCTTATTATAAGATGACAATTGACTTACAGTCATTCCTTCAATTTCTTCTGTCATGGAACAGACACCGGTTCGTTGTTTGTCTCCATATGTTTGTTGCTGCTGTGGCTGCATGGAATTCCCATTCCCACAATGCACTTGGCAACAAAATCTCCAAAAAGACCCGAGTGAAGTTTCAGTTTGGAATGTAAACAAACGGACTGTTTGTGATGGATGTGATAGAGTGAAAGTGTGAGTGAATTAATAATGGATCCATTGTACAAGCTTTGAGTATGCATCAATAGAAAAGCACTATAAATCAAACTCATTTATTATTATTATTATTATTATTATTATTATTATTATTATTATTATAGATAGCTGACTAGAACAACATAGCCATAAAATTAAGTGCATGCTTGCGCAATTTTAATGTAAATATAGTTTGTATCTTTATTGTAAATTCAACAGTGTAATTCTGCCCATTCATTTCCTGAAATGTTGGGAGAAGTTCAGCTTCGCTTGCTGTCTCAAAGCAGTTGAATCCATAGATGTTTTTTGTCACCAGTGGATGTTTGGGTTTTTATGGGTTAACGTTTGCCTAATGGTTGGATTTTTCCTGCGGTTCAGAGGACAGTCTTTAAAAGCTGTCACTCACATGTTAGATGAAATAGTGTCAGGTACAAAGGGTCAACATGTACGTACTGTATCCTGCCTTATGCCACTGTTCACTGGTCACTATGTTCACTGCTCATTTCAGAGACACTTTGGGTTTTCTGTGTATTTATCTGAGCCCAGTTTGTTACACAGTACCTGACACCAGGATTTAGGATGTACCTATAAAGTACCCCTGATAGAAAGACACTATCTCTTTGCAACAATGAATAAGTATTACTGATGCAGTTCAAGATTTAGGCTGTTAACCCGTTCACTAGGAACAATTTTATATTTGTGAACAACAAATACAGCTTCGCACGTTCATGTTTTATATCAACATTTCTAGATACATGAAAATCAGCATCATAGTGCAACAGTTTATAATACTTTTCAACATTGCCCTTCAGAAATGAAGTTCAAATGGCACTTTCATGTACTTATAACAATGTATTTAATCATATTTTTTGAACCTATGATCTCTTTTTGTAAACCCAAACAAAAAGCTTTCATTGATTAAACCATAAAATCTTCTGGGATAAAGATACAAATTCAAAATCCTGGATTTTTTGCACTGTGTGCCGCCTACACCAGAGTCACTGATGATAAATTATGTCAAGGTGGTCTGGACACGGATGTCTGATATGTCAGATGGTTATAAAAAATCTGGACATTTCAGTGATGTAAAAATAAAGCAATGATCCCCCACAAACTGTGGTTTACAGTGATTTTACAACAACTAAGGCGTGTTGTTAAACCCCCATAACTGTCGTAAAATGCCCATAAACCATGGCCTCATGTGGTTTATTGCTTTTATAAGACTGTTACTATATATACCTATCAAGGTTGCAAAAAAAAACCTACTGTAAAAAACAAATGCAATAATGTACTGATAATAAATAAAATTCTATAAAGAAGGGATGCAGTTCGTCAACAGCATTTATTTGAAAGATTTCTAAAAATCACACTTATTATCAATATTTATCTGGGCAAACACCACATTGTGCATAATTCTAAAGTCATCATTTAGGTTAGCATTTGTCTTCACTTGTACCACGGCTGTTTGACTCTGAAAAGGTGTGTTTTGAATGCACACCACCAAAAGCAAAGCTATTCTTGTGTCATTTTAACTTGAGCGAGAGTTACCTTGCAGGGATATTTACATTTGTACCCATTTGCAATACATTATTGCTTACATTATTTCTCTTCCCTCAAGGCAGCAGCTAACAGTTTGTGTACATGTGCCACACAGTCCATTTAACGGTTGCAGCTTCCTATCTTTGTGGCCTCTTTAATCTACCGTCTTCCTTAATCCTGTTTATCTTTTTCCTTGAGCATTTTAAATTTATATGGTTGGTGCATTACTAATGTAACGCACTATGAAAGTGTGTGATTATAGAATATTTCACTGTGGTTTTGAACACAACTTAGTCAATCAGAATCAAGATTTAGAACTATCCGTTTTAGAATCTGCATTTCAGGATTGCACACGTATAAATGTACTGGAAAGTACTGTGAAATAAATGTCATGTAATGAACTGCAGATGCTACATATCAGCGCAGTCCCCTCTGGATTTAGTCCAAAAGTGTATTAGGCAGCTTGACGTGTAATAGGCAGCAGCTGCAGATGATGGCATGAGTCCAGCAGGTGATGTACAGACATGGATGTATGTGGATGTTTCTGAGTCCTGAGAACTGCACAGGGCATGCTGCACCAGTAAAGTCATGTTAAAAAAAAAAAAAAAAAAAAAGACACAGGTGAGGGGTTGTTCATTGAGCACCACGATGCACTCCCCTGGGTCTGACTGTAACCTTTCCTGCTGTGTGTCCTTGTGTCCACAGAAGGAGGCCAGATCAATAACAACGTGGGCCCGGCCTTGAACATGGGCCAGCAGCACCCTTACCCTGCACTCAGCCAGCTGGCTCACGTCTATGAGCAGCAGCAGCAGCAACAACAACAACAGCAGCAGCAGCAAAACAAGGATCTCAACAAGTACGCTTCCCTAAAGGCTGTGGGTGAGTGTCTGTCAATGCCTTTTATTATCTTTGTAGCATTTACAGTTTGAGATAGGCAGCAAAGTCCATGGAGCTGCTGCATAGTGTTTCTGTTTTTTTAAAGGATGCCTCATCGTTGCAGTGTATCTTGGGCTTTCCCTGATTCCTGTTGTTGGTTAAGTCACTGTCTGATGCATCCTGACTTGGCAGAAAAAAATGACAACAGGAGCTGGTTTTAATTCATTGATCGTTCTTTTATACAACAACTTTTGGGTCCCTATGATTTACTGACTCGTATTTCCTCTAAAGTGAGTCACAAATCTGTAACACATGACTCACATTATCTAGTCGGGTATTCCTCAGACCCTAAAATGATCAAAACCTCAAAAAATGGATTTATTACATGATTATTTGGGCTAAAATGCCTCAAATCAGAGGTTTATATCAGATGAAACTACAGTCATTGCTTACCATTGTCTTTGTTTACTGTCTTTGATGTCTGTTAGTATGTATTTCATTAACTTCTGTTTTCTGCAAGTGGCATAAAAATGCAAACTGTCACACCTTAAGTTTGTTAAATGTTATGTTGTTTATTACACTCTTAAAGTTGGACTCTGTTAGGGGGTTATAACCCATGTTTTTTGTAAATAAATAAATAAATATACCTTACATAATTTTAATTATAATGTAGAGTTATATCATAACTGACATATTTATAAAAGCTGTGTTTATCTGTAGAGGGTTCATTAGCTAAATGTCATTCTATGGCTAATTTGTCTCTAAATTTACATACATATTATTGTTGTAAAATGTGTACATTTTGGTAAAACTGCTGATATCTGTTTTAGTTTCTATACTGAATTATATGTCATTCTGTCCTTGTCCTTGATAGCATCTGTTTTGCAGTTAAATTCTGCTTTTAATCATAATTCTACCAACACAACAGACCAGCTGTTATTCAAGCCTTTTGCCATCAGTCCTATATTTTCAGCTGCTCCCTTCCTGTGATGTGCATTTCTCGTGTGTATGCATGTTCAGACATTATTTTTGAAACTTTGCCACATTCCATATGTGCACAAAATAGTTGTGAAATGAAAACACACTGTTGTGGATGTAGATGGGATGGATCAGTGTGGAGTCTAACAAACTGGAAGTTCTAATAGAATTTAATGAAACATTAATGCTTTTGTTCTATTGCCGGTTCATCTGTTAAAATTCATAATGATAATTTATTGAATCCTTTAGTTGGACAAACACACTGTTGCCCATAAGATAGAAATGTTTTTGCATCTTTTCATGAAATGATTTTGACAATGTGATTTATTCTTAAGTGTCACTGGGACTCAATATATAATTATTACCTGGTCAAAGGCGATTACTGATGTGAATAAATTGGAATAAAAAGAGGAATGTGTCAAAATTTTGGAACAAAATTATTCCAACCTCATGGCCAACCGTGCACGTATGTATTCCACCTAGTTTAACATGTCACTATTCTCTTTAAATTATGAGGCTGAAATGTCACTTTCACTCCTGACTCGGCTGCTGTTTTGCTGTAGATTTTGTTCTGTTTTCCAGGGGTTCATGGGGTTTGATTTGACTTAACCATAGGACTCTTGCAACCAAGACATGACAGATGTTATTGATTGCGCTCCCAAAGTGGACCTGCTGGAAGACACAAAACAGCTTGCTTATCAAGCTGTTTTGACAGCTTAATGCATGCCACTGAATTCAATGAGCTCAGTGCACCTGATTTGCATTTGCCTCACTGTCTTCATTTGTTATTGGCAGAAACATCACTATTTCATAACCTCAATTCATTTGAGATTGACTTGTGAATTTCTCAGTGCGAGTCCAGCAGCTTGTTTATGCTGGACAGGTAGGCCTACGCTGCCCTCATGTGATTTGGTATTCAGCTCACTCACAGCAGATATTATACACAAACACATCATAGATCTGTACAAACAGTTACATGATGCTATTTGCCTGCCCTTTTATCAGAAAAAATAATCAGCATAACTTGTTTTTTAAAGGCCTCTTCAGCATCCCAAACAGCAGACGGTAAAATATTTGACTTGGATGGAAAACGTAGTCATCAACGTCCTGTTATGAATGTAAATGTCCTTCCTTATATCACACTGCATTTGAAGGGCCCTGATTCATCCCCCAGACGTGTGATAATAATAGATTATCATGCTTGTTTATGCTGAATAGTGATTTATGCCCTGGAAACATGAAGACTGGTGATTTTTTTCTCTTGTTGTGTAATCACAGTAGCAGTTTATATAACTGCCAGAATATTTAAGCACAGATAAATGGTAATGATAAGTGGACCTGGATACACAAAAACACCTACTGGTGATTAACGCTGTCATTCTGAGTCCCTTGCATCTGTATTGTCTGCTGAGCGTATTTTTATAATTTCCCAGATAAGTAGACAAATATAGTCATGAGACAATAGCGAGGTATTTTCAGCACAGATACAACGCTGTTTGATTGCACAAAAGAAGCAGGAAACATCTTTATGTCTCTCCCCAAGGACTGAAGAACAAAGACTCTCGGGATTTTGCACTGCTATCCAAAACTGAGAGAAGGAACTCAGGAGAGGGAGACAGAGAAGAGACAGCATTACCAAATTTTCCCACTGATAGGAGCTTCATTTGATCCGAGTTCAGCCACAAGACACGCCGGAATTTGACTAAGTGGATGCAACTGCGGTGTTTCTCGACTGGAAAACGTTACACTATGATGTTAGGCTACAATTTCCTTTCATCTCCCAGACATTAAACCAACAGATGGATAGAGCACATGCTCTGGGGAAATGTAGAAAAAGCTAGTGGTGAAAATAGATGAGGCAGGTTGAGGGAGAAAAAGGAGAAAACCAATGCAGCGGCAAACGAAAATCTTGCCACTGTACAGTATATTTCTGCAGCCGACTGATACGTACAGTAGAATCTCAAAGTTGTATTTTTTTTTTTTGCCAGAAGTACATTTCTTCATTTCAGATATGCGTAATGTAAATGTAATTCATCACTCGCTACTCAACACAACTGGTCGTGGTGAGTGATGGATTTATAAAATCCAGGCTTTTTCCAGGCCTCAGTCCTATTCACACAGGACTCGTATAACCTGAGGACCTCCAGTGATTGGAAAATTAACCCTCAGTGCCAGTGTTTCAGATAATGTGGTCACACACGATAAGCAAAGTCATATTACCTGACATTATTCCTCAGGTCTGATGTCAGTGGCGGGTTCACTGCTTGACATCAGCTGAAAGACAGAAAAAAACATTTTATACTGCAGATGTCATGCATTCATCTCATCATCTTTTGAGAAGTCGCTTCTGAAGGATTTAGCTTTGCTCT
>JAPTYQ010000012.1:7193502-7206005 GCA_029814465.1 Ostorhinchus cyanosoma | reverse complement strand
CATGCAGCCATTCGCTCGTTTCTCTCTCCCGTTCACAGAGCGATAAAGTAGATTTATAGTTACAGCGGCAAAGCAAACTCGCTGAGTGTGTTAACTTTATCTTCAAGGACGTGGAGGCAACAAGGCCTAAAGAGTAATGACTCCACTGTGAGCGACGGCAAAAAAAGGTCACATTTCTCTGTGATAAGAGAAACTGTGGCTTAGTGACAGTGACTGACAGAGAGCGAAGCATTAAACCTGACTCTTCAGAGGGAAACAAACAAGCATGTTAAGAAATCCAGAGAAACACAAAGGTGCTGCAACACAAAGACACATTAAAATAAGGCCGAATGTTTCCCCTTAAACCCCTTCAACTCATTTTTTATGACTTTTTTCTTTAACCTTCATGTCTTCATCCCTACCTTCTTGAGAACTCGCTACATTGAAACCACAGCAATCTTGATTTTAAACAGATGTCTCCATCAAATCTTACTTCTCTGTTTTATCATAGTGGCTCCAGAAATAAGATGTTTTTTTTGGCTTCATATGGGAGGAAGAGGCGAGGTGGATGAGACAATCTGGGCTCTCCTTTTGATTTTACTCCTCCAGTGGCACGACAGGTCTCTGTATGCAGGCGTTTACAGTAGCCCTCACAGCCAGGTTGGTCACTTGGATGAGAACAGGCTGACTAACAAAGTTAAAATATAAGATGAGTTTGTTATGTGACCTTTTCAGGATGTGGGAGTAAAAAAGGGACAGGATAGTTTCTATCCAAACTTTTGCTGGTGAACATGCTTTTGTTTCTCAGTTTGTTTTTCTTCTGCTGCTATTTGCATTTCTCTTTTATGAGTCACATGTTTCCTTCCTCTGTGTCTAAACAGATGATGTGATGATATTGTTTCTCCACAACTGACTATGAGCTGCCTAAATTACAAATAATGAAGTAACTAATTGCTGTTACTCAACTGTTACACAACTTAACATTTTTTCTCCACTACATCCTAGTGGAAAATGTTCTACTTTTTACTTCAACCTATTTCAGATTTATTCCTACAGTTTAACCATGCTCTGCATCAGCTCTCTTATTTTACCTTAACATGGTTGTTACTTATCTGTTTCTTCTCTCAGCTGCCAAATACAACGGTGAACTCTACAACAAGCGACGGCTGATGGTGGAGCTGCCGACGAAAGGTGGCCTTCCTCTGCAGCCCATGGGCAACTCCAGACCCTCCCTGGGCAACATGACGTCGATGACTCCCCCAATGACCACAAACCCCATGGCTTCTAATCCCATGACCTCCAACCCCATGAACCCCACCATCACCCAGATGACCCCAATGACATCTATGACGCAGATGACATCTATGACACCCATGACCTCAATGACGCCCATGACCTCCCTCACCCCTATGACCTCCATGACTCCTATGACCTCCATGACCCCTATGACCTCCATGACCCCTATGACCTCACTGGGTCCACTGACTCCAGAGCCAGTGGCTACCTATATCACTGAGATGCCAAGCATTTCCTCTGTCTCCACCCTCCCAACAGAACGGCACATAGCGGGCGCTGGGGGAAGTGGACTGAAGCCCAACGGCCAGAAACCCAAAGGCAGCCACGGCCATGCTGCCCACAGCTCCCACAGTGCACACACTCACGCTCATAGCCACAGTAGCAAGCCGTCAGGACTCGGGGCGACCTCCCTGGCGCACATGGCAGGGACCATGCCAGGCGGCACGTCCCTGGGCATCTCCAGGGCTGCTGATATGGCCATTGGCTCCAGCTCGGCTACAATGGGCCGCCCATTGGCTTACAGTTCTAACACCATTGCAGCAGGGCATACAATGGGGCTGGGGCTGAAGGGCTGGGACGGCACCGAGACAGTGGGCCGGCGGAAGACCTACGGGCACAAGAGGCCTCAGTGTACCGTGCTGGAACCGAACCAGCTTCACGGGACCAGAGGCCAGAGCCACAGCCAACACTTCCTTCCCACACAGCCCTACTTTGTGACCAACAGCAAGACAGAGGTGACTGTGTGAGTGAGGATGTGAAGGAGAAAAAAGAGGGGAAGGATGCATGCGGAGTTGTGGCATAAGTAATCTCTGAGTGGAGACACCAATTCCTGCGGTGGTTGAAGGTGCAGGTATATTTGTGTTGAGTGAAGGCTTGTTGATACTGATGAGTGATTGTCACAATTTTGTGGTGGGACAGTGTCACCATGTCTGAGTGGTCCTTGTGTCACAAACAGAACGTTCACAAATTAAATCACTGAATAGACCTTTGTTGTCGAGTACAAGGTGGTGGCATCTGTAACCAAAACAAAGAGGATACAGAGCAGGGGCGTCTGTACACATGTGGTGATATTAGAGTGTTGTCTCACAGCTAATATCTACTCACTAAAGATAACAATACCTGTGCATTACAGTGCGACTACACACAGCTAATAAAAATGGGAAACTGCTGATAAAAATGGATTTTATGAACCAAACCCGAGAAGCAATATAAGGGTATAAGAGAAAAGCACTGAAGTATCGTGGGAAAGGAGAAACACAGCCAGTTTACCCACAAATGAAAGCTCATCTGCCCATCAAAGCCTTGAATGGCTGGGAAGAAATATCATTCCCTTGATGATTCACCCGCAAATCTTCTGAGGGCTTTGAAACAGACACATGATGAGGGTGCGGGGCTTTGGACTGCAGAGATGCAGGTCTTTGTACTGTGCTATTCAGAAGCGCCTTCATAAACTCTGCAGCTGAAGGTCGCTCTTTTCCACATGGCCCCAGCAAAAGAGAATGGAGGCTGTCGCACTGGCATTGTTCTGTTCTGATCTAGTCTGTGTGCTGACAGCTGGCCCAGAGGAGGTTACATGGAGGCAGGGAGGCAGCATCTGGATGGTGCTGCAGCAGCTAGCAGAGGCTCCTTGGAGCGTCACATTCATACACAGACAAACATGCAGACACCTGTTCTCATGCAAAAACACAGAAACACAACACACAGATATGGGCTCTGGAATAATGATCTAAAAACTCTGAATTTAGAAAAGAGCTGATAATCTATGTAATTTAGTTTTGGGCAGGTCAGGGTTTCCCCAAAAATTTGTATAAGAGTTAAGTAGAATTACATCCAATAAGTAAATATATAACCACCTTATAGTGGTGGGTCATATAATAATCTCAAAACATTACTACATTAAAACCGTTTGGCCAATAACAACGATAGGATTTTAATATTTTTCTTGATACAGGTACAGACAAATAACAAAAGGCAACACCCACAAAACAATAGTGATGGATTGGTTTTCTGTAATTAAATCTTCACATAGTGGAAAAAAAAACCAAACAAAGCAACAAAAAAAACTGTAGAGAATTTGATAACAGACATTCATGATGCATTCAGGCCCCTTGTAAAAAAAAAAAATTCTCATTCTGAACAGCACAGATAAAACATTGCAATCACAAACCCCCTGTGAATGTATAAATCTATGCTAACGTGACATGAACATAATCCTGTGTTTACCAAATGAAGCATCTTCCTCCTGCTTTTATGCATTCCTAGGATACTACAATTGATATAGATAAATATGGGGGGAAAAATTGTCATCATGTTTTGCTAAATTGTCCGACTAATATATTCAACAACAGTCATTATTGCCTAAAAATTATGGAAAACACTTTAAGGTTTAAGAAAAGGATTTCATTTTAATTTAGCTACTATCAATAAGCGACTTTTGTTGTAGCAGCTAATTAAATATAGTTGTATATTGCATCAGATTAAGGCCGACACATTAAGAACATATAAGTACGAAACGGCAGCCAGAGCACTGTTAAGTCCAAAATACTTCTTGGTGGACCAAATGTAAAATAACGTTTCTTCTACACAGTGATACTTCTGCATAAGAGATTCTCCTGCTATTGTTGTTAGCAAGAAGCCACTGTCAAAAAAAAAAGAAAAAAAAGGATATAACAGGAGAAAAATACGTTTTTCCAGGTGAGAGACACTGCCATGGGATGATCTTGATTGCCTTGCTTGCTTCATTCAGCATCAAGCTTGAATATCCTGACCATCTCAGTTAACAAATCACAAGAAATAGGCCGTGCTTCGAAGGGTTTTCTGAGCCTATTTGCTTGTTTTCTGACGCTGTGAGAGTTATTAACAGCCGCTGTAAGTGGTATCATTTTGACCTTTTTAACTGAAGTGCTGTTTCCGCCTCTAAGACCCTTTTAACACTTGTAATTAAGATGCATTTTGAGTGATCAGGCTGCAGCAAGACAGGGCTTAGCCATATTAAATGAGAAAAGGGGGGGAGTGCATCCAGAACAAAATGAAAATGGATTATGATGTGGCTCCTTGAAGCACCTGAGGAAGCATTTGGCCTCAAAACCTAAAGAATAAATGTAAGTCATTTGCACAGATTCACATCCTGACTAAGAACAAGCAAACAGTAGGCAGTGGTTCCTACTGCATAAGGCTTTGGCTACACTGAACACGTAAAATATGCAGATCATTCGTCTGGGGAACATTTATGTTCTTACCTTCTGGACCCTTTGAAACATTGTTTTTTTTGACGGTGTTTGTGAAGGGCAAAGCAAAAAAAGCACCAACAAGCCAGTACTGACAAAGTAAATTCTGATAAAGAGGGAGAAATTGAAATAAGTGCTGATGGATTATTTTTGTGCCTACTTTTTTCATTTCTTCTCATTCATTCATTCTAATTTCTCTTGTCATTTTGTCACAAGATAAGAAATAGTAAAAGGCTAAACTCTGTCAATCAACCTTCAGTTAAACTAACATTAAACTGGTCACTGTTTGGATATTTTGGTCGTTTACTTTGAAATGAGAGACGCTTTATGATCCACATCTGCGTTAAAAATGTGTGCATACCTCCTGTAAAAAAATTAAAAGAGTATCGACCTTTATTTCAATGCAGATCTTCATGAAAAATCTGCATCACCTTCTTGCTACTTCCTTTCTCATTAGCAATTGTCACATACATCCTTAAATGAATGTGAAGTAAACCTTTTGAAATGTCACTTAAAAGAAAATGCAAATGAGGTAATTAAATTTTCTTTAACTGGTGAAAAGAGCTTAAATTACATTGTGTTGTGTTTTCAGAAGATGGCACAGTGGCCTACATTAGACATGACTGCAAGAAACAGTAGAAATAGAACATTGTTTCTCTAGGAAGATATCAAACATTAGTCAGCTGATCAGTCACAAGTTTAACATTTACTACATAAGAATTTATCCTACATTGGATTTTCAGTTTTCATTCCTGCTCATTAAAAATAGATCCTTAAACATGCATAACAATTTTTTTTTTCAATGACATTAAGGTTTGAAGTTAGTTTTGTAAAGTTCTCCTAATGAGAAACTTCTAAATTAGAACATATATATTTATTGAAGTGTACATACTATTGCTAGTAAAAGCATAATGCTGTGTAATGTGCTCTACATATGTTACATGTTCAGTGTAACCGGGGTGACGATAACAGACAGATATGGGTAAAGAATTGGCTTTAAGAAGAAAAAGTGAAGAAGGAGTTGACTGTCAATTTAGGTAATCTAGATCAAATCAAGTGGCAGTAGATTGTTAGTATGCAGACCTCAAACACATTTTATCCTGAAAATCTCCAGCAGCGGTACACTGTACATCCAAACAGTATGTAGATCTTAAGTGCGATGGGGGGCCCAAAGCTGCCGCTCCTAAATCAAACACTGGAAGAAACAACCGAGCCATATGAGCGTGAGATAAGGGGTCTATGGGAGGGGGTATTTTCACCTCATGCTGTGGAACTCCCACTGTCTTGAGGTTCAGACAACTGGAAACCTGCCCCCTGACTGAAGGCACAGAGCAAGATTTAAGAAGTGGTTGAAGCATTAAAATGTGTCACCCATACACCCACAACACACAGGAATCACACATGCACATATGCACATACACGGACCATGTTACAGGGTGGACTCTGCTTCCTTTCTGCTCGCACCAGTGCAGAGCGGCAGGCGTCATCGCAGCAGAGACAGAGTCTGTACTGTTGTACATGAAAGACTGTGAAACTCCAGACCTTGGCCCTTTGTAGCGAACACTGATATTATGCTTTTTATATATATAAATATACATAGCCTTTCTCTCTGAAAAGCATTCTTTTTGTCCTTTCTTCTTCACTTCTTTTTACCTTTTTCTTCTTTGCTCCCCTCATGTCTGAATGAAGGACCTCTGGAACAGAGATAATCTAAGAGTTGGGGCTGTGATGAATCTTTTCTATGAGAGAGGAAAAGTCATGATGAGACCGTGAATAATAAATATTCACCCCCACCTTGAAAGGCTTGAGTAGTTTTACCCATGTGCATTGTTTTAGCAGGACAGTGATTATGTGTGCCAAAAAATGTTTGTACCATTGTGTGTCCTCTTGAACACTGCGCACATTTTCTTATTTTTCCAACTTATTGTGTATGTGTGTGTATGTGTGTGTGTGTGCGAGTGTGTGTGTGTGAATCCAACAACTGCCATTTAAAGAGTCTTGAAAGAGTCAAAGCTCAAACAAACAACCCAAACAAAGTAAATCATACACAAATTGAGTTCACAATCCCATAAACCTGTTTGGGTTCATTGAAAATCCTTTGCAAATTTGATTGTTTTTTTTTTCCTCCTCCCTGTATATTATATTTCTGCTTTTCCTGTCAGCTGGTGGTTTCGCCTATGACAGAGTTGAGAAGCAGGTCAATGTTTGCTCAGGATGTGCATTATCGGACCCAATTGACTTAATCTAGCAAGGCGGAAATGTGGAAATATGAACCCTCCTTGCCACCGTGTACTGCTCCATCCTTAAACCCCCCATTCAGCTCTGCAGAGCAGCCACTGGAACAATTGGTGAGCAGACAGAGCAGTGGAAAACACTTGGTAAACAAAAACCACCTCCCCATCCCTCACCATAACAGCCAACATGAACCTGATAGAAAAGAGGGAATTGGCTGTGCCGACTGGGCCACAGTTGATAGGGTCAGGCCACAGATGAGTGGGTTTAGGATGCAGTCATGTCTGACATTTTCATCACACGAGTCAGTCAGACAAAAATGCCAATGTAGAGACAAAAGGACACTGGTAAATAGGAGGCCCCGAATAGTCAGTTGAGTAACAGTGACAGGAAGAGTTGTCTGTCATTTACAACAATTCAAATCAACTGAAATGACTTCCAAAATAGTCTAAGTGACTTAAACAGCACTGGGTGTAAAGAAAGATAAACCTAATTCACCTTATTTGACAACCTGACATCATCTTAATATCATATCAATAAAGTAATAAAATGCTAATATTGATTTTGTTACATATGCATAGTTTCACCTATTAGCTGATCACAGATTTAGCAAACTCTCTTATTGAAATTTTAAACTGGAAGAACTGAATTTGAGGAAAAATAATGCAAAAAGTCTCTCCCAACTAGTTTTTAAACAGTTTGATATTCAGTTCTACTGATATCAGATTCTTTGAATTCAATGTTCAGTGATTAAAATGTTTATTTATATTTTTATGTAACATACATGTTGCATTCAACAGTTACCTTTTAATAGGAAAGTCTAAGCTTCATTAGAAATGGATGCATTTTCAGTGTTAAAAGTTTTGAAGCAGGGCAGAAATGATATCAGCTGATTAATCGTTAATAGTTCTTGGGGGGTTTTTTTTCTTCTCCAAAGTTGTGTTATTATATAGGACTTTAGAAAGCTACTTTTTTTCCTTTCTCTATAAGTAAGAACTTATTGGCACTTGGGCACTTGTTGGTCATGTTGACTGAAACTGACATTAGTTTAATTACTTTAAGGTCAGTTCTTCATGAAAAACCTGAATATCTTTAATGGGACCAGATCCAAATATTCAAATATTAGGATATTTTTATGGTGGGTGAACATGTCTTTTTCAGTTTTAAGAGTCAGATATTCACTAGAAATAATACAGAGGCAAGTTATAAGTTACTTTTACCAAACCCTAAAACACTGGCAACTTTTGACATCTTTCCCAAGCTAGGTCTTAAATCCCAGACTTGAAAAATAATATTTTCAGAAAACAACTGTCAATAAAACTTCCCTCAGGCCACTGGTCATTCTGCAGTACCGGTGTTTTACCAAAAACCAGCACCCACTGCCAGATGAAATACAAATTTTGGATGATCACAGAATGTGGACCCACTGATCCAGACCGTCCAGGTCTTGGCTGCCCTGCAGCAGCAGCACTGCCCACTAAAGCCAGAGTTTTTCTTCACAAGTATCTCGTTTTATTCCAAGCTGAATAGAATTGAATCTAAAGTGGGGACACCTTCGGCCTAATGATAAGAGTCAGAGGGTGCAGTGTTTCACTGGCACATTGGTCAGGAATAGAGGGAAGTGGGCCAGCTTCTTCAGCTAACATGAGCTGATGTAACATGTAGTCTAACAGCACTAACATAAGAAACAGACTGAATTCAACTCTTTCTTATTACTGACTCTAGTAATCATAAGCAGAGATTAAAGTTTCATCCTTCTGATTGTGCTCCATGGAATAGAAAAAAATATATATATTGCCATTGTTTAAACACATATTTGTCTGTTTAAAAGATACTGTTACAAGTCAAGAAAGTTGAAGTTTATTGTAAAAATGTTGACTGTGAAAATACGTAAATGTAACGACTGCCCAAAAGGCAGAGACATGTCATCGTAACTGTCTGTCTCTAGAATCTGTTCAGAATCACTGAGGATGTAGATGCAGTTTAAACATGACCACACAGTGATTTTAACCACACTTTAAATAATTCTCCACCTTGTTCTGAAACAATAAGGTGAAAAGTACACAGGTAAAAGTCGACAGAGATGCAGTCATTTCACACAAAATGAGATGTTACTTTACTGTCTTTTCTTGGCTTTTAAAATAATATTTAAGTAGATAAACATCATATGTTCTTTTTTTTTCCCAAGTTTGCTCCCATGATGCACTGCAGATGGGTGGGTCTTTGTGTCTCTATAATTTCTATTGATGCTAGAGGGGTATTCCTTCGTGTCTGTCTACTTCCTGTCTTTGATTATATACATTTCCTTATCAAACTAGTAAAACACTAAGATAACCAGTAAGATAACTGTCCATTTTTGTAAACTTTAATCTAATTTAATAATTTATGTAATATATACATATATATTAGGGATACAGGCATGAGCCGTCATTGATGGCTGTGAGTATAGTTCATCTGTTAAGATATATACAAAAAAAAAAGTTCATATTATCCTAGTATATTAAATCATACCCCGTGCTGTGATGGAATCCAAGCCCTTCACAGATGTCTGAACCAAGCAGGATTGGTTGCCACTGAAGACCAGTTTAAGTCACTTGTTGTTTTTTTTACCCACAAAGCACTGCTATCTGCGCCCCAAACTGAATCCACTGGAAACACATCCATGCTATTCCTGGATCTCTTGATAGAAAAAAAAAATAAAATGGGTTGAATAAATGAGTTTGCAAATGGGTTTGAGGGCTGGAATGAGAGAGTCTCACAACAATAGTCAATTGTGGCAGCTACAAAAGAGAGACTTTGACTGGAATGAGCCTCGCACAAAGGCAAACACCTTACAAACTCAAACACCTACCCACTCAAAAGGCACAGGGTAATAGCATTGGCAAAGCCTGGTATTAGAAAACCTACACTCCAAAACATCCACTGAGAGATATAAAGAGGCAGGTGAGGTAGAAGCAGAGATGTGAATGAAAATGAGGATTGTGGCCCAAGTTAATACAGGAGGAAAAAAAACGCCTGTATTACAGAAATTGTGCAGAAATCAAACTCTCTTGTTCAACTGGGAGAAAACTGAGCAGTGAGAATATGTATAAGGAATATTCAATAAGAGGCAGAACAGAAGCTGTACTGGGAGCAGTAGCTGGGGGGGGGGGGGGTTGTTCTCACTGTGGTCTTTAATTACCAAAACCTCGAGAAACATGGAGGCCTTGATGCTGGCAATTGGGACCAAATCCACAGCGACTCGCCAAAACAGAAAAGAGCCCTAATGTCAACACTTGATGGGGAGGAAACAGGAAGCTCTGAATAATTGATGGAGTAAAATGTTGGCAGCACGAGTGGTAAAAGCTCCATTTGCTGTGAATCAGAGATGGCTGTTGACTCACACACATACAAACAAAGACTCATCTGTGCAGTGAAATCATGTTTGATACAGTATTGTTAACCAGACGTGTAGTCTCTCAGCTATGTATCGATCACTAATGCAACACCTTGAAGAATTCCCAGAACGATCACTGATTCCTCCGGACAGACATCATGTATACGTCCACTCCTGTTAAGGTTTTCATTTTCTGTATTTCCACATGTATCCAAGCTGAAAATGTGAAGCACGGATTGATCTTGATGTCAGTATTAAGGTAACAGTGCTGGGTCAAGACAGTGCAGTTGTCTGTAAATAGTCATTACTCAGTGGGAAGGTGGTAAAGAAAGGTTGTTTTTTTTTTTTCTTTTTCCGTATTTACCACAAATAAAATGCAGTATACTCTTTTCATTAAAGAAAAGAAAGAGCAGCATTCTCATGATCAGAGAGCAGAATATGTACAGTACATTGGGGACGGTACTAAAGGGCTCAAAAACGTTACATTTGTACCAGATTTTCTTTCCTTCCGCTCTTTTCTTTGCAATCCTTCACTTTTACATTACTGGTCTCGACAGCATTGTACACATAACAGCCTATAACAGAGCAGTAGCTGTACGATCAAAGAAAAAAATAACCAGTATATCATTACAGTATATTATCAAAGGGTTTCTTGTCAGCTATGTTTACGACTTTGTAAAGCATCAATCTTTATGCGCAATGTTACTTATGTCTACTTATGCACACAGGGACAGCGGCGCCGCTTGTTGTCCAGTAACGCTCAACATCTGTTTTAAGGGTTTGCTCCTTTGGTGTGCTTTATATGTCGAATTTTTATCATGAACCTATATTAAATATACGAAAGAAACATATATATATAGAGAAATACTGGAAGGATATCAATCACAGTGGAAGTGAAAACAGTAGAGGTTATTGACCTCTGCTATGGTCCAGAGCCAAGGGATTTTCCATTACCTTTCAAAAATCAATAAGCTATTTGCGATATGACTACTATCCATTAGAGACCATATCCTTTTATAAAATAACTCATTGATTAACTCATTTTGGTGTTAATCATGCATTACATACAAAGTTATACAAGATCCAATTTTCTATTTTTGATGTCCAGACCAGTTTGTGGTATTTATGCATATGTGTATATGGATACATATGGCCCCAACACTGCATTTATGCGTGACTAGTAAAGCATATTTTCTATGGTAGAGCCCATCTCCCACTATTGTTTGCACAGTAGCTTATTATAATATGCACCGTGATGCCCCCATTGTCCTTTTACTGTTTACTGACTTTATAATTTGTGAAATTAAGTTATGAAAAAGCTGTATTTTGGTACTACTCAAATATTGTTAGAAAAAGAGATATAGCAGACGTTTTGTCCAGGAAATATATTACCATGGTGTTGCTATGAATTTGTCTGTTTTCCTTATTTTGGGGGAGGGATGACAGGGATATTTTTGTTCCCTTTAGTTGTTGATTTGCAATCTGACAGTATATCTCCATTGTTCTATATACGACTTTCTTACGTGGCAATAAAAGATGACTTCTGTAAAAAAAAAAAAATAAAAGACAGCCTCTTGTGTTTCTTTAGCGTCTGTTCATTCACTGTAGTTTTTCTCTACTTTTATCCTCAGTGACAGTACAGTCTTCTTTTTTCTGTTTTTTATCTCCTATCATACTTTCATCTCCCCTTTTTTTCCCCTTGGTCTTCAACAATATTTGATCTTAAATAGATGCTGTCTGAATCGCTAATGCTAACTTTGGAAACACATTTATATATAGTAGCAAAGTAAATGATCATGATCAGTGATGATCACACAACAATAGCAGCTGCTTCCTGCTTTGTGAAAAACTTCACAAATGTTAGATCAGCAAATGTCATGAAGCTCTTTCTTCCCATTAAGATAACTGATTTGACATATTATTTTTCATCATGAGTGTTTTACGTAGGACAGTGTGTACAAAGTGACAGTTGCATCCGCCAAGGGGGAAGTTTAGGGCGGGGCCTTACACTGGAACCTAAGGGAGCCTGAAACCAAGATTTTACAAACTATGAAAAAAATTTTCCTAGAACAATCTCACCAATATTGATTCTTTTTACATGAATAAAATATTCTTTTTTTCCCCTGTATTCAGAAAAAGACAAAAATGTTCAGAATGTTAATCAAAATGCAGCCCCCACACACACACGCACACACACACACACGCACACGCACACACACAACCACACACACCTTTTTTGTTTGTTTGGAAACAGCTTTTCAGATTCAGCTTTTTAATATTTACTCATAAACCCGTTTATATCCTCCTTCATAATAGTAGATGTGTCTCTCATGACCAGAAATGGACTTTCTTTCTTTGAAGCATGAATCTGTACCGGAGGCAACCTTTCTCTA
>JAPTYQ010000012.1:7182812-7193402 GCA_029814465.1 Ostorhinchus cyanosoma | reverse complement strand
CTTGTGCCCTGTATCTACGTGGACTGTGATGGTCCTTTACGCCCCGTCCCAAAGTCCCCACTTGGCCACTAGCACTCGTTTTGGAGTCCACTCGTTTCTGAAGTGCACTTTGGACAGAGTCGCAGTGGGAGGGGTTTCTACAGACACAATGGGACACTGACGTCATCAATAAGTGAGGTCACGTATATGCGGAAGTTGACTATAAATATAGCGGTACATGAATCCACGTGATGACAGCCCAAAACTACACCATGGTCGGTCCAGGAGATTCAGTCTTTGGTGGCCGACATAAAAATTCAGACAAGACAACACAAAACGAACAAGTTTATCAACACTTCCCTGCACAGAAGTCCCCGCTTTGACGTTCAGGTAAAGTCAGTTCTATCCTGGAATGGAAATGCTCCAGAAATACTGAGCCGAGCCGAGTCGGTACCAGTGGAAAAGTGGCATTACATTTGTGTGATTCCTTTCCAGCTCCTGTTGATGTTTACCATATGTTAAACATGTTTACGCTGGAAAAGTGGAAGTGTTCGTAAAGCACTGTGGGCGTTTGAAGCAAAAGGCAGCGAGTCTGCATCCAAGCTGACTCTGTTTGGAGGGGCAGAATGTCCACTCCCCCTCGATGTTAATGAGAAATGTGACACTACCCCTCTGAAATTTCACTCCAAACGTAGGGCTTGGGACGAAATGTAGGGCCAAGGGGGAACTTTGGGACGGAGCCTTAGTCCAGACCTGAGCTGATTGTAATACAAATACACTCCTGATCAAAATTTTAAGACCCACTGAAAAATTTCCTGAATTTACATTTTGTACTGTTGGATCTTAAGAAGGATCTAAGCAGAGTTTCAAAATGCAAAAAGAAGAAATGGGAGTGAGACACAAAAAAAAAAAAAAAATTTAATCTGAGGAAACAATTTATTGAAATCAGCAATTAAACTGAAATAGGCCGTTGATCAGCCAATCAAAAGTTTAAGAGACCACAGCCTTTAAAAGACAAAAAAAAAACATGGATTCAGTGTCATTTTGTGTCAGGTATTCACACTGTCATGACCTCCTGATGGCAAAGGTGAAAAAGTATTGTCTCTTTGGACATGGTTGGATTGTTGAGCTACTTAAGTGAGGCCTCTTAAGAGCAAAAATCTCTTCAAAGACCTTGTCTCCTTCAATGCCACAATATTGCCCATTTGGACTTTGCAACAGAACACCAAACATGGGACATTGAAAGGTGGAAGAAAGTTTTATTCTCTGATGAGAAAACAAACTTTACACTAATGGGACAGATGGACGGATGGTAAGGGAAATTAACAAAAATGGACATCAGTTTTAGACAGTCAACTCAAAATGACTCTTACTGCGTCCAACCTCAGCAGCGACGGCACATTGTGAGAGGCCTTGCTTATTCATCCCAACAATCCAACCCCGTTCAAAGAGAGAATGTTTTTTGCCTTTGCCATCAGGAGGTCATGACAGCGTGAGTACCTGACACAAAATGACACTGAATCCATGTTTTTTTGTCTTTTAAAGGCTGTGGTCTTAAACTTTAGAATTCAGTTTAATTGTTGTTTTCAATAAAATGCCTATAAAAATGTTTTTGGTCTCACTCCAATTTCGTCATTTTGCATTTTGAAACTCTACTTAGAACCTTTTTTAAGATCCAACAATGTAAGATATAAATTCATGCAATCGAACTGGTCTTAAAATTTGGATCAGGAGTGTATCAGCCCTGTCCTCCAGGCTGAGTATGTGTCACCTGTCACAGAGAAGCTGTGAAGGTTTTCCTCAGTTCTCAGATCTCAGTCCTCTAGTCTGGCACATCTGGACCTCAGTAACATCAACCTGAAGGATTCAGGACCGAAGATACTGTCAGATGGACTATGGAGTTCAGACTGTAACCTGGAGACTCTCAGGTTTGGATTGTTCAACCAGTGTGAAAGATGATGATTGAAACCATGACGTACATGTAGTGGATCAGTCTAACCTGATTTTCAGAGCAGATGTTCAGTGTCTGACATGAAACACATGCCTGTTACTTTATTTAAATGACACAAACATAGTAATTAAACTGTATGAAGATGTATTTTAACCAAATGAGAATAAAAATACTGATCATACAGAGTACAGTAAAGCATCTAAACTTTAGACACTCTAGACTCTGAAGTCTGAGGGTTGGACTGGAGTGGAACTGCTTTGTCTTGATTTGGAGGTGGTGAAGGATGTTAATTTATGCAAGTGTGTATTTATTTGGTCAAAGTAAATCTTCATACAGTTACATTTGTCTGAGAAACAATAAAAGATCAGGTATTTCCACCTTTGACAGGGACTGGACTAATCCTAGTCTCTGTTCAGATCTTGTCGTGAACTAAGTCAATCAAATTGAAACTGGCTCCAGTGAAATCCTATTTGTAATGAAATCCATCCAGAGAATAATTGTGTCCAACAGCTGACGCTGCTAATTTTCCATCCTCAGATGATGTGTGATGTTTTGTGTTACAGACTGTCAGGATGTCGGATCACAGAGGGAGGATGTTCTTCTCTGGTCTCAGCTTTAAAGTCCAATCCCTCCCATCTCAGACAGCTAGATCTGAGCTACAACCATCCAGGAGACTCAGGACAGGAGCTGTGTGCTCGAGTGGAGGATCCACACTGGACCCTGGACCCTCTCAGGTATGGACTGAGGTGATGCACGCACAGATAATGTGTGATAGAGCAGGTGGAGCTGACAGGAACACTCTGAGCTGATTACACATCCTTACTAAAGTTATACACCACGGTCAAACATACAGACGTTCAATATGGGACTGACCAAGAAACACTGACTGGATGTGAACAGAAAAGTTGGAGTGGATCAGAGTGATGTAATGTTCATGTTTAATGCTGCTCTGACCCTCCTCTTCCTTTCAGGTTGGAGTCTGATGGAGTCTGATGGTTGAAACCAGGTCTGAGGAAGTGTAAGTGGATTTACATCGGATTAAAGATTAAACCCAACCTGAATTTAAAGTGGGAGCTGGTACCACATTGTAAAACACATAAACTGTCAGTGAAGACAGCGGGTGAGCTGGCAGCTGATTGGTCAGGACATGTGTCACATGGACACAAATAGGGACGAGTCCTCAGAACCTCAGACCATTGGCCAATCACACTTCCTCTGTCTTTATGGATTATTCTAGCGCTGTTCTTATGCCTCTAGTCATGGTTCCATTGGATATATGCGCAAAACTTTACTGATATTTATTAAATGTCAAAAAAACAGAAGTGTATAATGTACGTTTTTCCATTAAATCACACATCTGATGATTTTTTTTTATTGAGAGATAACACGGAAAGACATTCCATAAACATGACAACGAATGTAAATATCATGTTGTTTTACAGATATATTTATTATTTTTTTGCATTTCCATCTATCCTGTACTAAATTAGAAATGACGTGGTTTCCTGGTGTGTCCACACATAAGGCTCCATGTTTCTTTTAAAACTCTTCTTCTTCTCTTGTTGTGACATCCGTCAACATCCGTTTTTTTTTATTCATCTGACTGTAGCTGCGAAAAAATTCTTTCCATTGCAGTTTTGTGTAATATACCAATTTTGCAATGCCTGAAAAGCCGCCTCTTACCGGCGCAAAAACTTTTAACCGAAAAATGAGTTTTGTTGAAATTGTCATTTTTCCATTAGATGAATTTTTATGCACAGGTTATGTTTGTGATATTTGAGGGTCAATTGAAAAGCGACTACAGATCAATAAATGCAGCTGTATTTGTGTTTTCTTCTGTCTATCAGATTTTTGTGAACTCACCCTGGATCCAAACACAGTGAACACAAACTGTCTGAAAACAACAGGAAGGTGGAACATGTGGAGGAGGTTCAGTCATATCCTGATCATCAGGACAGATTTGAGGAAGAGCCTCAGCTGATGTGTTGAAATGGTCTGACTGGTCGCTGGTACTGGGAAGTGGAGTGGAGGGGACGGGTTTATATATCAGTGACTTACAGAGGAATCAGAAGGAAAGGAGAGAGTGATGACAGTTGGTTTGGAGAAAATGATCAGTCCTGGAGTCTGGACTGTGACGAAGGTGGTTACTGTGTCTATCATAATAAGACATACTCACTCCTCCCTCGGTCCTCCTCCTCCTCCTCCTCTGGGAGAGTATCAATCAGTGCATTTACATGCACATCTGAATCGAGCTATTGGCAATAACCGAGCTAAGGACTTAACTGGAGTTTCAGAGAAATCCAAGTATACATGCGACGCATACATGTGATGCATACGATGCAGCAGCTCAGTACATTTGGTCCAAACTGTTCACCCTGATTGGGTTACACGTAAGCTGTACACAAAGTCTGGTGGCGATGATATTAGCAGAAGGATAATTCCTTCTGCTACTTTGCTGTTGTCATGCCATGACTCTCGTCACTTCTGGAAGGGGGAATGATCAAACCAGTCATTAGTCTGCTAAGCATGGTATTGCTAAGCATGTTTACATGGCTTTTAAAACGTCGATATTAGCTGGACTAAGGCAATAAGTCAATTTTCTCTAAGTGCATGTAAACGCACTGACTGACACTGGGAAGCATCTTACTCAATCTGTTGTTGTAATTACTCCAATAGAGTTAACATATTTTTACACTGCATAATTAACACTCGTAAATTTACTGTGTAGTGCCATTACTTCATGGCACCTAACAAAGCAGTTACACTCACTGTTCATGCAGAGGTGGTCCTTGCAGACCCTGTAGACTACATTGGACCTGAGATTGTTGATTTAGTGTCCTCACTGGAACTGTGGCTGTCACTTGTAATGTGTGCAAAAATTACCAAAAGATAGTCACTTGCCTGACAGAGGGTTCCTTAAGTGTAACTGGACTTCCTACAATCAATCCCCAGTTGAATTTGTGAGGTTGTCAGGTTCTGTTCTATATTAGAGTCCTGTGGTCCTGGTGCAGGAGGTCAATCCCCCAAAAGAAGTGGGTGGTACTTTCACTGGAGGAGAACTCAACTAAAAGTCCACGTATGACCTCTGTCAGTGGTCAATAGGAAATATACTGATATCTGTAACCATTTACATGTTATAAACCATCAAAATATGGACCATTATAAGTAAAGGCACATTATTCATATTTCAAAATCAAAATTTGTCAAAACTGTGAACAAACTTTTCAGACATTATTCCAAGGAAGATATGTATAAAATTTGAAATGAATCTGACCAGTAGTTTTAGAGAAGAAGAAGTCTGAAGAAAATGCTCACGAAGACAAAAATGAAGACAACGCCTTCACAATAGCTCATCCATCAGCTTTTTTTTTTTTTTTTTACAAAGTGAGAGGATTATGGCTTTAGGCTGAAAATGAATGTACCGTATTTCATGAATAAAGCCATAATGTTTGGAGAAAAGTCATAAAGAGGTGGAAATATCTGGGGATTAGCTTCCACGTCTGCATTAAATTCATCTTTTGGGCTGAAAGTTGGAAAGAATTTTGACTCTTACTTATAAAATTACCTTTTTTTCCCCCTAATATTATACATTTATTCTTTGTACATTTACATACACAAACACTTGTTTATCCTTGGAATTACACTATTTTAGTCATAAAGGCTTGTGAGTGTTATTTCCTACTGTTTCTAGATACTTCAGCATCTTTCAGCAGTAAAATGTTGGTGTTTGGTCAACAGACCAGCAAAAATGGCAAGTTGTTTTGGGTGATATTAGTAATTTTGGAATACAATAGGCTCACAATCACATGGCCCAGTTCGACTCTGATGTGGCCCAGTTCCACTCCGTCAGACCCGGCCCATTTATGTTCCCCTCCAAATCCCCCTCACTGTAACATGGTGGCAGACGTTCTCAGACTGATCACATAGAAATATGGATTATAAGATTTGAAGACTGACAATGTATCACAAAGAAGATATGACATCTGAGTCTGGGTCTGAGTCTGGGTGTGAGTCTTGATCTGACTCTCAGTCTGGGTCTGAGTCTGGGTCTGGGTCTGAGTCTGTGTCTAGGTCTGAGTCTGAGTCTGACTCAGGGTCTGGTAGAGTATGTGAAAAAGGGTTGAAATTCTCAAATTTTGTTGCCGTGGCAACGGGCCATGTCCACCCACTTTTAGTCAAATATTGCACTTTTGAATGTAGTAAGAAATCTACTATGAAAATCAGCAGAGTCATCATAGTCACCAAGACCAGCTTTTGTCATGGTTGACCCATTGACTAATTAACATGAATCCAGTTTAATTACAGATGGTAATATTTCAAACTCATACAACCGACAGCTGATATCCCCAGAATGCTAATATTACTGACTATATTATTAATTAATCTGCCATTTCATACTACTACTACTACCACTACTACTACTACTACTACTACTACTACTAATAATAATAATGATAATAATAATAATAATGATAATAATAATTATTATTATTATCATCATAAAGTATTTGATTAGCCTTCAGTAGTACTAAATAGTAGTAGTCTTTGTTCATCATGAATATTTCCTGCAAGTAAGCATTCGTTCAACTAATACTACACTACTACTGAAGCAACTCAAAGAATCCTGCCTACAGGACTGCAGTCAACATGTTCATTTCAATGGTTTGTTGTTGACGTAGCATAGCTAATGTAGCCCGAGACCTCTATTAGCTAGACAATAAGTTAGAACAATTTCCCTACCTCCCGAAACAGAGTCATATATTCCAAACTGTTAGGCTGAGGCTAATATGATATTTTCCCCAAGGTTCACATTAACGCAGCTTTCATTAAAAAAAATAAATAAATAGAGGTACAAGCTACACATTCAAAACTGTTACAAAACCAAAAAAAAATACTACCGTGACTGCTGTTTCAGTTTGCTGTTCCTACTGGAGAAACATTCATAGTAGCAAAATCACAATAAATTCAATCTACAGTAGTGGAAAAAAGTTATCAGACAACCTCAACATTTTACACAATCTCAAACATTATCATAAAACATTTGCAGAAATATCTTGTGTTTCCAAAGGTGTGGATGCATCAGACAGACACAAACAAATGCAAATGATTTTTTTTTTTGTGAACAACAAAAAAATAACATAACTTAACAATTCTTAACAGTTCCAAAATGTCAAGCCCTGGATGAGTTTCAAAAGGCATTATCTTCGGGAAACAACCAATTTCGACCTCAACAGAACAGTGTGTATGCAGAGGAGAGCATGTGGGTTTGGAGAACGGAACAGTACTTGGCAGAGTTCAATGACTTCAGGGTGATTCTTAATGCAACACATCACATGTACATGGGGTGTCCAAAAATGTTTTTCCACCACCTTATCTGGCAACAAATGTAAATTGGAGTAAATGATTCCTTCTGTTTCTGCTGTGATTCAATACATTCAAGTAGGTTTAAGTCGCTCCACTGTGCTGCTCATCTGTGCAGTAACTACACATGGAGTGGAGATGCTGCCGTTTGCTTGTATCTCTCTCTCTCTGCACACTGACATTTGCTAAATAACTGTGCACACTGAGATATTCTCTTAAAAAAGACAAAACCTCACTTTGGCTTTCTTAGATATTTAGGATTGAGCTTTACAGACATTTTGGATTGAGAGAGAGTGTTGTAGTTCTTAAATAATAAAAAGACTCCTCAAAAATACAACTTGCCTAATAATCTATCCATTCATGTGAATGTGACAGCGAATGGTTGTTTGTTCATACATGTTCATTCCTGTGATGAACTGATGACGTGTACTTTACCTTCACCCATTGATACCTGGAATAGGCCCCAGCATCCCTCTCAAGGATTATGCAGTTCAGAAAAGGAATGAGTTTTTTTGTTTTGTTTTTTAAATCACATCCTCATCATCATTATTTTATTCTATTTATCCCTCCTTTTATGCCAGAGAAACAAATATTGGTCAGTACCAATGTTGAGCCAATAAACTGGTGTGTCGATCCCTCTACGAAGTTTAGTCTAGTGACAGATCACCAAGGCAGTAGATTTGTTTGTTGTACATCCTTAAAATGAGTCCAGGATGCTCCAACATTAAAATATCAGATCCACCTGCTACGTGTTCAAACCTGAAGAGAAAAAGAAAAAAAATAACCCAGGAGTGATCCGATGCCCCCTCTGGGAAGCCTTTGTGCCTCCCCTAGGGGGCCCACCCCACAGTTTGACAAACACTGATTAAGACCAACTCAGCAAAAAGAAAACATTTGCTTGCTTGTCCTCTTTCTGCTGCTGCTTCTCTTCATGCATGGAGAGCTGAAGCCACAGAGTTAATGTGTCCTTGGGCTTCAAATGGAAGATCACTGCCAGACAGAATCCAACCTACTGTTTACGGTTGTAAATATTGAATTTTTTTTTTTTACCTCCAAATGAACCGAGTGTTCCAGGTGAAAAAATAAAAAATAAAAACAACAAGCTTTTAACTGCACAAAAATGCTACCCCTCACAGCCATCTGAGGAGCTGCACACGCATTCGCACAATCTGAGTCTGCACTAATTACTCAGCCTGCCAGTGCTATTGGCAGAAAGGAAATGGTCCAGGGAATTTAACTCAAAACAAAGCAAACCTGCTTTTATTCCTGCTCCCTTGCCAATCCCCTCCCTACCTTCCTGAATCCTGCTCAGCAGAGCAGAGCTGCACAACAAGAGCTGTGTGTGTGTTTAAAGCCATCTGGCACAGATCTGCGCTTCAGCCGACAGGGGCATCATCATTGCTGTCATCATCTCACAGTGGCTCTTCCCATCATTCTTCTCATATCATAGGCGATATCATCTTTAAATGTCTCTCACAATGTAATCTCTAGAAGTTTTCTAATACGTCTGCAGAAGCATTACATTTCACTGCAGAGCACATCAATTATATAGTGAAAACAGCGCTCCGCTTTTCAGAAATTGCATATATTATTCTCATGGCCCAGGGCGGCCAATACCAGCATCTGAGAAAATGAACCATTCCCTTCTAAAGCTTCAGACCAGGAGGAGTCAGACTCTAATCTGCAAAGAGAAAGAGATGTACAGCCTGAAGGGATACCCTGACAGTGTCGATGGGACTCACTTTGTCGTCACTAACACTGTTTGTTTGAACTTTGAGATTCAAGGGAGTCTGGTTTCATAACATAGTAATGTTGCCTGAAATTAGAAATGTGCCCTGATTGTCTGAATACATCATGCTCCACTCTGTTCAGCGTTTTTTTTTTCCTGCTAACCTTTTTTTTTTTCCCTCCGTATTACTAGTTTATCTTTGTAGTGCTACCCTGCTTTGATGATGATGAGGTGAATGGAAAACTTATGACCATTTAAAGAGGAAGTAAAAAAAAAACTTAGGTTTGTGAAGCTGTGCAAATCATCTACATACATAGACAGGCAGACAGAACTGATGACGCTGTGGGGATTTAACTAATACAGACACAATTTATTATATGTAATCTGAAAAACACATGAATACGTTTAATACATGTGTTTCTATCAGGAAGCAGAGCAACTCAGGCCAGGGAGAGGCAGTGCAAAGTGAAATTTTGAGTGGTGGAACTGGAGGTGTTAGTGGATGGATGCAACAGTTTCAGTACAAAATGTCCAAGGTGTTCACAAAAGGACATCTGAGGAAAATACAAGACAGATGTTTCACTGAGGAAACCAAAGATGACATGATGCAAAGGACACAAACAGGGAAGTGACATTTATAGGTTGTTGAAGCACTGACGTCTGAATCGCAAAATCCACAATCTGATCCACAAAAGTAAAATCTGAGCAGTAGTCTACTCTTATTTTGTAAGGCTGATAGATTATGTTCCTCAAAGCTGCAGTGGTTATTTTTAGAGCTGGGGGGGGGGGTCTGAATGTCCGTTTAGTATATTGTTGTCAGTATTCTGAGATTATATGGGACTTCTGCTGCGATTCTTTGACTGCCTTTTCAATCTGAAGGAAAGCTACACTGTGAAGCCCCAATTTGAGCTCATCTCAGGTGATTTCTGACAGTTATGGGGTTAAACACCTGATTGGCAGCTGTACTTAAGAAATGATAAGGAATTTTTCTGTGAGCAGATGTAGAAAGACACTGAAGACCGAGGACCACTTGATGGACTCCCTGGATGTATTAAACAGGATACATTTATTCGAACAAGCTGGCGAGAATAGATTGCTCAGTAAAGGAAATTGAAGAATCTAATTTTGAATGCACTTTACATTTTTCAAAGGTATATGGTACAGATATTAGATGGAGAGAATGTGTCTCTGCATGATGGGTTGTATAGGTGTAATTATTCCTATAACCTAGTTCTGTTCCAAACCTTCAGAATAAAGCAGTGACTCACATACGTATGCACATTCCTAAAGGAGACCGAAGCAGATAGTTTAGGTTGAATATGCCTTCGGCCATTGAACGGTGGACCTCTTGTCTGCAGATCCAGATGGAGAGTACAAGGCAAAGTGTGCAGAGAGCAGCACACCGTGAACTGCAACCTGACCTCAAAATTATGAGATGGCTAAAAACATGGGTTAAGGTAGAATTTTTCTAACACCAGTCTTTGATCTGATAGTGTCAGATGTGACCTGGACATGTTTCTACTGCTGTAAGCTGGGTCTCGCTTTAAAGACTCTGACTCTTCAAAACTTG
>JAPTYQ010000012.1:7160246-7170840 GCA_029814465.1 Ostorhinchus cyanosoma | reverse complement strand
TACTAACACCAACTATAGAGTCTAACGAAAAGGCACACTCTGAAATACTGTTTTAACAAACACAAAAAATACAATTAAAATAAATAACATCAGTTGTTTTCCCACTGGGTTTTTGGAGTTTTTCTTTGCCGAGAAGGAGGGTCTAAGGACAGGGGATGCCCAAGAAAATAATCTATTTCCTTCATCTGCTTATTTATTTGACTGTTGTTTGGATCCCAATTAACTCTGTAAAGGCCTGTGAGATAACCTTGTTGTGATATAGGGCCCTACAAATAAAACTGAATTGAATTGAATTGAATTGAATTGAATTGAATTGAACATGAAGTGGAGACTCCAGTGTTTGTTTATTCAAATGATGGTTTACAGGCATTTTCATTTTTATTCATCTTTTTTTCTTATCCATGCTATCATTCTCATGTCCCACTTGGGTCCACATCGAGTCCGGTCTGAGTATCCGAGTACCTGCAGATATCCATGGATGTATACAGCTGACTTGGGCCAACTCTGTCTCTGACATGTTATTTAATGAAGCAGTTACCATGTCGACAGGTACAGACCTGCAGTGGTTCCAGGTTCAGGTGATAAAAAAAAATCCAACTGACCTCACTGCCAATGTTCACAGATTAAGATGTCTCCATTGCACTTTCACTCACTAGATAGGCCTATGGTTGGTAGCTCTAAATGGCGTCTTTGCTATCACTAGTTCTAATGTGTATAAATTTCTTTAAAATAATACTAATAATGGATTAGATTTCTATAGTACTTTTCAAGGCACCCAAAGCGCTTTTACATTATTGATCCATTATTCATTCGCTCTCACATTCTCCCTCTGGTGGTGGTAAGCTACATCTGTAGCCACAGCTGCCCTGGGGCAGACTGACGGAAGCGTGGCTGTCCGTACACCAGTGTGAGTGGCACTAGAGACAAGGAGGGTGAAGTGACTCAATGGACTGACTAGGACAGAGCGGGATTCAAACCGCCAACCCTTCGGTTATTGGACGACCCACTCTACCTTCTAAGCCATGACTGCCCCAATAAATATGCTTAGCCTGGCGGGGGGGCAAGCAAGGCGCGGGCTGGTGGCTTATAATGCACTGGGGGAAACACTGCTTGTTAAAAGTTAAATATGGAGCAACTATCAAATTTTGTAGCTTTACTAGAATGGCTACTGCTACATACTAAACTAGTAAATACTACAACATTTCTTGCTGCCATTGACACAGCTAGTGTCCCATTCATGCACATTATACAAAATATTAAGTCCTATTTGATGCAAGGACAGTCAGACTAATGTTTAGCAACAATCCTCTCCTTTCTATTATTGTGTTCTGTATTATTATAACTGTATATAAGTGGTTACATCAACACAGGTGGCCCCTAATCACTTTCTGCCTTTAGCCCCATAAGTGGTTGGGGCCAGTCTAAAGTGTTTGCTCTTGTTTGAGTCCATGTCTTACATATACCACCAAATGTAGAAAATTCACAATGAAAAGGAGATGCAAATTTAGCAGATTCCTTATCATAGCATAAATCAGGAAATCAAAAAGAAGCAGATAAATGAACTTTAATTTCAACAAATGTAAGTTAGAGAAAGATGGAGAAGTAATACAACACACTGTACATTTAGGTCTGAAAAAAGTAATTATACTGAGAAGAGACAAACCAGAGAGTTCAAGCCAATGGTACAAACATAATGAGAGTGAATACATCATCTTATATTAAGCAATTAATCATTCAGTATCTGTCTGACCTTATGGAGAACAGAACAAAACAGAACAAAGAGAACAAAAGAAAACAATGATATCCCGAGTTCAACAGATGGAAATTAATTCTGTTTATCTTTGAGGTTGAATGTGCGGTGACAGCTCAGCCTCCAGCTGAGTATTTCCACTGTGGAACAGTTTCCTAAACCAGCAGTTTCTCAACTGTGACAAGAGCATTTTGTGACCTGCAGTCCCAGACTCCCGATGATGCAACTACATATGAATGTGCAGTGTGTTATAGGAAAGATGTCTCCACTCATACTAAGAGTGACAAACAGAGAGCAGTTTCATGTAGTAGAGAAGGAAAAAAAAACCCATTGTGTTACTTGTCATCAGAGGGATCTTTATCCATATACTCTCCAGAGTAAAGGTAGATCAATAGCCTTTTCAGGACAATACTGATTATTGGTGATTAATGTAACTAATATTTGGAAATTATTTACATTTGTATTATAAATTAAAATGTTTGTCCACTTTTCATATAATTTTCACTCATAATCTGTGGAAATGTCACAAATAATGAAGAATACAACATTTCACATTGACAAGAACAGATTACTAATAAGTACTAATGAAATTGATAAATATTTTTGCCAGTTCAGTGTTGACATGCTGTTGACTTGAAACAAAATACAGAGAAAATACAAATAGAAATTGCAAAAATGTGAATATTGGTTCTGATAAGTGATAACTGACCTATGATCAGTCCCGCTATACTCCTCACTTTTACTGAATGGATTGACTGAACCCAGTGTCATTCTGCAATAGAGGAACACATGTGGTACTTTGGCTTCTTTTGCATTTTCTTTGATTGAATCCCAATCATTTGAGGAGTTTAAAGCAAGTAGGAAGCAAACACACAAAGAGTATTGGGGGATCTTGTTTGGATGGAACAATTCCACATACTGTAGGAAGGTGAACTACTGCATTAGAATGGCAACAAATAAAACACTACAGAAGTACATAAATAAAGCACAACAAAGAATCAAACAGGCCTCTTTTTTTTTTTGTAAAAATCCAAATCACACTTGGTAGTGCAGACCATTAAGGTCCTTTCCCATCGGGTTAGGCTTTGACAGGGCTGACGTACAGAATAAAGAGTGGGCTAGTTGTCTACTGTTGGCAAATGTGTTCGTGTAAGTCAGTTCAGGCCATTCACATGCATTTTCTCCATCCAATTTCTGAACTGTTTATTCCCAGTGAGGGTCATGGGGATGGCAGACTTTTCCTGCACGTGTCATCAGTTCAGCGCAGGGCTGACATTTACAGTACAAACAACCATTCACTCTCACATTCACACCTACTGTAACAATTAACCTATTGAGTGCATGTGTTTGGATGGTGGGAGGAAGGCAGAGTACTGGGGGAGAACCCACTGCACCCACTGAACCCACTGTACCCACTGTACCGTCGTGTATTAAAAGGAAAATTAGCTGCATTACAGAAACTATGCATATGTAAATGTAGAAAGACCCTGAACCTGTTGAATCTGACACAGTGCATACCTTCAGTTTGACTCTGCTACTATGCATGCCCACACCTCTACTTTGAAGTGCTTGCCACCCTCTTCTTTGTTTCTGTTGTGTGTCTGAATTTAAATCACTTTGTTGTCACTGTGGCTTGCCACTCACAGTGACAATAAGGGTGAGGAGGAGACTAATCTGTCAAGACAATACTTGAAGAAAGCTTTTTAGAAGGCCTTGATGTGAAATAGAGACAAAGTCATGCTAAGAAAAAAAAACACAAAAAAACTAATTGACACTCAGACAAAAGACTAACTAACAAAACACTGACACTCTTACACAAGTGTAATCATTTGCCGGAGCGCTGATGCCATGTTTTGGCTTGGTAAATGTATAAATTCCCAGCCTCTGTCGGAACCAGCCTGCCAAAATACAATCCCATTAGCGTGACATCTCTGAAGTGCATTTTACTCATTGGCACAATACATCCAAAATGTCAAGTCTCCTGTTGCTGTTGTAATAAGCCGCTCAGTTGCCAACTGGCTTCTGCGCCTTGTGAGTGGCGCGCAGTTTCAGCACCAGCTGTGCAGCATTAGTGTTTGCAGCAATATCTGTGTTCCGCCAGCAGGGGTGGAGCAAGTCATTTAAGGCCTGTGTGGAGACGTGTGACTCTGAGCCATGTTCATGTTCGTCTTTTCAACATCACCATTGAATGATTATGAGTTCTTTTAGTAGCTATCAAAGGGAACTGGAAGTTTTCATCCAATTATTTTTAGAGTATTTACCCTTAAAACAAAACCGGAGCAGAGAAACAAAGCACAGAAATAATGAATGTGAAAAACCGAGACATCGCCACTTGAATCACAGCCTTGAGACAATCAAAATAATGAATCAGCAGTAGTTTCACAGCCTCAGACCCTCTATCTTGGAGGATCTGTATACCCTTGAGAGCTCACTGATGGAAGCATCAGCACTTGAGCCGTTTCCAGCTGATGGCCGTGATCTGACAGTGGTCAGTGCAAGCAGGCTGGAGCAGCCAGGAGGACAGCCTGTTTCCAACAACGGCCTGGAGGAAAGCCAAGCGTTGCCACAGTGACAGAGCTACGAAGAAAACCTCTTTGTATTGTTACCAAGGCAACAACTGTGGATAGGTAGGGAGGAAGGAAAGAATGGACGGATGGAGAGAGGGGAGGGCTGGCTATGGGTAGAAAGAAAGAATGAAAGAAAGACAAAGGGAGACTGGGCAGAGAAGAAAACCAGATGAAGCGACGGCAAAGAAAAGCTATGATGAGTCGTTGTTTGAGGTGCAGAGATATGAACTCAGGCATTATTATTCCCTCCATCTCTGCCTTGTTTATGCTGGATGATTCTCGATTGCGTGGGAGAATTTACAGTTTGCTGCAACCTCATCCCAAACAAAGTTACTCAGCAGATTCTTTTGAGTCAGATGGATCCAGCAGTGCTTCTTTGAGAACGGAGCTCAAAGAGGACACAATAAGTCAACGCTTTCTTTGCTGAACGCTTGTCTCTGAGCTGCAGATTGTAGTGAGCTCTGCGACAGAATTCTCAATTTCTCTTTACTATATATCTACCTCTCCTCCCTCCTCTCTCTGTACCACCTCTCTCTTCTCCATCATCTTTTTTTTCCTCTCTCCGTTACCGTCTGTTTCTTTCTTACGTCTTCCAGAGCTGATCATGATTCCACAATTTTTAGAGCTCTGAACTGACGTTTATAGGCTCCATTGTGATCATTTTTCAACTGCTTTTCTCCAGGGCCTTCACTAATTCCCACTGTGTTTGAATTAACTGCATAAATCTAGCAAAGAATAACACTGTAGAAGTGTTTCTTCTCAGCACTTCTGGGTTTAGCATATGTGAGTGAAAGACTGTGTGTGTGTCTGCGAGACAAAATACACTCAGCGCTGTGCTATCTACAGTATAATAAATATAATAAATAATGTAATCATTTTACTTTCTTCCAAGGCCGAAGAACTGTTAAGTTGACAGAGGGACTTGATGGAGAGAGAGGATGAATGACTTTATTTCAATGTGCTCTTGGTTACATTTGGGTTATTTATGCAGATTTATGCAACCCTCCCTGTTCAGGCTGCTTGTTACTCAAAGGCAACTGGAAATTTCTCATCAGTCCTCCAAACTCTACACATCACACGCAGCTCCACATATTTTGTGCAAGAGAGAGTGAGATTAGAGGGGAAATTGAATTGAATCAAATCCCTCAAAATTGCATGGGGCACAGTAGAACATGCACAGATCCAGAAGAAAAGGTAACGTTAGTCCTATATATCATCAAATGGATTGAGATAATCAGAAGTTTGGCACAAGAGAATGGGGAGTTTGAGCTCAACAAATTTTCTGTTAAAAGCAGGGATACAAATGACCGATCTGATACCACAGTTTATTTAAAAAGCAATATGAGCAGACTTCATTGTGTCTGAAGCGACATTAAGTTTTACATTCAACATTATTTTGACACTTTGCAAAACTTAACCGTTTAACCCCTGAGACATCATTTCAGTGAAACGGGCTGCTTGGAATCTGTGTCTGTAGAAGTGTCATAAAAGCTGCTGTGAATACGTGCTTGTGTTCCTTTTCTTCAGTGGTTGTGTTTTACTGTGTGTTTAGGGTTAAAACAGGGTAGAATAACAATGAAACAAAGAGGAATTGAAGTTTTGCAGGTTTTTACTAAATAAGGCACTCAGAAACTCAGAAAGATTTAGAATGTTGAACTGCAAACTGTAACACACTGAATAACAACAAGTATTTGAATTTTGGCCCAATAGTATTTGTTTTTGTTGCCTTTTTTTTCTAAATCAGTCCAGCTGCTTTTTGACACCTAGTTGTATTCCAGAAAGCAGTTACACGGTCAAAACTCTGTGAAGACACAGCAAAAAAAAAAAGGAAAATCACCACAACACTGCAAACAACAGTAAAAATGACAAACAAGGAAAACTATGTAAAAACCGTCTATTTTTATAGCGAGTCAGTCTCATTCATTGCTCCATGTTTTGCCCTCATTACATAGGTGGCAAGGGGTGCACTGAGCATGCTCAGATGTCTGTGGAAAGCGCGAGGTCTATTTTCTCAGTGCGTTTTGGAATTTTTTGTAACACTTAAGTCATCTATTGGTTAAATAATTTCAATATTGGTTTTGACTATAGAATTTCTAGGTGAGTGCTTTATTGTTTTCGGTGTGCAAACTGTTTGGTATTTAGAATATGCAGGCTTTTCTGACTGACTGAATGTTCTTTATAATGAACATTAATGTTCCCACATGGAGCTTGAAGGCATTCCATGTCTGTTCCTAATGTATGCGATGAAGTTCATCCGTAACACTGGTAAATCACTATTGTATTCGTAGCTGTGGGTTGGTGGACTGTGTTTTTCCCAGTGGAAATAAGCTTTTTCTTTCTTCAATGCGGCTGCTCCTGCTGAAGAAGTCATCAAGCAGACAACAAAGGATGCATTTGTAACTCTTTCTGCATACTCTGGTTCTTTCAGCCTGCAATTATGATGTGTCTGAATTGATCCACATTTCTTTTAAGCAATAGAGAGTGGTCTATAGTAAACTGCTGGCATATAACACACAACACACACATGAATGTAATCATGGAATTGCATAGAACTAAACCAATCACTTTGACCTATGGATCAAAGTCATTAAGCTGGTTTGCAAATGTACAACAAATTTGAACCAATATTTCAGAAAATGTGTTAAAGAAAAATTCTGCATGTTACTATCAACTACTATAAGGCAAACATGAACTGATTCTTAAACACCATCATCTTCACCATCATGGATTAAAGGTTTGCTCATTAGATACAGGACTGGTCTGGATCATTTATATATAATGTTGTTTTAAATGATTCCAAAATGTGTCACATCCTTTATTTAAGGTTTCTGTGGGTCTTCATACATGTTACTGTTTTTTCCATTGCACTTAAGTTTTCCATATCTCCCAAACAGACAAAAGTCTTTGCACTATCTAATTTTTTAATGTGCAAACTGAAAATGTGAGAAACTGCTGGCTGCTCATATGAGGGGGAATCAAAAAGTTGGTGGAAAAGGAACATAGCTTTGACATGGTTTAAATTGCATGGCCTTCAGTTTTACACAGATTGACTTAAAGGCTGGTATCAACACTTGCAGAAGTGTATTGACCTAAATGGAGCGTATGTTGAAAAATAAACATAACTTACAGTTTTTTTTCCAACTGTCCTTTTTTTCCTACAAACTTTTTGAAGCCCCCACATATTGTCACAGATATTTGTTCGAGCTGTTTGCGTCAACATATCTAATCTATCTAATATCATTATTAGATCATTGCATATTTACTCCAACAAATGCGGTCAATTCCACACTGATTGGGATGTACAACGGAAATGTGCTTGGATTCGCACAGTTTAGTACATCTGGATTTTTTTGGTGCATACGGACTTTTCCGTATATAAACGTATGCCAGGTTTTAGTATGAAATCAACACAAGTCTTTGTACATGAGGCCCCAGGTACTGCGGCTTCCTCAAACCATCCAAGGACATGTACTGATAGGTTAATCAGTTAATCTAAATTGCCCATAGGTGTGAATGTGAGAGTGACTGTCTCTACATGTCAGCCCTGCGATGAACTAGCGACACGTCCAGGGTGTTCCCCGCCTTTGCCCATAAGTAGCTGGGATAGGCTCCAGCAACCCTAGTGAGGATAAAGTGGGTTCAGAAAATGAATGAGTGAATGTCCTTTCACTTTATGCATAGTTTTTTTTGTTTTCTCAACACAATCAGACTGTTGGAGTGCAGATCAGCAGGGAAAAAAGCTGCAAGCAAGGCTTTGCTCTTAATTGATATTCCAGCCGAGCTGTCGCAATATTCAAATGTGAGTAAGCTCTGTTATCTCACTTGGGAGTCGGCAGAGATTAGGGGATAGGTGAACGAGGGGCGCCGGGAGGTATCACACTGCTTAAACCCATCGCATGCAAACACACCGTATTTGCACATGTGCATTCATGCATACACAAGTACACACATCTACATAAGCGCTGCAGACTTGCAGTCCATTGCGCTCCCACAGAGGATGTTTCAAACATTTTCCTGCAAAACAAATCCAAAAACTCACACAGGTTTTGTAATTCACAGACACACACATAGTACTTCACCTTTGTATTGTGTCTGTTTTTGCTTACAGGGAGGTTAGTGAGT
Organism: Ostorhinchus cyanosoma; assembly: GCA_029814465.1. Taxonomy (NCBI): domain Eukaryota; kingdom Metazoa; phylum Chordata; class Actinopteri; order Kurtiformes; family Apogonidae; genus Ostorhinchus; species Ostorhinchus cyanosoma. The sequence goes on along the minus strand of JAPTYQ010000012.1, from coordinate 7,162,401 downwards.
GAAGGCCATTAGCTCAGTGGAGTCTCTTTAGCTGTTTGTTCAGGCTCAACTACAAAGACAGATCACTGTTTTAAATCAATATCACTGCAGTTGGATCTTGGCTGTTTCACAGTGAATAGTGTATTAACCCTCAGCTAATACTAAATCCTATCAGGTTCTTCCTGTTCCCTGTCATACAGACCAGTCTATCTGACTCTCAGTGGCAATTCTAGAGTTTATTGGAGGCCTATAAAAAAATCCCAAGGGTTCTTGCAACCAACAGTCACATTCATCACGTTATAAATAATCTCACACCAACTCAAACTCTATATCATAGTCAAATGTTCACAGTCAAAGACAACAAATATTACACACCAGAATGATAAAACACGCACCTTCAGTTGAAGTTATATACAAATACTATGGAAATCATGTAAGTTATCCTTGATGATAAGAAGGTCACAATGTTCCATTTGATTGTCAAAAATCCTGCCACTGGAGACTTGGGATGAAAGCAAAATAAAGATGATAAACTGTTTTCAGTTCTGCACCAGACTCACATGGGGGCAGCAATTTTGTGTCATCAAACCACCACATCAGTCAGTTAATTTGTTTGCCGGTTTAAATGGAAAAAGAAAAAAAAAAATCTATTGAAATACCACAGTGACACAACAAAGTGCACAGACTGGGGGATCAGCAAGAAAAAGTAGCAAAAATACTCTAAATACAGAGTTCCTGTCAATCAGGGGTGTCCGATCCTGGTCCTCGAGGGCCGATATCCTTTATGTTTTAGATTCAAACGATAAGTCTATCATCAAGCTCCGCAGAAGCTTGATAACAACCGTCAGGTGGACTGGAAGAGGGAAACATCTAAAACATGCAGGATATCAATCCCTTGAGGACCAGGATTGGACACCCGTGATGTAAATGGATATAGATTTTTAGGTGTTAAAACCAATACAAGAACTCAAACTAACCATTTCAGTGCCTCACATAGTTCTGCATAAATGCCATGTCCCTGAACTACTCCTTTCTCACCTCCACCTGTGGACATTACCACACTGATCACCTCATCTCACTTGGTTTTCAATTTTGAAGTAATTTTCAGAATGAAACGTTGGGGGGAATTAGACTCAGAATGTTACACTTCGGCCTAATCCCAATTCACCCCTTGGCCCTACCCCTTACCCCTCCATTTTGCACGTTCACATGAAGGGGTAGGGGTGTCGCGATTCTCGAAGAGTCGGGGGGGTGCTTTTGGATTTTTCAGGACCACACTACAAAGAGAGGGGTATGAGAAATTTCCCATAATTCTGTTTGAATCATCAGCAAGTTGGACGTAAACAGCTAAAAACTCCATACAACTCCATTTCAAGGGATAGTATAAAGTGCAAGTGCCAAGGGGTAAGGGTAAGGGGGGGTGGGGCAAGGGGTTAAATGGGATTGGGCCTTAATGGCATCTTGTGTGGTATTGATATTCCAAACTCTGAAAAGGGGAAGTCATGTACTTGAACTACAACAAAACCACCAATAAATCAACTCTATGTATCCACAGACTATCATTCAGTGAATAAAGTATACACACTAAATACATCTATACTTTGTAATGGTTTATTTAGTTTTCTCCTTCAGATAAAAAAACAACTAACTCACAGCTCAAATCTTACAAAATCCTCACATGTTGCTTCACCTGATAGTTTATATTATAGCTCTATTAACTTATTAAACCACAAAACATCTCCATTTTCTGTACAGTTTGTGTTGTCAGTTGCTGCACTAAAAATCTGTCTGGAATCATCCAAATGAGGGCAGAACTGTCACAGTTTAGTGGATGAACAAATGGCTAATTTAGCAAAGATAATATCACATAATAACCTTTTACTTTCATAGACCTCATAATCAAACTCACCCTGAGAAGAAATGCCATTTGTTTCTTTGAGCTGCATCCAGAGGTGAAAACAACAACCGTGCTTCTACCTTTTATCACTTTGTCACTTTCTTTGACTCTAAACATTGTTTCTTACTTGTTCTCATCCATCTGGTCACTTTCTGATGCTTTGGTCAAAGGCCTTGTGCTGTTAGTTTTCTTCACCATGGGACACCGGGGGGGGGGGGGGGGGGGGGGGGGGGGGGGGGGGGGGGGGGGGGGGGGGGGGGGGGGGGGGGGGGGGGGGGG
>JAPTYQ010000012.1:7144133-7155287 GCA_029814465.1 Ostorhinchus cyanosoma | reverse complement strand
ATGTGCTTATGTGGGGGGGGCCTGGATGGGTGAGGGACTGGAGGGGTGGGGGTTTGGGGTGGCAGGGATGGAGGGGTGGGATTCAGGGCCCTTGGGACACTCGTCGGTGGAGGGCAGTTGTCTGGGGCGGTCCGGTCTCCCAGCGTGCTAGGTGGGGCCCCTCCTGGGGGGGACGGGTGGTTCCTGGGCCCGTGGGGAGCCAGCCCTCAGCGGGGGCTCGGCAGCTGGTGTTCCTGGCCCCCCCCCGGCCTGTGCTTGGCTGCTGTGGGGCGGCTAGCTGGGGCCTCCCTTGGCCATCTTCAGGGCCACTCACGGTCACCTCTCAGGGGGGCGGGTTAGATCCCCCTCTCTATGGGTTCTGCTGGTTGGCTGGGCCCCTCCTTATTGGTCCCTGGTGCTTGGAGGGGGTGTGGTGGTGGTTGCATTGCTGTGTTCACCACTGACATCACCTCAGTCTCTCTTTACTCTGATGCTTTTTTCTGGTGGAGCAGATTAATGTGAACAACTGCTATTGTGTGGATTTATTGTGGATTTATTGCGGGTATTATCTGGGATGTCATGTGATGTTTTGTTTTCTTGTGTTCATCATTTAGTAGGTCTTGTATACTTTCTTCACTTTTTTTTTCCTGTCCTTTTGCCCAGTTTGCTCAGCTCTTGCTCCGGTTGTTGCTGAAATTGTGGGTGTTACTATGGCTGTAGTTGTCATGTCATGTCCGGCATCGAAATATGGTTCAACAAAACTCATAATAAAGACAGTAGAATATCAAGGGGAGCCTCGTATACTTTGTGTAGTTTCCCTTGGTAAGGCACATTTGCTTGGCACCAAAAGGCAGCCAGACAACCACTCTGCTGGAGAAGACATGTTAAAAAAAAAAAAAAAAGGAGGTTTGACAAATTTGGACATTCAGAGGCTACATACTTAATGTGAAAACAGTCATCTTCTATAATATTAATTCACCATTAAAACCCATGTAGTTTGATCAATGACAGTGGATGGAGACACTTGGTTTATTTTCAGTTCGTCACTTTTTCTTCAGTTTTCTCTGTTTTTGACACAATAACCCTTAATTATATCCCTGAATGGAGTTTTGGGGATATTATGTTTTTGGTTTGACTGCTGCTGCTGTTCCCACCACTGCTGGATCTGCTACCGCTGGATATCCTTCGTGTTAACGCGATAATTTGAAAAATATTGAGTTTAGAAATTCCATGTTTTCCATATCAATGAATATCATGGAGACGAAGAACTGATTTGATTTTGGATGATTTACCATTTCTAGATTGCCCACAAGGGACCACTCAGAAGTTTAAAATCACTAAACACTCATCTTCATCTCTCTGGAGCTATTTGTCTGATGACTTCAAGTCAAGTGCAAATGAAAGGTCATGACCTGGGGATGCCTCATGTCATGACATTGTTAACGATTGGGAGATATACCCTCATCCGTCGTTTCCGATGGCATAAGCCTAGTTTTAATATACGTTTTTATGAACATCTATATGATTAGTATTGGAAAATACTTGATTTTCACTGAAAAGATTCAAAATACAGAGGATTATTTTGTAATAAATGGTGTAAAATTACTTAGGAAATGTTTGATACAGAGAAAAAAAAAGTAGCACTGGGTCTTTGTGGGTTAACCTTTTAATGACCACCATTACAACAGACCCCCTAGATTTCCTTATGTTGTTTTTGCAATAAAATTATGAGAAAATGTTTTTTTTTGCCAATTCTTTTGCACCTTTTTTCAGGAAGAACTCAACTTTTAATATCTGGCCATTAATTCTCATTATATGTAAAGTATGCTTAAAACGGTTCATCATTGCAACAACAATAATAACAAAAAAATGTAACGTGTTGCACACTTGGTCAAATATAGTATAAGATTGTGTTCAAAGTTACTACCCCATAATTTACATTAGATTGCCGTTATGTAAATTTAGTGTAGATATCTCAATGCATTCCTCAGATTATGTGATTATGTCATAGAAATGGAATGTCACCATTTGACCCCGAAAAAGTAGTTGATGGTCACCTATTTTCAAAAGATTTCTGCTCCATGCCAAGATGCAACCACAGTTTAAATTTGGTGCAGATATCTCAATTCATTCCACAGATAATGTGATTACGTTGTTGGATGGACAGACAGACAGACATTTGGATTTTCTCAACCCAAAACTCAATACCGTAACTCTGATAGGAGATATGGTAATTTGAATAATAGTGGATGTAATAATGCGTCACCGGAGACACAATTGTCCTTCGGTATTAAATAATTGCAGTTTTTCTTGACTTAACATTAAAAGACAGCTCAGGTATCAACAATGTCTAGCCACAGTAAATGAGCTTTCCATGTGTCAGCAACAGTTCTTAGAACAACACAAACTTCATTTGAACACACGAGCAAGTGCAAATTGTACATATTAAGCATTTAAAACCATTGCAGCATATTTCAATACATACAACACCAAACTTTGCTATCTTTACGTTGGCCTACATCCTTAGACTTGATTTATTGAATCTATTTGTGTATTCAGGTGATTGTTTTATTTTAGATCAAATCTGGTTGTTATCCAATAGCTTCACTTGGATAAGACTGTGGTCAGTTCTGTATTTTTCTCTTGGTCATTATCTGATCTTATGCAAAGAGAAGAGATAAGCACCTTGAAGAATTGCTGACTTTAACAAAGAACATTTGTGTTGGCCTTTTAACTCCATGGCTGCCAATTCTCATGCATTGAGCATGAGACTCACGCATTTGATTGCTTTAAAGTGCTCTCATGCCACACTCCTGATATCACATGCACTTCAGTCTGTGTTTTGAGCGTCTTGTGCATATTCAGCACGCTGTCAGTAAAGTGATCTTGGAGAGAATGGTTAAACAAACTCCTTGCCTGTCCCTATGTTGTGTTTTTGTTCATTAATACAACTGGAAACCTACATATTCACAAACCTACCTATTGTAAGAAGCATTTTTGGGTTTGGGGTAATTGTGTCATAATCATATTTTAGATTTTTAGGTTCTATGTTTTGGATTTAAAGTAGCCTATTTGTATTTGCATGCAGACATCAAGGACCCGATTTACTAAGAGCGCAAATAATGGGTGCAAATGTGCCTGCTTGTGCTAAAAAATGTGCCACCGGTGATCACCTAAGACTGCCTGCACAAATGATAACAGGCGCAAAGTTTTGGAGACTGCCCTGTTTAAAGAGGATTTTGCGTGCGCTACTGTTTGTCGTCATGGAGACAGACCACTGTAAAAACTGCTCTGGGATACACCAGCACTCATGAATATGAAGTTGCTCTTTTTCCACACAGAGGATGCATAGATATTTCTCTGTTTTTTTTTCTGTGAAATATATACATTCTCTCTGTATGTTGTTCTGTATGGTGAATGAAAAATTTTAAACCAGTGAACATGAGGGAAAACCTTCCTAATCAGTGTTTATATAGAAGGTTCAGGAGCCCAGTCACAGCACCAGTGCTGTTTTTTTATGTGCGTGTGAGTGAGAACCCGTCCTGTCCCGTTTCTCCAGTGAGCGAGCAAGAGAGAGAGAGAGAGAGAAAGAGAAAGAGAGAGACACTTCTCTAAATTCTGGTCCTGGCTTAAAGCGATGTGCCACTGGTAGAACTGGGCGTGGGGGGGAATCGGCCCATAAAGTGTGTGTGTGTGTGTGTGTGTGTGTGTGTGTGTGTGTGTGTGTGTCTAATTTTTTTTTTCTTCTGTCATTCCAAAAATGTTACCACAAGCAGAACAGATTCATTCTCTGCGTTTCCTTTGCTTTTGTCTATATCTCCTCCTCACCACAACGACTGCAGCCAGTTTTTCTCTGAGCTGTGCCATTTAACACCTGCCTTTCAGACGCGCAAAATATAGACGTAAAATCAGCCACGCAATCAGTTTCAGGTTTGGTAAATCCCAATGCGCGCGCTAAATAACCATTTGCATCTACTCCTCCCAGTAATTTTGCGTGTTCTGCAGGAAACGCCCACTGTTGCCTATTCATCAAGGCAAACCCGCTAAATGGGTTGCATGAGTTATTTTGGCCACGTAACAGGCGCAGCCCTCGGTGCGCCCTTTTAGTAGATAAGTTGCAATGTGTTTTTGTGTGCACAGTCATGTTTTTACATGCGCAAACCTTTAGTAAATCAGGCCCTATAAGTTGTTTAGTGGCAACAATAAACCAGTTTCCTAGTAATATGTCCCATGTTTAATCACAAGTAAGGTTCTTCATCAGTTCTGTTTCCATTATACACTGCATATCTGCGTACTGTTTCTCTACCACTGCACGACTATCCAATTTGTAAAAACATGTATAACACTAACAGTGTCAGAAATAAATAGACCACCAGTTAAAGACAATACAAGGACTCCTTCAGCTTGATGTTTTGACATTCTGTTCTTGCCGTATTGCATGTCTCTAGATATCTATGTTGTTGATTTATATGGGTTTTAAGCATCATACATTTCAATGCAGCTTTCTTTATTAAATGCGTTAAGCACATAAGATTACATGAATCTTCTGCTAGATTTTTGAGAACTGATGACCAATCACCAGCTTTCTATTCAGGTGCTTCTCACCTAGGACTACATGGCGGAAACTTCACTTGAGAGAAAGTGAAAAAGTATTCTGTATTACTTTGCTAGCATTAATAAACCAGTAAACTGCTGAAATAGGCCTGTTAATAATGCAACAAAACAACAAACAAACAGCAAAACTTGCAGTACTGACCTGAGGAAGTAACTTACTGAGGCATAGTGCCGGTAATTAGCTACCCTTAAAGATGAAAACAACACTCCACTTACTTCTGTGTGGAAACCTTGGTTTTAAGACTTAGTTTCCAACTTTTTTCTCCTTAATGCGGTGACACGGAGCTGCTCCTCTTGGCTCAGTGTGGTGACTACATTCTTTTCTCTCCTCCTCCCTGCATGAACTTTCCTGCTGAGGAGGAAACTGCCACTATAAAACCCTGTCAGTTTTACGAAGGTGTGTTTTTAGGTAAAGAAAATAATTCACCACAACCCTGATATTTCATAAGGGAAATTAAATCTTTAACATAATCTACTTATATGATTTCATTTACTCTGTTGAGTCATTAACTGAAATCATTTACCTGTTTACTAATTTGATCAGTCACTTACTCACACTTCTCTGCGGCACACACTAAGGCGAACCAACAGAGCCCTTCTCTGCATGGCATGACAGATGGCATCACAGTGAGATGAAGTGGCCGTCTCTGCAGCCAGTGAAATGCAAAACTTCTATCTGATCAGCTTCGTTAAGATGTGTAGACAGAGGGGAAAAAAAGAGAGAGAAAAAGAAAAGAGCAACAGGTACACCATGCTACGTATGCAGAACAACAATGACTGTCTTAAATTATTCAAATTACACAGACTGCTTTTCACACTGAAAACCAGAGGAGGAGGAGCTAGCACTGTGATGTCTGGGCTCGCTGTAGCTGACGCTGAATTAAATTGTGGTATTGCTGCCAGAACGGCCCTTCCAATATTCTCAGCTGAAGCTGAATCCCTGGACATTCTGTGTGGTCAGTGCAGAGACCAAGAGTACAGTGTCATCAGGCGGGGGGGGGAAGCAGGCATAGTAGTCCAAGATGACAAATATTTTTGTAAATGTCTAAAAGGTGACTTGAAAAAATTCATGCCACTTATTTTTTTAGATGGATTGTGACAAAAATGTTGCTGTTACTTAGCATTTACAAACGGCGCCCCCATATTGGACCAAGTCTTCAGGAGTCAACCTTGACCTCCATTGTCTGGTAAGGGAGGAGGGCTATAAAAACAGAGCTAAAGAAACAGGGTCAAAGGTCATTCGTGGGGGTCATTCAACGACATTGGTCTTGCTCTGTTTAAAAACTATTCGAAGTGATTCCCAATGCTCAGGTGTACATTATAACTGGAAATTACTTTACTGGCATAGAGAGATGGAGCCAGGGGAGACCAGTATCACAAACTCATCCTTGTATGTCAGGGCCAACCAGTCATGCTATATCCATGTCTTTCAGTGATATATAAAATGTAGTAAAAGTATATTTTGGAAGAACCAGAAGTTATTACATTAATAACACAGAAAATGCTACCTCATAGTCAGTTTAACCTTTACTATACCTTCCTGAAATATCTTTTCTGTTGTTAGATGTGAGCGCAGGTGATTCCACCTGCTAGGCAGTCTTGCCTATCACGCCTCCGCCGGCGTCGTTGTGCAGGCTGCAGGGTCGTCAGCCGGTAGCCACCCTTCTCAGATGTCTCGCCCCATTATTCCCGGAACATCTCTGGGTGGTGGGGCGGCAGTATCCCTACCACTCCCTGCAGCCTGCCTAGGATCCTTCTTTTCCCCATGCCTTGTTTTGCCTCCAGAGCCAGAGCCAAAAGCTCCCTTGCTCTGCCTCTTCTGCTAGGTCATGCACGGCCTGCTTCCTTTTGTGGCCTGTTACTCCGATTGTTTTCAGGAGTCGCTGTGTGTATGCTCCAATAAAACCCCTGCACCCGACTTCTACTGGAAAAATGAATACCCTCCACCCAGCTTGCGAGCACACAGCTAACAATTCTGCGTACCTTTCCTTTTTCCTTTCGTGTGTGGCCTCTACCTCTTCTTCCCATGGCACAGTGAGTTCTACCATAATGACTGTTCTGGCAGGAACTGACCAGAGCACTATGTCTGGGCGTAGTGCTGTCGTGGTGATCTCCGTGGTGAACTTCAGTTGGTGGATGAGGTCAGCCGCTAGCTGCCACTCTTTTCCTAATTTTAGGAGGGATGGCTCAGTCTGGGTTTGGCACTGCGCTTCGTTCCCTTATCTGACAAACTGGATCCACCTCTGGGCTGTAGGTGTGCTGGCTTTGTTTACCTCCAGCCTGCAAGTTTCCAGTATTTCAGCCAATTTGCACAGGACCTTGTCATGTCGCCATCTACACCTGCCCTGTGACAGGGCTGCCTTGCAGCCTGAGAGGATGTGCTTCAAGGTTGGGTTTGGGGTACTGCAGAGCTGACAAGGTTCCTCTGAGCCATACCAAATGGACAGGTTCCGGGGGCAAGGTCGTAGGTGGCCCTGATCCGGAAACTCAGTCTTGCCTGAGGTGTCTTCCACATGTCAGCCCAAGTTATGGTCCTGTTGGTCACGGCCTCCCAGATGGTCCATCTGCCTTGATGGTATTGGCTTATCTTATATCCTTCCACTTCCATCCTGATAACTTCAGTGATGATGAGATCTTTCCTCTCCTTTTTTGTTGCTTTGGACCACCTCTTGGGCGCTGCTCCCCATCCTAGGCCGGCCCTGCCCTGTTGTGTGAAGCCGACAACTTCCTGGTGTTTTAGCCGGTCTATGGTCTGGTCGACTGCAAAGGTTGCATTCCACATGCGTTCCTGTTCAAACCTGGGGATTGGCAAAATTAATGGCCGGGTCCGGTGAGTCTCTCAGCTCGAATAACAGCCTCGCCTTTTCCTTCTTGTACCCCAGGCCGATTGACTGCATTGGGAGCTGTAAGGTGTTTCTCCCAAAGAGCGCTGAGGTGGAAAGGCAACGTGGAAGGCCAAGCCATTTCCAGATGAAGTTGTTGGCTTTTAACTCCAAATTGAAGATAGCTGACCAGGTGATGTCACTCAGTTTCAATGGCCACATAAGGCACCAGACCTTGAATTTCTCTGGCAAGGGGGACTGATCGATCTTGCGCAGGCCATTTTGGAGTTGGTTTAGGACCATTGGGGCCATGTTCTGATCTGACAGGTCGCTTGTATAGAGTCTCCCTAGGCTTCTCACAGGTTCATCCACCAGTATGGGAATTATTTTACCGCTCACGCTGAAGGAGATGTTATCATTCCTTGCTCCCTTCTGGATCAACAAGCTGCGGGACTTCGTGGGCTTGATCTTCATACGGGCCCATGCTAGCAGCTCCTCCAGCCATTTAAGGAGTCTGGATGTGCAGGCTGCTGTTTGGAGGAGAGTGCTCAGGTCGTCCATATAGGCCCGTATGGCAGGGAGTCTTTGGCCTGTCTGCGTTCTTATTCCTCGGACCATCTGTCTTCCGCCCACCAGGATTACCTCAAACGCAGCTGTGAAGAGAATGGGAGAGATGGAGCATCCCATTGCTCTGCCCTTCTCGAATTGGTGCCAACTGGTAGAGATTTCCCGGGTTGTGTAACAGAAGTGTAAGTTGTTAAAGTAGCATCCCACTAGGTCCTGGATGGATGATGGTATGTGGAAGAAGTTGAGAGCGTATGAGATGAGCTGGTGGGGAACTGAGCCAAAGGCATTCTCGAGGTCTAGCCAGACAACGTGGAGGTCTAACTTGCTACGTTTGGCTGTCTGGATTTGTTTCCAGATCGCTGCGAATGTTCCATGCAGCCTGGGAACCCTGGGATGCCTGCCTTCTGACAGCTGGTATCTATGTATTTATTTGCCAGAAGGTAGCTCGTCATGCATTTGGCCAAGACTGAGAAAAAGATTTTTCCCTCTACGTTCAATAGAGTGATGCCTCTAAACTGCTTAATATTCTGGGAGTGTTTCTCCTTTGGAATGAAGGTGGTGACTGCTTTACACCATGACAGTGGGATGGATTGGGTTTTCCAAGCAGCCACCATGAGCCTCCATAGCAGCTTGAGGAGTCTGGGGCAGTTCTTGAACATCTTAGAGGCACTCCGTTTGGACCAGGTGCCAATGCTGCCCTTGCATTTTTTACGACCTGCCTGATTTCTGCCCACTTTGGAGGTGTTGTGTTAAATTCCGTAGTGTACTCAGGTGGGTACATGGCCTGGTGATCCAAGGGGTGTGGTTCTCAGTTTGTCATTTAGCTGCTCGTTGATGTGATGTTCCAGCTCTTCCTCAGTAGTCTGTAGGTCCCCTGACTTCTTGTCCTCTAGAAGGCTGCGGGCGTATTTGAAGGGGTCCCGGAAAAAGCTTGCCCTTGCTTTTTCCCTGCGGCCTCTGCGCCTCTTTATTCTTTCAGCTCTCCTTGGCTGTGCCAGCCTCTCCTTGGTCTTGTTCCAGAGGACCTTTAGGCCATCTTTTTCCGTGTCCTCGGCTCTCCTCCATGATTTCCTCAGGAAGCATTGCTCCTACCAACTGGAAGATTTCCCTTAAAAAATGTTTTGTCACTGTTATTCATTTATTATCTGAACCTGCTTTATCATCACTTGGGTCACTGTAGCCTATCCCAGCTACTTATGGGCTGACATACAGAGACAAACCATCAATCCCACATTCACACCAATGAGCAGTTTAGATTGACTGATTAACCTTTCGGTGTCTGTCTTTGGATGGTGGGAGGAAGCCGGAGAACCCGAAGAGAGCCCACGCATCGACTGGTGGGACGTGATCTAAAAGTGGGTTGCAAACCCATTATCAGTGGGTCACGGGCCTTTATCTGAGCAAAAAATTATGTTAAGAAACCAATCCTGTGCTGTACTTTTTATGGAGCTGAGTGCCACCCATTCACACTCCTCAGCAGTAGGTGGCAGTAATGCATTGTAATGCAAATTAACACCAGACATTTCACAGCATTAAAGAAGACCCAAAAGTTTCCATTCAAATCATGGAGAAACTCATTTGACACAGACCACATCAGATATGGTTTTACCTACATTGAGGACAAAAACTTTAGTTTGTTTAATACTTGCATAAGTGACCGAATGAACTTTTAAATTTTAACTGAGACCGTTTTCAGACTGGGTATCCGAGGCCGAGACTTATCAGCCAAACCACTTGGTGATATATTGGGGACAACGAAGGTCACTCGTCTTCTTCTTTGTGTCAAACAGGCTAACAGATAGAAAACTATTGCCTGTCTTACTGTCATTGTAGACAAAAGACCAGAACAGTCGCTTAGTTGATGACACAAGGGTTTGTCACTTCCATGTTTGATGAATGGCTACACAAGTCCTTCCACACCGCCACCTACTGTTTCGGCCCTGTAACACCCACTCATTCTCAGACATGGGCCGTGCTATGTGTTTGTGAATTCAACAAGGTGCGATCGTATCCAGGTACAGCATGGATCCAGATACCCAGTCTGAAAACACCCTGAGTGCACCTTTTAGTTTGTGTTCAAATCTACATAATTCAGTATTAAATGGAATATTTCCATATTTAGCATCATAACCTGCTGGCCAGTGTGGTTTATCATTAAACTTGTTTTCTGTGTTGACATACTGATATTATCTCAGGTTTAACACATACCATCTTTTTATGAAATAATTTGAAGAGTTTAACTTTTATCATTTTGGGTTGTGGCTTGTCTTTGATGGGTGAAAGTGGGTCCTGAAGCCAGACCAGTTGAGAACCACTAGTTTAATGTATGGTGTGAAAGAAACAAACTATATTTTCTTTAATAATAAAATGAGGGTCTCCAGCCTAAATTATTTTCTCAGGTTTCATTATAACTTATTACTCCAAAGTCTGACTGAACTAGTAAATTGCAGTTTGGTCAATAGCTAGAGAGACCATCCTAACTTCAGAGAAAATATGAACAACAGTCAACAGTAATAGACAAATTATTTGATGATGTTTGACTCATGCAATCAATTACAGATACGACTTCTGTAGACTGTGATTTTAATTATAAAGTAAGTGACTCACTGTAGGTTTTTTCACCACAGTTTATACAGACCTGCTGAACATTTGTACATAACTTCAGTGTGACATTTAGTGAATTTCACCCCTTGGAAATATCAATATGTAATTACACAAACATCATTTGTGTAGCTGAAGGCACACAAAATACCAGTGTTCCAATTATTTATCCTCAAGGTCACGATCACCTTGACCTTTGATCAGCAAAATGTGATCAGTTCAAGTGTATATTTGCTAAAATTAGAAGAAATTCCCTCAAGGCAAGAAAAGGGGCAGACGGATGGACAACCTGAAAACATAATGCCTCTAGGCCCAGTTGTTATAGCCCGAGGGTATAAAAATGCTGCATGAAGACAGCAAGGCATTTGTCCTACTTAATATGCATTTACACTATCTGCACAACCTTAGATTATCATTACATAACAGATTTTTAGTTCTTAACAGCATTTGTGTGTGAGATTTGGCCTTGTACTGCATGTTGGATTACTGACCAGTTCTCTCACACACACACACACACACACACACACACACACACACACACACACACACACACACACACACACACACACAC
>JAPTYQ010000012.1:7113525-7123706 GCA_029814465.1 Ostorhinchus cyanosoma | reverse complement strand
TGTTTAAATAAAACCTATTGGTCAAGTGGTTCAGTTCCCAGAACAAACCAGTGTGAAAGTATCATAAGTTTATCAGAATCTTTAACATCTTACCCACAAACCAGACACCAGCTGATAAGATAAAACCATGACACCAAGTGATAAGATTAAAAAGGAAGAATTAGATTTTTTGTGAGACAAGTGAAAGCTTGAGGTGTCATTACAGTCTGTCAGACATGTTTTTTCTCCTTCTTTGCGTGATAGAAAACAAAAGTTAAAATGTAGCCAGGCTCACTAATCATGTCACAAATCTCTGCTGCTATGGTTTAAAAAATCTGCCTTGCAGTAATTGTTGTAAACATCAGCGGAACATTGAATGACGATGGCGATCTGCTTCCATTCTCTGTAGGTTCACCCCTGTGTTTTCATCAATGGCTAAACAGAGTTGGTTATCATCCCCTTTAGTTAGGTTATTAAGAATAATTTCTGGAGTTCCAACACCCATTTCTAACAGAAAATGAAGAAAATAAATATTTGTATTTTATGTTTGCATTTGAAGTTGACAAATGATGTCGCAGAAATGGACCTATCTTGTGTTGTATTAGCAGTGCTTCATTATGTTGCTGTTAGATGCATCCAAAGTACATCTTCATAAGAGTGTGTGTCCATTGGTCTGTCAGGTCTGTCCATTGGTCAGTTTTGCACATTTTGACAGAAAGAAACAACATTCAGGGTTTCAAGGATGAACTGAAAGTATTTTATTGGTCAAAGTGCTGTTACTCCATGTCTATCCATTATTCTTATAATGTAAATCAGGAAAGGATTGACCGGATGTTGCAAGATTTGGCACAAACATTTAATTGGACTCAACATTGAAGTGAGAAGATTTTGGTGGCCAAAGGTCAAAGGTTGTTGTGATGTCACAAAACAGTTTTGTCCATAACTGTCTTTTCTTGAGAGAACTGCATGGACAGGTTATGATTAAAGGATAGTAAACACATCTCATTGAGCTTGGCTATTAGCTCTTGTTTCTACACTAAATACTATTCATACCATATCATTAAGGATGTATTATGGATTTATTACGTCGATTTTTTTCTAACTGCACCTTTAGGTTTCAGCTGAAAGTGATTCAATAGTTACTTTACAAATAGCTGACGTAGTGAAAGCTTCTTTGCCTCCTGAACATGAATGTATTACATTTTGAAACTCACACAGCATTTTGTTGTGTCACTTTTAGGAGAAAAAACAACTAGATATTTTTAGCGGAGCTTTGTTAATGACTGTTGGTGAGATTTTGGGGCTGATGTCAAAACAGTGTTTCCTAATCAAAGGAGATTGCATCCCCGACCTGTAGCCTTGTCTGACCCACTTCGGCTCAGTACTGCACATTCACTTCCCTAATTGCCCACCTGAGGGTATCCTAATTGGCTTAGTATGCAGGTTTTAATCAGGGAGAGTACCTTGATTAAGACCCTAAGATTGCCTCTCAAGACACTGTAAAAACGGACACTGACAGGACAAAAAGTGAAAGAGAGAAGGACTTATTGCACCAGCGGAGTTAGAAATGACTGTTTAGTAAATGAAAACAAAGTACTTGTGGTATTTTGAGCCACCTCACACACTAGCAAGTACTTAATGATGCACATTAAAGCAGAGATTTATTAAGGAATCTGTAGAAGGCCATTAGCTATGCCTTTGATTTATTCATCAGGGACTGAGGCAGCACAATAAATATGGAAATAACTCCTGGCCTTTTCAGACCACAACTCATGGGAAAACCCGAGCAGAATGAGAATTTGGGTCCAGCGGGTGTTGATATCTTGTTTGGAGATGAGCTTATGATAGCTAGTTAGAGGTTTCTGTCCATGCAGACATAATAACTGATGACAGAGACTTGCAATGAAATGACTCTGCTCAAATCCACTTTGCACACATGAAAATCCTCAAAACAAACAAAACCCCTACACGCTAAACTTGTTAACTTAACAATTGGAATGCATAATTTAATTCCAAATGCTAGTTTTTCTCTGTCTGTGCAGTGACTCAAACAAATGAAATTCATTATTTGCCTGTGAAAAGAAGTCAGTGGCAGTTTAGGCAATCATGTGTAGTTAAAACAAGATGTTTTGTCCCTTCAGCTTTAAAAACAAATGTTAAAGGAGTTGCATGTAGTTTTTCTACTTTGAAATACTAAAAAGTGACCTAAAATGATCATTTGTGTTAAGAATAAAGAGCTATGAAGTTATGCCAAAGGCACCAATGCAGAGGAAATTAGAGATATGAACTGAATTTAATATGATATTGATGGTCCGGCCAAATTATCTGACCACTAGAGGGAGTAGAGAGTCACCCTGCTGATCTCCCATGGTGACGAAAGCTAAAACCACAGGCTTTTGACCAAAGCATCAGAAAGTGATGAGATGGGAAGACAACTGCTAAGAAACAACATTTAGAATCAAAGAAAGAGATAAAAGCTAGAGGCATTGTTGTTATTTTCAAGAATGGACATATCTGTTAATAATAAAATAAAATAAAATAAAATAAAATAAAATAAATAAATATATAAAATAATTCTTTTAAAAAGGCGTTTGATGCCAAAATGGTAGGATGTCTTTAATTATTAAGCTTATGGAAGTATAAAGTGATTGTGAAATATTCTTTGCTAAGTTGCAGAAAATGGAGGTTATTTGTGGTTTTACTGTGGCTGTTTCTTTTTGCTAAAAGGCAATAATAAGAGCTATAGTGTAGAGCTATAAATATCAGCTGACGCAGCACATGACAATTAGAAGACACAGTGTTATTTCGACTGACTGTCACAATAACCAGCCATGAGTTTCTGTTTGAAGCAGAAAACTGGATGATACCACACTACAGATGTATGTTGACATTAATTTGTTGATTTTGCAAACTGCTTAGTCCTTAAGAAGGTCATGGCTGAAGGTGGGGTCAATTCTAGACATGTTGCCAGGTCATCGCATATCTGTCATCTACAGACATAAAAACATACATTTACACCTACAGGTTATTTAGACTGAACAATTAAATATGCATCGGAGTGGTGCATTTTGCTGGTCTGTTTGTTGTCCATACATCTTGTCCATTTACTGCAATAACACTGAAGTTTTGTATTTAAATTTTGGACTGATTCATGGTGTCATTTCCTGATACAACTCGACTCAGCTGCTGTCAGAGGGAATAGTCAGTGAAAACGACGGCAAAGTCTGGACCTGGTACGACTTTGACCTTTGGGGTTGGGGAGATATGGTTTTGTCTTATTACGCTTGTTTTCTGGCTTTTCTGTATTACTACGATGCAGTTTGTCCAAACAACAGAGAGAGGGGGTGTTTTTGTTCTTTTTTTTAATCATGAAAAAAACAAGCAATTAACAAGCCTAATTCTTTTTTTTTTTTTTTAAGTTAAAGGTGCCCAGCCCCACAAAACAGTTTTTACTTGTATTTTTTTTTTTTTTTTTTAAATATGTTTGATCCATAGGTGTTTGTGTTAGGTCACTGTTTTACAACTTCGGGGTTGGGACCCCACGTGGGGTCACCTGGAATTAAAACGGGGTTGCCTGAAATTTCTGGCAATTGATAAAAAGAAAAATGAAAAAGAAAAAAAAAACGTTCTAAAAAAATATATATGGTGAGTTGAGAGAAAATCACATAAAAGATATAACAAATGGTGAAGGCAAAGCAAAGCCCTGTGGTTCTGTTTATCTGTCAAATGTTTCAGATGCTGCAGCTCTTTCATAATTCATAGTTTGAGTTATTGTTTGTTCAGTATTAATTGTAAATACAAGCTGGACTGTCTGTACATATCCTGACCAAGGAAAATGAAATTCTCACTTTATGCAATAATCTCAACCTGGCTTTTCTGTCTATAATAATCCATGATACACATTATACAGACTAAATGTCATCTAAAATTAACTTTTATTTGGAACATCGTATAGCAAACTATTAGATGATCAAAAACAAGTTAATCTTAGAAAAAGTGTCTCTGTTTTGAATGTCTGGGGTTGCCTGAAATTTGTGATGTAAAAATGGAGTCACAAGCCAAAAAAGGTTGGGAACCAGTGTGTTACGTAGTGAATTTGAAAATGAACTGCTACCTCATCTGTCTGCTTTTACCACTGAAAAAGAAAAATAAGATGAGAAATCAGGTCAATTAGAAAAGCCGGTCAGTGTGACGTGTAAATGCCTGAGCTCATTAGTATTGATGAGTTCACCTGGGTGAGACCACAAAAAAAAAAAAAAAAGTTTACACAGGAAAGCAGAAGTGTCCACAAAGCAGTGTGGGCGGCGCAAAGCAAATTCTTCCCTCTGTCTGAATCAAACGCCGCGAGTCTGCATCCAAGCTGACTCCGTTCGAGGGGGCAGAATGTCCACCCCCCGTTGATGCTGAAGAGAAACGGGACACCCTGCTCCTCCGAAACATGACTCCAAACGCTTGGGTAGGGATGAAATGTAGGTCCAGGGGGGGTCTTTTTAATGGACTCAGTCAATTTAGCTCCCGTTACCTTGGTTGATGTTTGATAATACTCAGTGCAGCTGGCTGCTCCCAACTCATGTCCTTCCACCAGGGTGATGGTGGAAATTTGTGGGCATCGAAGTGAACGTGGCAACCAGAAAAGTGTTTTTTTTGTTTGTTTTTTTATGAAATAGGCTGCACTTTTGTGAAATTTTATAAGCTCTATGTGGAACGAAAAAAGGAACTTTATCAACCAGTTTTGGGGATTTCAAAATAAAGTTTCCGTTGGGGAAAGGCTGAAGACCATTTAATTTTCGTTTCCGTTTCTGTCCCTCGTAAATTTTTGGTTTTTTTTTTTTTTCGGTTTTTGTTTTCGTTGCTTGAACCAGTTCAGAGCCCTGGTTTCAGGATCATGGATAAGGGCTGATCACAAGGAACATGGTAGAGGATCTATGGCAAATGGCAACTCAATCAGACTGTAAAATGTAAAATAAAACCTAATCGATTAAGATTTCACATCATGTCAAAATAATTCAGCTAATTAGACTAAGTCAGTTTGCTTCATGACTTCATGTATTGAACATGCAGTTAAACATGTACTTTGGTGGTGAAAGTTAGTGCCAGCAATGTAGGCTATAAATATAAGAAAACTTAGGGACAACCTGCCTGCTTTAATCATTGACGGAATTGCCCGGGGTTGAAAATGAAAGTGAAACTTAAGACACTTTACTAATTCCTCCGTGTCCCCCTGTTGTACATCTCACTTTGAAAACTTTTATTTGAGGGGGCAGGACCTTTGTTGAGGGGCCAACTGAAGTGGCTCAGGCATCTGTTTTGGATGCCTCCCTGGGTAGGTGTTCCAGACGTGTCCTGCCAGGAGGAGGCCTCGGGGAAGACCTGGGATACGATAAGACCTAGGAACTGTCGGCTGGCCTGGGAACGGATCAGGATCCCCCCGGAGGAGGTAGAGGAGGTGTCTGGGGAGAGGGAAGTCTGGGCATCCCTGCTTAGACTGTTGCCTCCTCCATGGATGGATGGATGGATGGATGGATGGATGGATGGATGGATGGATGGATGGAAATTTTCTGTGACAAGTAAAAGCTGTAAAAAAATAAAATAAAATAAAATAAAATGAAACATTTTTTTGTCTTTGTTTTTTGTTTTAGTGCTTTGAGAAGCTTGTGGACCTTTTAAGAACAAAGGGTTATTGGGGCAAGACTGCACAATGACAAGAGTCATCTTGTAAAAAAAAATCCAAAAATGTTCACATTGTAAATAAGCCAAACTGTGGTTCGGTTTGACCTGGGTACGTCTTCATTAAATCAAAGACTGGCTGTCTGATCCACATCAAAGTATAGAGATTTCACAACCGCAAATTTGGGTTGGATCAAACTGAACAGTTCAGATATAAAAAGGAAGGTGTGAAAGTGCAATAAAACACAGTGGACTGATAGAATATCGCTCCATGTAAAGTTATTCATTGAAGAACATGATGTCACAACCATAAACATAACGTGCGGTTCACTTTTATTACCTTGCAGCCAAATATTAGGTAAAATTCTGCTGGAAGTTACTACCCTATCATTTGGATTAGATCGTCTTTGTGTAAAACTCATTACATACATATTTATATTTGAAAGTACTCAGATATCATAACTGCACAAGGCCATTTGACATTGAAAAAGTAGGTCATGGTCACATATTTTCAATAGGCTTCTTCTCCATCCCAAGGTGCATCCACATTATGAATTTGAAGATTTGTCAATGGGTTCTTCAGATAATGTGATCATGTTGTTGAATGGACAGGCAGATGGACAGACGACAAAATTATTACAATGCCCCTCAGCCAAGGAGTAAAAATCGATTTAGTTTGTAGTATTTTTAAAAAATAATTTAGATATTGGATAGTTAAAGGTCACTTTTTGGGCACTGAGAGATCATACTAATGTAGTGTGCCATATTGTCATTTTTATTTGACTAAATATATTAACTAACATGTTTTTGGCTTGGAAAAGTATTTTAAGGACAGATATGACTGATTTAAAGAGCTTTGGTTAAGATGTGATTGTCCTGGTTGTGCTGCTGCCAACCAGAGCCTTATCCTCAGCACCATCGTATCGTTTCCAGAGTTACCAGTTTCCTCTTTATAGAGCAATACATCACTGTGACACATCTCATCACTGGAAAACGTGGCAGGACAAGCTCTTCCGGTGAGTCTACTGAACCTGATAAGTTCCTGAACTGCTGCTCTTCAGCTGCCTCCGTAAATAAAACAACTTCTCTTTACAAACAGTCCCACTCATCATGATGCTGCAGGGCCTGAAATGTACAGTGTGATGATGATAATAAGTGCAGATTTGACCTCACACACACAAGTTTGTACGATGTCTGTAATCAATGACATATTCTTCTTCCCCCCCGTTCCTTCACTAGAGCATCCATTACATAGATGCCACTATATGAATCTGAAATTAGCTGTTAACCTGAAGTAAAAAAGAAAAGAGTATGAATTCAAATAATTACAGCTTACAGGCCCATTTTATATGCTGAAATTTGACTATGTATTTAGACCCCCTAGGTGTTACTGTTTTGTTTGTCGCACTGAAAGTTAATGATATGTGTAAGCACTGTGTGTTTACTAGAACACATCCAACTGACTGCCATCTTTAATGTTTTTACATTGTACACTTGGCTGATTTCAGCCTCAAACAGCAGTTACTCTATAATTGGACCCGATGAAAAAGCTCTAAAGAATCGTCTCGTGGATCTTCTTCATTTTTTTTTTTTTTTTATTATATATTGCACTTTAGAACATGCATATTTTCACATCATTTCACTGACATAAGATGCACTGATAGCCTGAGGAGCACAAAGTAAAATTATATATAGATATTCCTTGCTGTGATTTGGATTATATACATGGTAAGGTGTAGTCATGCACACATCTCACCATATGCCTGCAAATACCTTCAAACTTTATTAACAGTAACGCAACTGAAGCAAACACACCTTTATCAGTGCATTTACAAAGCCAGTCCACCTCAAATATATACAGTACATACACATATACAGACCAACTTCTCCTTTTCCTCTTGCCTCTGAGGAAACCTAAATAATTATTCTGTGTGTAGTAATGCCAGTAAAGCCAATCCACGCTGGAGCAAGTGCATCCTGCAGGAGTGCTGCATCACATGCACATCAAAGCAATAATAAAGAGATTGGCATTCAGGCAGGCTGCTGTGTTGCCTATGTGTGTGTGTGTGTGTGTGTGTGTGTGTGTGTGTGTGTGTGTGTGTGTGTGCGTGCGTGCGTGCGTGCGCGTCTCCCCTACATAGAGTAATGTGAAACCAGATGGTCTCATGTGAGCATCCTGCAGGGCATACACCTATCTCTGCAGTAATCTGGTGGATCCAGAATTATTAGGAGATTGTTGTTGTTTTTTTATGTAGGATTAAGGCACAAGACACACTTTGTACTTTGATCAGGGTCATATACTTTCAGTGCAGAAGGCTGATGTTCAAATAACAAGCTTAATGTGTTGATCTGTAAAAAGAAAGAAACAAAGAAATCGAAATGATTATGTACAGATTTTCTCCTGTACACATTGTCTTGAGCAAATAAGAAAATAATGCATTCAGGAATCTGTGTTTGACTGGCACAGTTGTCCTTTTTGATTGCATGTCTGACATTTAACTGAAATAGGCAAAGAGCATCAAATCAATTCAGTCACAAAGCACAAATATGCACAAATGCACAACAAAGGGCTAGAAATGTTCACATGCTCCCAAACACATCACATAATAACTGATAACTGTCCTGTAGTTCCAATATCTCTGTTGAGGCGAATTGCAGTATCAAAAACAAACAATAGACCTGCATTTTCAAAGAGAATGAGGGAGGGGATATAAGCGTTTTTACACAAAACTAGAGGCGTGTTAGTTCCATATCTCCGAGCCACTGCTGATGCAGACTGCAGATAGAATTTACCAACGTTGCAGTGTGAGTGCATGTTTACATATGCATATGCACAACGCCACATGGCTCTCCATAGCAACCTCTAGCTCCTGGAATGGGAAAAGATCCAGCTGTTGCCCTTGGCGACAGATTAATGTGTGTGTGCATGTGTGTGAAGTGCATAAATGTGTTAAAACGCCATATCTATCGCTCAAACACCTGGGATCCACTCTCTACTACCCCCCCGCTCCTTTTATGCACACAAAATAGCCTGAAATAAATTCATGGGGGGGGGGGGTCATCCCAGTGCAAAGTTTGCAATTTTTTTTTTTGAATTTAGCAGCACAGAAGTATGACTATCAGACATAAGCATGTGAGAGAATGATTTCAAAGCACAAACTGACTTGAGAGGATGGATTATGGACAATACGTATAGAGGGTTGAAAGGGATCAAAGCCTGGTAAACTGTTTAATACAGAGGTCATAAGTAGCCATTATTCATCTTCAGTACAGGACTGAATTACACAGTTATGGTTTATTTGCAGGTTTCCTTTGGTTTTCTTTGCATGGGTATATTTTCAGATTGATAAATATAGAATAAAAAGTTTATTTAAAGATCCACTTGTGTAAGATTCACGGGAATTACAGGGATGGAATTGCAGAAGTAGAATATGAATTTTTTTTTTTCTTTTGTTTTCATTCATTGTTTTCATTAGACTATAATCACCTGAAAACATGTTGAATTGTTTTGTCTTGGAATAAGTCCTTTGTCTCTACAAACAGAGTAGGTCACCTTTCATAGGTTTGTTTTTACATGTCTTGGCTTGAGACCGACTATCTCCTCTCCACTTCTGCATTTTATACCTGCTGGCATCGAAGTGTTAAGGTGCATTAAGGTGCATACTTGAATGTGACCAGAGTTAATGTCCTCTTTACTGAAGAGGCCAAAACTGACAAAACAAACACTGCTGTTCAAAAGGACTTTGTCTTGTCAGTCCCTAAAATCACTACAGCTGATTTATGCCATCCATACATCATCTGAGACCGTTTTATCCTCAGTAGGATCGTGGGAATCGCTGGAGCCTATCCCAGCTACTTATATGCATGAGCTCAATAAAACCATTGATTAATTAATTAATTAATTTATTTATTTAATTCACTAATTTCTGGCTACATGAACTGAAAACAAAACATGATTCATAAATACATTTTCATCGTCATACCCAACTGAAGAAATATATTCACAGTTAATGTATTCTACAATATATATATTGTATATAATTGTGCAATAATTGTGCAAAATGCCATTATGGAAAAATGAAGCCACTTTGTTTTATTGAGAAATACAGCAGAGCAGATTTGTCTGGGTCACATGTGACAAAATGTAATCAGTAATAGGTAATTACAACTGTTAGCCACATATTCAACCCCTATGACTGTCTAAAATCTGGGGATCACAACGTAGATTTTCCACAGCTCAAAATTACAGTTAAAAAGTAGATTAAGGGGTCTCATGTCCTCTCCCATCAGTCTAATTACAATACCTGAAAGGGAAGTTCACATGCCAATCTACGGCCCAGTCAAAGTCTAGTGATGATGGCGTGGCCCCTTGGCCCCGTCAACAGTGAAAAGTGTGGTTGCCATAGTTTTATTACATTTGCCCATTAACAGCAGAAGAGTTGAATCATTTCTCATGTAGTTTACCCTAAAACATAACAGATTGGTTTTCCTGATGACAAACAGCATCCTGGACACACTTGGATAACAGACAAAAT
>JAPTYQ010000012.1:7089408-7113097 GCA_029814465.1 Ostorhinchus cyanosoma | reverse complement strand
GTTTACCCTAAAACATAACAGATTGGTTTTCCTGATGACAAACAGCATCCTGGACACACTTGGATAACAGACAAAATAACAAAACGCACCACTCCAACAAATAACTGATAAATTGTGATGATTTAGTGAAAAAATATTGAACAGTTATCCAGTTCTGCTCCAGAAAGTGGCATTATCCTTTACATGGAAGTGAAAACACAAGCTGGGTCATTCTGAACAACAAAGTTGACCGTGCACATTTGCTTCTATAAAAAACAAGAATAGCAATAGTGTTTATATTAAGTCTTCACCCATCAGAGCTCATTTGAACAGCTGCCTCTGAGCCCTATCAGTTCCATGAGTGGACAAACAGCCCACTCCACTGCAAATAACTGTCACTGCCATCATTATTGGTTGTGGTGTGTTGTGAGCTGAACACAGGCGGTCCACAAATTTGTTTTGCTCATCAGTCAAGGCAACAACCTGAATATATTATATGGCATTTAGATAGACACGACACGGTTTGCTAATGAGGTTCAAAAGTTTGTGTGTAAAACCAAAAACACAGCAGTGCTTGCTGTCATCATTATCATGAGCCACTTCCTTCCAAAATGCTTTGCGCACTTCTTAGTGGTTTACTTCCAGAAATATACTCAAAGCTGGCTTTGCAGGGCAGTTTGGGGGCTATCATCAACTAAATTTTGACATTTATAAGAGGTGACCTGAGAAATGCTGTCTGTGGCAGCCTTAAATGCGATGAGGACATCTTTAATCTAATCAGGAATCCCCAGCAGAGGATCTTTTTCTTGAGTCCAGTCAGTAAATCACAGCTAATTTGATTCTATCGATCACTACACATCACAGGCTGATATCTTTTAACCTCACACACAATGTACAGGGAAAAGAGATGGAGACCTTACAACCACCTTTCTGATCTCAGTAGCTTCCTTTTTGGCCTCAGGTTTACTTTTAGATGTACACTAATAGCTCTGATTTTTACAACTTAACCAATATCGCCCCCCAGTTTGAATTCCATACATGTTTTCCTCAGCAGGTGTAGTGTCTCTCTCTTCCCCTGTTTGACTGAACAGCCTGCTGACCTCATGGTTATTGTTTAGTATTGTTTAGATTTTGTTTGTTGCACATTACGTGGAATTGATGAAATAAAGCACCTTTTCTTTGTTTAAGAAAATAGCTGTGTCATCTCATATTACATTCTGTGAGCCAGGTTTGTAGATATTTTGGTGAAGTCCACCAAACCTCTGAACCAAACTCCTGCTTTGGAAGGTTTTGCAGTGTTAAAAATGGAAGGAGTTAAACCTGCAGTTGGAGGGAGAAGAACCAAAAGCCGGCTGGAATAACTATATGGTAAATGGACTGCACTTATATAGGGCTTTTCTACTTTCATGGTGCTCAAAGCACTTTACATAGCCTCACATTCACTCACCAGTAGGCAGCTGCTGCCAGACCTGCTGGGAGCAATTTAGGGTTCAGTGTGTTGCCCAAGGACACTTCAACATGTGGACAGTCAGAGGCAGGATTCAAACCGTCGACCCGTCAATCACTGGAAAACCCGCTCTACCAACTGAGCCACAGCCGCTCCGGACTGAGTCAAAGTATTATATGACAACAATATGACAACATTATATTATATTATATTATATTATATTATATTATATTATATTATATTATATTATATCAATGTTGTCAGTCTATAATAATAACAATATAACAACATTATAAACACACCCTTCCATGTTTCTCCTTCTACATCAAAAAGGCAAATTGCCAGATTAACAACAAACCTATCTATAATTAAATCAAGCAGTTAATGTCAGTTATAGGGAATCATACTGTAGCACATGTCAGTGATGACGACAGGATGTAGTTAATGAAGTTCACGATGTAGCAGTGTGAAAGCAAAAATATATGAGAGAATGAGAAAGTACACTTAGTCTCACTTGGTTGTTCTATTAAATATCTTCACCATATATTATCCAGAGTCTCCTAGGTGATCCTCAGTCTTGTGTGTCTTTCCATACCTGCTCACACAAAACTGTATCATATCTCTTGATTTTCCTACAGCAGTCTACAACAAACACCCGGCTCTTGCCTGTTTACTGTCAGTTCTATGAGCTAGACATAAATCAAGTCAACAGTTTGCAGTATGGAAAAAAAGTAAAGCCCACATTTCTCGAAACAACACAATATATATTTAAAAACTGTGAAAGAAAACACATGTGGAAGAAGTAAGGAAGGAGGCAGCGTGTGGTACCAACTTTGAAAGAATATTTGGATGGAGAGAATCAAAACAGTGGTATTTTATGGTAATTGAAGGAAGCAAAGCTACGTGTAGATGGTAACATTAGTGGAATATTCATTTTCATTAGCCAAATCAACAGCTTGGTAATATTGTCTTTTTCAGAGTAAAGGCAAAAACTGGAATAAGTTATGCATAGAAATGTAGACAGCATTGCAACAGTTTCTCTAAAAACAGCAGTTTGAAGTTATCCCTGGCTTCAACAAAATCTCCTACAAATTCTTATGGCTATACTCCTAATTTTCTTACCAAAGGACTTAAGATGAATCAGTGTGTGGACAGTCATTAGTTACATTTCATCTTGCTTTGTACATTTTGTGATATTGTTATACCTAATATGTTAACATCACATACTGGCATTTCCTTCTTATATCACACTTTTAGACGAATAAAACAAAACCAAAATCTTCTGTTCAAAGAGCATTTTGCAGGTATTCAATGTGTTTTATAGACAGAACAGAGAGAGATACCATTTAATTCATGTTTTACAAAGATATTGATGTAAATGAGTCAGTTTCACCTGTCATTTGTTAGCATGTTTATTGGAAGCTCCAAGAATTAGTCCGGACTCTTTTCGGTCTCATTTTTGTACATTTATTGAATTAACTTGATCTGATCACAAACAAAGCCTCAGTCAGCTGAGGGCCATTCACCCCCATGGAGGACAGTGGAATGGCCCCGATCTTCTAAAAACACATCAGTTTTATCCTCCTTGTAAGTTGATCCTCAGTCTATGGGGGGGGGGTCACCAACAATAGGCTGGTGACTCAAAGTCAAACAGATGTTTTTCCCTATACTGACTGTGCTTTTCCATCTTATCTCTTGTGATTTACAATCCTTTGAGGGCATATGTAAATCTTCCACTTTGTTGTGTTAACCAAGGTGCGACCCATACCCACACTGGCCTGAAGAAACCCCTCACCCAACAGTGAAAAGAAAGGAATTCAGTGAAACAAAGAAGTCTAGTGAAACAAAGGAATTTTAACATTAACCACTAGTTACTAAAACGATTAAACTAAAGATCTTAATCATGTATTAAAATAATATTTCAGTTTGGAGGTTGATGCACCTGTGACCACACCCACCAGTGATTGTTGCGGTCTGCTTCGCTGCTGTCTCCTCCCTCATATTGCCACACCTCCTTAACTACGATCACTTCCACCTGTGGCTCCCAGTTGTGCCTCATCAATATATCAGCCGTGCTGGTTTGTTCAACCCGTGCCAGATTGTCTTTGTAGCATACATGGCTCTCCAGCCTTTGTTCTCTGTCTGATTTCCCGGTTTAGACACAGCCTGTTCCTGACAAAATCAGATCAAATTCATCAAATCAAATTTTATTTATATAGCACCAAATCATAACAAAAGTTATCTCATGACACTTTACATATAGAGCCAGTTGAAACCAGACTCTGACCACGGGTCCTCGTCGCTACCGTGATAAACCCAACCGTCTTCTGCCTCTGACCACAAGATCTGCCTGTTCCCTGGTTCTCATCTGCCCATGACTGTGCAGAGTCCTAGCCTCCTATGATGCTCTGACATTCCCTCAGTGAGAGTGCTCCCAACTTGTTTCGTCTTTCTGTTTCCACAAACCACTGCCTTTCCTTGACCTAGCGACAGTGTTCTTGCCTGCCACGGAGGAGACCCGGGTTCAAATACAGAACATGTGCTTGCTCTCACAACTCAGTTTAGCATCTGTGAAAGAACTAATAAAGACTATTTTTGATTGTTGCATTTGGGTCCTCTCCACATTATCCGTGATTGCAGGGTTCTAAACACAGCTTCAGGTAAAGGGAGACATTAAGTAACTAGAAGTCAGTGGAGGACACATTCTGGGCGTGTTACAGGAAGGTCTTCTATAAAAATTTACCTCACCTTCTTCAGTAGTACATGTACAGAAAATAGAAGGATATGGAGACAGATTTACAAAGGCAGCCCAAATTACAGAGGGAGCAATCCAGAAAAAGTACCTAAAGCAGTGACCACTTTTTGTGAGCAATTTACTAATGACTCCCTTCAATAATAACTTACACTGTTTGACCAGAACCAACTCGATTTAGTGCTGAGCCAAATGAGTGCACATAGACACAAGGTGAGGGAATGGGGATTCAACAACACAGTGAAGGTTTTATGCTTGTGTTTCAGTCTAGAACAGCTCAACAGACCAAAGAAGAGCAGAGGACGGGTTATCAGTGGTACAACTGTTAAGGGACTGAGTCTAAAATAGTGGCTATAATGCTTTAAAATCTTAATGCCCAACCTGTTCATAAAAGCAGATGTAGATCACCATGTCAAGGGTGGAAAATAGGTAGAGGAAATGAAAGAAGATGGCAAATACCACAAAGCAGGCACGTGCAGAGGTGCCATTCATGGCTACTGTAGAACTATTCTAACTTCAATTCGCAATTCATATAATTCTGAGGTCAAACCTTTGTGTTTATTCTACATGGCAGGTAGGCTATAATTTTTAATATCTGAAATACAGAGGAAACATGGCATGCTGTTTGTAGCAGCATCAAAACCAGCAGAAATACATCACTATATCTCAGTATTTCATCAGATGATGTTGGGATGGAGCTTCATGACTTCATGTGAGAGTAAAACCTTCGTTTGACTTGTTCAGGCTCCTGGTGATTTAGTAACCTCATAGCAGTGTTTTCCAGTAATAAGCGCACATCCAATAATGATCTCAAGAATAACTGTGAAAATTAAGACTATTTTGTAGTTGATTTGCTCAATCTGATCTCATAAGGCCTTCCTCTGTCCCTCCAAATGAATAAATACAAGCTATGAAAATTCTTTCTCTTCTACCATCAGCCCTCTATTGTTCAGCAGAACGTCCTCTGGGCAAAACTGTCATGATCATACAAGCACAAATGGGTTAAGACATGCTTTTTTTTGTCTTACACAATGGTACAATCAGCTGGAAACTGACAGTCATGTTTTGGAACTCCTCAAAATGCCTCCTTCCTGTTGGGGTTTTACTGCCTTACCCCCGCCCCCCCAGACTTGGCTTCACTTGTCTTTTTTTTCCCCTCCATCATCACTTCTCATGACTTCCCCTGCTGCTCCTAATACCATCCACTTCTGTCTTCTCTCTTTTTTTTTTTTATACCTCTCTTGTTTGCTTCCATCCCTCCCCTAGCACCCACCAATCCGTTCATGTTCCATCCGTTCGTGTTCTTCCATTCTTCCTGCTCTCTGTTTTCTCTCCACACTTTGCTGTTAGAAGTGGCAGCAGGTCACATCAGCCCGAAGCCAAGCTGTTTCGGTCTGAACCATGCCTGGCCAACTGTTCTGCTCTGTTTGGCACACCTGACTGGGACGAGGTCTTTACACCAACCCCCGCAGCCCACCCTTCAAATCCCCACCATCAGCATCTTCCTTCTCCTCCTCCTCCATTGCCCCACAACAATCAGACTCCACACCAGTCTCTGAGCCCATTCTCAACTGTCATTTTCCTAATTGTCACACTGTCTGGCTTCTATTTTTCTGCCAAGTTTAGTACTTGTCCACCTGAATGCCAAACACTGGAATCATCCAACAGGGCTATACCCCACTGCGTCTGGCTAAAGGCAAACGCTGTGCCCAGCCAATACATCCCAATTATCCTAACAACCCTGATTTTCCATCAGAGCTTCATCACAAAACAGCACCATATCTCTGCTCCTACTAACAGATAATTATCAGCTAAACTGGACCACATACTGGAGACTTCATTTTGTCCAGGCAGCCATGAAAATGCTCAAATCCCTTACAAAATGCACCTGTTAATCTTCCTGGAACAAATTGCTTTACATATAGTACAGGCCAAATCTGCCATGTTGTTAGTATCATGAGAGATAACAGTTAATATTTAGATATCACACAGGAGCAACAGACAGCTAATAAAAATGGTTCTGATGGATTTATGTAGCACTTGGCCAGTACTGGATATGCATTAATATTGTAAAAAAAATGTACTGTTTTTTTTTTTTTTTACTTCAACCAAGTAATGTAGCACATTATTATGTTTGTAGTCCTAAAACTATCAATTTAACCCAGGCAAAGTACACTATATATTGTTTAGAAGAAGTGGAGCTACTGATGTTTGAAGTGCTGTTTTAGATTTGTCTATCCCCATCATTGCATTTTGGAGCCAGAATTGTCTATATTTGCACTAAAGGGTGAAAGAGCGGGAGCATGAAGGTTGATGGGTGAAGCTTAGTGATATGGTGAAATGGGAAAACTCTAATTATTTGCATGACAAAACCAAAAAGTTGACAAAATGAGCTGCACAAACCCAGCTGCCTGATACATTCTCCTGAAGGTGATTTTCCATTTTGCACTGAAATTGTTATCAATCTGATCAGCTTGTTTCTAATAAATTATTTGTTCCTATAAAAACAGAACAAATACAGCACAGACCAGGATTAAACAAGCACCCCAAAGCTAATCAGATAGATAGAAATTACATCCACCATGTCACACAAACAATGCAGCTGCTTCCATGACCTGTGCTATTAATCACATTGCTTCAGTTATGTAGGAAATGATGTGATGTTCATCTTTTTGTATAGTTTATGGTTTCTATGATATAGCTAAAAATCCCTCTTCTCTACTTTTACATTGTGCAACAGATGGCATTCAACATTAAGATGCATTACCATCAGTGCAGACCATTATTATTATCTCCTGAACCAAAAATCCCAGAATAAACAAAACTAAATCAGGCTCTGCATTTCTTGTAGCCACTGTAAGTGAGGATGGTTACAATCTACAACTTCACTGTTAAATACACATAATGAACCTTCATTTTATTTATTTATTCATTTGTAACTGCAACAAATTAAAATTATGTCTATTTTGTAATTAAACTGCATAAAATTATTGTATGTTTCTGTTGGGTTCAGTATGAGCATCAGGTCGATTTGCCGAGCCATCAGATGAATGAATTCATTGTTATTATGCACTATTGTGGGTCTACTGATATAATTGCATACATCTAATGATCTCTGCCATTATTCCATCACTGATTACAGATCCCTTGTTTATGAAGTAATGATGGCTGAAATTATGATCATCTCTTTTACCCATCATTAAAGTGTGAACTTTGTTTCACATTTTGATGTATATTAATTAAGTTAACCAGCAATTGCAATGTAGACATAATGTTATACAGATACATATTGTATCTGTAATTGCTTTAGATGACATCGAATTACTGTATTTGCATGTAGCTGCAGGTTTGTGTGTTTATCTCTCAAACTTTTACCAAGGGCAGTAGAGGAGAAAAGGGGGAGGAGACAGTGGGAGGGCTGGCTTTGACAGGTGGACGGATGACAACTATTCAGCTACCTGTATCTGAGAGCTTTCCTGCACTTTGATCCATGGCAGACGACTGATTTCTCAACATACAGACAGATGTTATCATCAACGGGAGATCCAGGTGACAAATGACAGTGTGGGAAACGAGGTGAGGGTGGCGGGCTGGAGGGCTGGGGCAGGGGTGAAAAGGAGGCAGGAGGATGGAGGAGGAGGAGGAAAAAGTGACAGTGAGTGAAAATGAGATGGGAGGAAAGTGGAAGAAAGGAGTCTCAAGGAGGAGTAAGAGGACAGACAGGCAAGCAAAGCAGAGACAGACAGGATGGTGAAACTACTGAGCACCGAGAGATGCATATGCACATAGAAACAGAGACATATATCAGGAAAGAGAGAAAAAGATGCCATGAATAGTAAACTGATAACTGGCAGGATGAGAGGGATGCTGCACTGCCTCCAAATTACTGACTGCAGCTTGTAAACATGATGCTGGGCAGAACAAAAACTGCTGCTGTATTGATCAACAAGAGAAAAAAAGAGAGAGGTGAATCCAAAGGAATAACCAACTACATTCACCTGCCAGGCCAGTTATTTTCAGCCCCAACAGGTGTTCTGCATGTGTCAGTGTATATATCAGAAACATGTACGCACTGCATTGTCTTTAATGCTGTTTTATACAGATGGTTGGATATGTGCAAACTACAGAAAATGCTAATACAACACTGTTTAGTCTGTGCTGCTGTCCTCTGAAGCATGCGGCACAGCTTGGCGCTTGTGAGCATCACAAAATGCAACAAGTCAAGCTGGACAGACACACACACACAAATACACACAGACACACACACGCACCCAGCCTGCGTTTCTATGGAAACAGAGCCCTCAAAGAGGGCAAAGAGTTTTCAAGGATTCTAAAATGTGCTCAGAGAGGTTCTGACTCCCAGAAAAACTGTTGCGTTAGGAGAAAAATGTAAGCACTTCTTGTTTGATGCCATCAACGAGCCATGAAGTCGTTTGATTTATGTCTTTGGTATATATTGTCTTGCTCGACGTTTAAAAGCTTCCTCAGCTTTTCCAGATCCAACAGAGCCATTTGGTATGCAGCACAAAGGCTTGGCCCACTTCGTTCGGGCAGCATATAGCGCATTTAGCTTGACAAAAGACATTAAAATAGATGTCTAATCCTTGACTAATTCGAACCAAATCCTTTTGTTCATGTCCTGTCACATCATAAGCACCCTGTGAGCCATGTTCGTACACATGGAGGGGAGGGAGAGGTACCTTATTCCAGGCTTTCAGACAGACTATTGTTGTTTAGAGAGCCCCACCACCGGCCAAACCACCCACACACACATACACCAATCATCCCCCACTCCTACTCCGCCACCCACCATTCTACCCACACCACCATGTACACCTCTGTAAATTTTACTTCCAGGGTGGGAAAGCCTCCAAAACAATATTTACACACAAAACTGTTCCATGAAACTCATGAAATTCCTCTGTCAGTTAGCTTCTTCTTATAAAAATGTGATCGGCAACTATTGTCAACTAACAGATCCTCTGCTCTTTGAAAAAAAAATCACCCAGCGTGCTCTGCTGTTTTACTTGGACCAGGACAGGACTGCCTTTTGGTCCCGCTCCAGTTTCGACTCCTTTCTCACTCTGTCAGGCAAACAAATTAGCAAAAGAGACTTGACCCCTGTTCAAAGCAAGGGCACTGCTCGGAAATTGGAATTGGTGACTCGATTAGAGACTCCACACAAGCTCAGTCCACGGATGCATGTCAGCGCTTCGCCCTGTATGTGCTGAGAGCCTGTAATTAACACAGCATTGATGCTCATCTGTGACAAGCGTTGACTACAGTTTGAGCAGATTCATTTTAGCCATGAATATACAGTATGCACATGCAAATGGGTATTTTATATTCAAAGCATTAATGACTTCCTCTTGTGATTTGATAGCTTCCATAAATGTATCATAAAAGACCCATTAAAGTCTAAGCACAAAAAGTGTTCTGTTCACCTGTGCAGGAAACTAAAGCAACGACAGTTTCATGTTTTTCCACTCTCAAAATGATCCCTGACGCCACCCAAACAGTGTTAACAGTCCACATCTATCTGCCAGAACATGCACAATCTTGCTTACTTTTTTTTTTACTTTCTGTAATGGTTTTGTCAATACCCCTATTAAACAGGTGGTAATAGCATCTTGACATATAGCCTGTTCACATTAGCCTGACGCTTTTTTGTCCTTTTTCTTCTGCCATTACACCCTATTTTGTCAATCCACACTATATTTTATCCACGTTCTCATCTATTCTCTCTCTCTCTCTCTCTCTCTCTCTCTCTTTCTCTCTCTCTCTCTCTCTCTCTCTCTCTCTCTCTCTCCATTTCAAGTACATAAATGCCAGGCGGGGAGTAGGGGGAGCAGGGATGTTTCTAAACCCAAACAGACAGATAGATTTGGGCTGCTTATTGAATCCATTTGTCTTTGGATTGGCACTAATGAAAGAGCTATTAGGCCGAGAACACATTAGGCTCTGCATATGTGTGTGTCTGTGAGGGTGTGTGTATGTAACAGAGAGAGGGACAGGGAGAGCAATGATGGGTTACCTTCCCATTGGTCGCTAAAGGCCAACAGTCCATGAAAACAGAATATTAGTCCCCTCCGCTGTAGGTCGCTCTTTAGCAGTCCTCTGGGTGCTATTAGAGTAATGTATATGGAGTGGCTGCAGTGGTTTAATGCTTCCTTAAACACTCAGCATGACTCATCTTCACAGATGGGAAAGGACTTCGTGGAAGGGTCAGCTTTGTTTGTGGACTTGCACTAATTATAGTATTTAGATGTAGAGTATGAGGTGTTTACTTGACTAAAAGGAGACGGACGAGCCCAGCTGCTGTCCTGTCAGCTCAGATGAGCCTTGTCGCACTGCTGTTTTGTTCTCCACTGACGAACTGCTTCTTAAAAATATTTCCTCCACCTGACGCTGCACATCTCTCAGCCCGATCCTCCCACTTCAGCAGTTAATTCAATAAACAAACCATTTGTCGCTGTTCTACTCAGTATCTATCTTCCTGATTGAATGGAGTCTAGCTTCAGTGATTGTCTCCTGCTGTTTTGGTGTCTTTCTTTTCTCCAAAAATCTAATTCATTTTAAGTTAAGGCTTGATGATATGCTCAGCAAATTGGAATTTCAATTAGAAATGGAGAGAGTGCAAGCTTAAGGAAAACCCATCACTTGCCACTGATTGCAAAACAAAATAGTCTGTTCCTCTAAAAAAGCTTCACTCTGAAAGGTTGTGTTAGGTTAAGGCAATCTCACTTAAGTGTTGGTGTGATGTTTGGAGCCTAGAGAAACTGGTAATGGACAGAAGTTTTTAGGCTGTTTCACGGATTAAATCATCTAAGTCAGCCGGGGAGGCATTTAATTGAAAAAATAAAAATTAATTTAAAAATAAAAGTGCAATAATCTATACAACATATTAGAAATGATTTATGAAAAATTCACAAATGCAAGTCAAAACTACAACATGTTTTGCTAATTTTCCCTCTGCTTTTGGTTTCCACCATCTCCACAGACAGAAACGTACTGTATAACTGTTTTTGTTAGGTTTGGTGTTGTGATGTTCTCTTATGTGATTGTGACTTTATGTGAGATTTTCAAGTCTATTAATGTTGCACGCTGTTGCTTCTGAAAAAGTTTTTTTTTTTTTCATTTATTTGGTTTCTACCTTTTTTTAACAGAGTGCAGAGAACATGCAAAAGTAGCAATAAAACACCATTTTGAACACATTTTTACAGTGAACATTTAATTCATGATTCATGAGGTGACTAATCAGCTGATTGCAGAATCTTCCCACATACTCTGACCAAGTGCTAAAATTGTCTGGTACAACAGGTGTAGATTGATGAGACCAAAGTAGTCTCATCCGTGAGAACAAACTTCCATTTTACATCAAAAACACCAACAGAATAATAGTTTTAAACAATAATAGTTCCAATAGTGCTTCTACACTGTAAATTATTTGGTTCTTCCGAAGATAAAAAAAAAAAAGATTTAGAATTGATCGACAATATATCTTATTTTAAGTGTTAACTTCTTATTTTAAGTGGTACTACATTCGTAGACATGCTTATTTCTAGATTTAACAGCCTTAAAGACATGTTGTCAAGTGAAACAAGTGTTGCCAGGCACAACAAACCCCGCCCCTCTCAAACCTTTTACCTGATTTGCCCCATCTCTTATTATTGCAAAAACACATTTTTTATTACCTTGACCTTGACCTTTGACCTACATTCACCAAAATTTAATAGGATCTATTCTGGACCACCTTGCACCATTCCTGAAAATTTCATGGAAATTGGTCCTGTAGTTTTTGCGTACATTTTCTAAACAAACAAACATACAAATCAACCAAAAACAATACCCTCGCCTCTCCCTTCGGTGGGCGGGGTAATTATCTTGTTACACGGACAATATTGCACTTGTTTTGAGTACCTTTTTCCTCAGATTTAGTGTTTCTATTTTGTTTTAGACACCTTTTTTTGCAATGTACTCTGTTCATTAAAGCCACATATAATATACGTAACATACAGCATCACCTGACAATACTATTCAGACTGACTTATTGACTCCAAAACAATTTATGGAAACACATAATAACATTAAAAAGTGAAAAACTGAAAGGAACTTAAAAGCAAACCAAGGAATGTGTATGTCTTGTTCATACAAAATCAATGCACACACTGTAATCATGGAACTAGAGAATGGGAAGGTGCTCATTTCTTGCCTATTTCAGTCAGGTCCTATTGCAAAAAAAAAAAAGAAAGTTGTATCTCAGTGAACAGGTCAACAAAAAAAGCAGAAATCAGTGGAATAAGGGTGAAATGATTTGACTGATTCTGGCTTACATCACAAACCATTTAAAAATGTTTAGAATTTTACATGGTGTATGCATTATTTAGAGTAACAACGTATTTGTGGAAAAAAAAACAACTCTGTAAGCCCTTACAGCATGTTTCCCTTTTTAGTCTTGAGTTTGATATATGTGTGAATGTGAGTGAATGATTGTCTGTATATGTCAGCCCTGTGATGAACTAGACACATGTCCAGCGTGTACCCCGCCTTCACCCCTGTGACCCTCATATAATGCACTATAATATTTTTGAGTGGTTTCAACTAGTTCCCCAAAAATATATCGTGGTCACTTCTTTGTTCTTTGTATACCTCTTCGTTTGCTGTGTGATATTAGACAAGCGTGTTGTGGGTTTATCATAGCAGTCCTGGCTTTTAAATTTGCATTCAAGTCACATAAGCGTCTCTCATAATTGGATTGTAATACTTGTTACTATTTGGAAATTTGTTCCTTTTACTAAGTAGCAGATGATGTTTTTTTTTTTTTTCATCTAGCTAGTTAAGAGTCTTAGGATTCTGTAAACATCTTAAGTTGGTAAGCTTTGTAAATGACCCTCTGGGTTTTTCAGAAATTGTTCTTTGGGGGAAAAATTGGACGCTTACACCAGATACTTAAATGTAAATGCAATGTAAAGAGGCACATGCTGGGACTATGTTTACCGGCTAAAAGAGATCTGTTTTGTTTTGCTTCTTAGTTTTTTGCTTAAGCAGTCATCTGCTGCTGGAGGAAACACCACAGAGGGAAGTAAAACTATAAGCAATACAAAAACAGGCTAAAAGCTGCACAGCGTAAACTCTCTGTGGGTTTATTAGAGTGAGAGGAGTGGTACTCCGACTGCATCTCTCAACCTTCATTTAATCTAGGACTAGATTAACAAAAAGGCCTCTTTTCCAACTGAGAACCAACACCGAAAATGGTGATAGAGCAATGACAACAATGCACAGAAATGTACTTCACTGAAGCACAAATGTGAGGCACTTGAACTTGAGTATTTCTATTTTATGCACATTTATATTTCTGCCCTATTGCATCTCAGGCCAAGTATTATACTTTATCCTTCACTAAATTCTTGTCAGCTTTGCTTATTGTTTTAGATGATGATCATACGCAGTGGATAAGCTTTTAAAAGCCAGTGTGTTAGGTGAGGTTTTTAACTGTGTGTTGGAATGTAGAAATCTGCCAGAACCCCAAACAACTTCCTGAACTTCAAAGTCAGACAAGTTATTTCTATTTTCCTCTCTGGAGACTGTTTAGTAAGGGTGTTAAAGTCAAAAATTAGTTCTAGCTACAGACAAAATTATGACGAAGCTTTCACAAAACTTAGTCCAACTTTCTTGCCCGTGTAAGTGCAGTCAGAGAAAACACCCTGACTCTGGAGTACATGAGCTCTATTGTGAAGCAGCTACAAGATTTCACAGTCTCACACTCCCCTTCTGGCAATCTCACTTCAACGCCGATCTATTACCACATGTAACATCATGGCTGGGTGAGAGCTGCTTTTTCTCCTCCCTCCTTCCACTCCCCTTCCCTCCCAAAAATGCCTCATCAAGGTCTGAGTCAATGTGAGCCTGTGAGAAATTAAATTCTCCTAATTAGGCCAGCAGATTTGCCTGCTTTATCCTCCTGCCTCCCAAACCTCCCCTCATCGAGACAAATCTCTAATTAATCGGCGCATGCTGCTGTTGACTATACTTCAGAGGCTGGGC
Source organism: Ostorhinchus cyanosoma (assembly GCA_029814465.1). Classification (NCBI taxonomy): domain Eukaryota; kingdom Metazoa; phylum Chordata; class Actinopteri; order Kurtiformes; family Apogonidae; genus Ostorhinchus; species Ostorhinchus cyanosoma. The sequence continues at coordinate 7,098,875 of JAPTYQ010000012.1, read as the reverse complement.
CTCAATGAATGGTGAAGGGATTCTCATGCTTCTGTACTCAAGAAATAGGATTCTAAAAAAAGGCTATTATAATCAGAGCTCTCCCAATATATGTGTGGTAAGTGTGTGTACATTCGCCAAGGGGTTATTCAGTGTTTACATCAAAGAAAAAGTGCTCCGGGCTGCAACTGAGAATGGTATAGAGCTGTGTATTTATTACCCGTACATGTTGTATGAACTTTTATTTCTTGTCTGTGCACTTTAACATCTGTGAGGCATTCGTTGTGTGTATCTGAAAACTCTGCATATGGACAAATGAGCATAATGAGAACAACAGGGCAAAGATACAGGATTTCTACAGATTTCTTCAGCTCATTAAGGATCAAAGTTGCTGACCCAGGCTATTTCAAAAATTTCAATTGCAGACAACTATGGCATCATTGTTTCACTTTGCCCCTCCAAAAATATGCACAAACAACATACAGTAATGGATGAAAATGTATGTCTTTCAGGCATGAGACTTACAATAGAGGATGATACACATATCTGAGTGAATGATGCTTAAGAACAATCAGAGCAAAAATAAGACAGTTTCAGAGTTCCTCCCCTGCAGGGCACAAGACTGAGATCATTTGGATGTGATACAGCTACACAGCATCAATATATGAACAAAAATAGATCATGTTTAATGTTAAAGAAGAAGAAGAAGAGTGTAGAGGTAGAGGCCAGGATTTGTAGATGTACAATGAGTAGGAGCCATGACTATGACTGTCTCAGATATTAATGCTTTTCTATACCATGCACACTATCATGTTATGTCCCCTTGATCAGACGGGTTAGGCCAATGATGTACTTGTCTTTCACTGCAACGTATACTTGAAGCCACGGTACGAACAGTGGGTACAGTTGTCACTGCTTAATGTAAAAAGCTTAATGTAGATTAATGCCCAAGAACAGTGATCGATCATCACCAAAGTTTGTGTAGACATTTCTAGTTATGGCCACTTTCACCTCTCCAAAAATCTAAATGAAAACCCTAGAATTATGGATGCTGTCCACATTAAAGGTGTGATATTTTACTTTTTAAAAATGAAATTATGCATTTTTAAAATATTTCTCCTCGGTCTACATAAACTGTAAATGCTCTGCTTGGGTCTGAATTCTTCATTAATTAAACCCCACAGGTCCATCTTCAACCCTATTTCTAAGTAATGATGCGCAGAAAGGCAGTTTGGAGCACTGGCCTTTTAAATGTTCGAGTCATTTCATCCCCCATCCCCTCCAGGTTGTTGGCTGTGCTGCTCTGTCCCGTTCAACCAACAACTGAACGTTTTAGGTAATCAGCTCAAAGTTCGGACATATTTTCAGTATGGACTACAACCACTGCAGCTGACAAACAATTATGGCAGACTGGAGATATGTTCATTGGAAGTCTTGACCTTATATGTGCAAATGTCATAACATAACTAGTTATAGACGTAACAAATTAAGCAGCAATTAAAAACAAGTTGTCGAAATCCACTTGATTTTTGCCAAAATGTATAAAGATAACTTTGAAGCACCTGGAGGGTTGAAATTCAAACTTTTTGTACTATTAGGGTCCAAATACACAAACACAGGTATCACAGGTATAAAAGCAGGTTTAGCAAAATATGACCCCTTTAAGCCTTTTCCTCTCCATAGGTGGAAAACACAAACAAACAAACAAACAAAAAACATAGTTTCTTCTTGGAATATTGGTTTTCTGTCATTCATTTATTCGTTCATTCATCTTCTGAACCGCTTCATCCTCCAGAGGGTTGCGGGGGTGCTGGAGCCTATCCCAGCATTAGAGATAATGTGGTGATGATTGATCACTGTTTTCAGACATTAAGCTACATTAAGCTTTTTTTACATTAAGTGTTTTAGAATGTCCTGAAGAAGATGCTGAGAAGACAGAGATGTGGGTGGCGGTGTGACCATGGATACAGAGATGGCACCTCTACGGACAGTGCGAGACTATGAGCCTAAGACCTGACTGGTTATTTTTTAGGTAACAGAATAAAGTAACATGGTAGAAGTTAGAGGAACATTGATATATGAAGTAATCTGATTAAAATATGACCCATCATATGTATGTGTTCAGGATCATGCGCTGTCCATGGTTCTGAATTACACACTAATGTGGAGAATATGAACACTGACCTTCACTGTTAAACATAATAAAAATTAGGAGTCATAATAAGACATCAAATGAAGAAATTTGAAGTAGAAGGCATAAGAATAAAACAAAGATACAAAAGAAAAATAGAGGGACCTAAACATTAAAAGCACTAACCGTCCGTTACCGAGCACCCATCACTCTGTGGACTACATTATCTCCGTCCAGGTTTTGTGTTGTTTTTTCATGTTTATTTTTCTGTTGATAAAACAGTTTCCCTTCAGCACCGTGCCCTTTGAGTCCAGTCATTTACTCCATCTTGAAAATTCGTATATGACCCCCTCTAAGAACGGCACAAATGCCACATGAATGATGTACTACTGCGTATTATGAACACCTTACGTCCACATTAAGAATGCCGTGAGAATCTCTGTCCGTACGTCTGATCATGTGAACGCCGTAAGGGAGCCCTAAAATGACAACATAACGTGTTCTTGTGATCCACTTTCAGCCGCCGCTGGAACATGGGGTTCTGGAATGGCCTCCTGAGCCGAAACATCATGTGTTGTTCTTGGATTGTTCCTAAGGCATTTGTTAGGCCACCCTACAAAAGAGGAGTTTGTAGCACATTTGTAGAAAATCTTGCACAAGATCATCCATTTGGCTACGAACTTAAGAATGGTCTACAAACTCTACATTCTTATAAGTCTGCCTTGAGAAGGTCATACAAAATGGTCCATAAATCATTTGCACGGTGTTTGTAGCCCTTTGTAACAGCATTTTTGACTAAGGTATGAAGCTGCTTCACATACCATGGGTCCATTTGGGGCATCAGTTGTCCCTAAAAATGAATGGTACAAGTATGCAAGATGCAGTCTGCACATAAGCTGCAGGGCCAGTGTATAAGCACTGTGGGAGTTGTTTTATTATTATTAAACCCAAGGGTGACATTAAGCAGCTCTGCAGAACTAATTAGGTCACTGTTTGTGTTGTTCTGTAGTCAGGAACATCCCAGTGGACTCCTGAAAATACTAATGGTGTTCCCCATCACTTACTTACACTGCCAGAATAAGAGATACATGCCATTGTTACCATAGTCACAGTGTGCTAGATTTAGGGCCCTGATGTTCTTTCTATGACTGCGGTGCTGTCTTTTTTTCTATTATGATTACAGAATTATCCACAAAGTAACCTCCTTGAGTGTCAACAAGTTTACTGGTTATATACAGACAGATCAGTCATAAATGATCACTGACGCCTCTGTGGTGTCAAACCACTGTTATGAGGATTGCAGTTTTGAAGCCTTGTGAGGGTCGTCACCACCTTGTGTTGTTGGAAACATAGGTGGCCCTACTTGAAGATGAGAAGAACGCTTGGGAAAAGCTAAAGTTCTGCAAACACAGTACAGCATAACATAATTTCAGTTACTTTATCAATGTTAAAACTTAACATTTAACACACACTCTATAAACACACTAATTAACACTAGCTGGCCTAATTATCAGGCTACTGGACAGAGCAACTATGTACAAATTAATTCTAACATTCACTAATGAAGCTAGGTTACGCTAACAGGATGGGTATTGTAATTAGTAAATTTCACACCAGAATCCTCTGATGGTCTTGTTAGTGTAACTTCAACTACAACAGAGCTGGCTGTAAGGGGAATAGAGGGGAAATTCAATGATAAAGAGCTCAGCAACCATGCTAGCGCTCAGTCATGTCCTAAAAATCAGACACAGACCATAGCTGGTAAACCCAGGCAAAGCACTGGTGTTAGTGATAATATTAAGGATGGCTGTGTTCCATTTAGTGTCCTCAGGAAACTACTCTAGAGAACTAGTATGAGTGCAAGAGAAGCACCTAAATGTGCCGTTTTCTTTCTTTCTTTTTTTTTTCTTTTTTTTGTTTTACCTTTATTGAAATGACACCAAGTGACCAGGAAAGTAATGTACAATAATATACAATATTTACATTGACTTAACATAGTGTGGGGAAACTATGATTTAAATGGTCTTAGTTGCACATGCATTTTCTGTCTCATCAAGTCAAAAATGTCTGCGGTGAAAAAAGTCCATTATACATAAGTTTACGCAATAATACAATTGCAGCAGAGGAGTTGTATAAAGATACACCTCCAAATTCAGTTGTCACACATGACAAATGTGGTTATAGAGAGTAGATCAACACAACCCTGAACAGGTTTATTTCTGCTGTATATGACTCACTTTTGGAACCAGACCCATGTTGACATTCAAGGATCTGCAATTTTTACACTTTTGCGTTCGCGTCACTTCAGGCTCAGAAATTGAGGCTTGATTACTTGATGGCAGTTCTATATGATCTGAGACAGGTTCTCTTGTGTGCCTTCAAGTGGAATCATCCAGTATCATCTGTACATAGACAAATATGTGAACAGCTACATTCACAATGCAGCCTGCTGTCGGAAACACAAGCGTAGCTGTACTCAATCCCTAACAAAGTAGTATGCTGGAATAAGCTAGTAATTGACAGATAGTTGCTGATTCCCCTGTGATTCTTTTCTTTTTCCATTATCTGTGTACTTCTTATTTCCTTGATTCTTTGTGGTTGACCAATTTAATGCTAGGGCTTACGCTTACCTATACACATGCAAGCATTCGTCAAAACAAATTCTCTCCAAAACTCTCTGCTAAATGCACCATAGCTGTATCTTTGGCCCAACATTTCATAAGACAGTTGTTTTTAGTTTTAAGACGGTCAGATAGCTTTTTACCCTCTAGTCCAGTATAATAATGGGGTCAGCTGGACTTTTCTCCAGGGCTGGCACAGTGCTAAAATGAAATATTGAGATAGGTCTGGCTATGGTAGACTAATTTCAGGTGAACTTTTGTTGAACTGTAAGTACCATGTAATGGGGAAAAACACAATTCCATTTCTCGTCTGGCAAAGTAGGAGGAGCCACTTTGTCCCTTCTGTCTCAAAAGAGTTCATCCTCCAGCTGGTCATTTTCCAGGTCTGTATGATTGTCATTGTTTTACATTAAAATTATTCAACTGATGCCCTGCAGACATCTTGTAGTACACTGCTCTGAATACAATCTACCAGAGAATACACATACAAGCCAATTCCTAGCACACAAATAAGCTCATCTGTGAGGTAATTATCTACATTTGGTGACCATGAGCATATAGCTAGTGGAATGCATATGAATCACATTCTACACCAGCCAAAATCTACACTCGACACACATATTCACCTGCTGTTTACCCCAGTCCAGCTATGGTCTCACTAAACCTCTGTTAGTGAGAGCAATACAGAATCCATCTCAGACTCTCAACTGGTCTAAAGCAATCAGTGTGATGGGATTCCACTATCTGCTGGCTTTACATATTCAATCTGTTTCTATCCTCTTTAGATAAACATAGCTTCCCACGGTCCCCAGTTGCAGTTGCACTGTGGCTTCACTGTAATGAGTCGAGGTGGGTTGAGAGAGATGGGAGAGAGACTCCATTCCTGCTCCTGTGTGGGTTGAGCCTTGTGTAGGTGTATCTGCCTGTACGAATACATTCACTTCAATGTATTTGTCATTGTCTATGCACAGCAAGCTACAGTATGTGTGCATATTTGTGCAAATGAGTGTCTATAGTATGTGCTCCTTGGAAGGTTTCGCTTCCACCTTCGTTATACACAATGGATGCATTACTTCGATAATGCAATGCTGTCTTCTACCCTCCACACCAACACACAGACAGACTGACTCGACTTCACAAACACACAGTTTCTCCCAGCAGTATGATCACTGCTTATGTCAGAGGTTAATGCAATTCCTGGGAGTATAGAGAAAGAATAAAATTGCTGGGATTCTCCTGCTCAGCATATAAAAACACACACACACACACACACATAGCCACACAACTCTTTCCAGATATATGGAAATTGATTTTCCCAAAGGGGCATCTCATTCGGTCTTTGAGCTGCTTGACCGTAATGTTCCTGCAGCTAACTCAGTTCTTTCATGTGTATTTGTGTCATACAAGGGCCACAGCAGCAAAAAGAGACTGGAATAATCTATGTAAAACCCTGAAATATTGTACACTGAAAACCAATAGAGATAAGCCAAATATTCTCCAGTATAAACAAAGTGTAATCTGCCAGTGGGGTAAACACATTTTTAACAAGCAATGAAAAGTAGACATTTAAGTTTAATTAAATATTCTTAAATATGGAGCATACATATACAGTCAGACCCGTATATATTTGGATATTGAGACAAGCTGTTCCTCAATTTTCCACTATCTCTCTGAAAGATTTTTTTTTTCAGCTGTAAAACTGAAAGTCCACACTGCACCGTCTGTAGTGATGCATACAGTCCAAATACATACATGGACCTTACTGTAAAATCATGCTGAACTTCTTAAGTGAAGTTTGTATTGGAATCAGTGTTGTTAAGGTAAAACTGTTGGACTTTTATGTTATGTTACGTTATGTTATGTTATGTTGTTACGTTAATGTGAACCACAATCAATCTTAAAACGTGACGTCATTACAGATCCCATCATTACACATTTATTAACGTTTGACAAATTGGGAATAACAAGTGGAAACACCATGTGCAGGCCCATCTTTTCCCTGTGTGAGACATTGCAGTCTCTCACCCATTTAGATCATATCCATTACGCTGAATAAATGTTATAAATAGTCTCAAGGTCCAAGGATATTATGCAATGGAACTGGTTAAATCTAGCTCAATATTAAACCAAATTATCATATTAAGATTGCAAAGTTAGATATATTTCCTTAAAATATGGTGATGTTTCTAATGAAAAAATATGTCTGACAAGATTACTTTTCTTTTTGGACAGCAGAAATTTTACTATGTTAAAATTCCTTTTTGCAGTGCATTCCGGTATTTCTCCCTGCATGTCCCCTGTGAAAAGACTGTAGGTGTTTTGGTAGAATTACAGACTCAGGGGTTTGCAACTCTGTTTATAGCAAATCAGTGTCCTCCGAAGGGCTACAAGGGTGTCCCAAAGAAAAAACTTTTCAGTTTCCAAAAACACCTCCACAAACAACATTTACAGCATAACACTCTGTACCTTTGGTGTTACAGTAAGCTGTTTGCTTAAATATAGACTCGTTTTTTTTTTTTTCATTTTGTCTTAATATCTTCAAAGAGAGGATGAAATTTAATGAACATCAGTGTTTCCATGGTGATGAGCATTGGAATAAAAGGCCTGGTTGCCATGGGGTTTGAGGCGTATATTGAGTTAAAAGCTCCCTAAATACACTGTCAACACACTCAGTGGTCTCCTGGGACATAACTGGGAGGATCTCACATGCACACAGACAGACACACAAGGCTGACTGATGCAGACGGGGATTCAACACATTAAAACATAAGGGCACGTCAATCAGGAGAAAATCGGATGTAATTATAGATTTCTAAATTTACCAACATCTGATTTGCTTTTAAATCTTTTTTTTTTTTTTAAATTGCATGTCATGGTGAAAGCTGACAGGAAAGTGGGAAAGCAGCTGTTCATGCCTATAAACGCTGCATGTAGTAGCTGTTCAAATAAAATTGACAATTATTTCTTAACCTTTAATTAAGCAGAGGAACAAATTGCTTCATAAAAGGATTTGAAGGGTGACAAGATAGGCTTTTTACTTGCCCAGACGTTGCAAAATAATCTTTGAAAATGTGCTGTTTTTTTGACCTTACGAATGTCTACTTTCCTTTCATGCATCTCTGATAGTTACATTTGCTCAAAAGGAATTATCACCAACAATCACTTACCCGGGATGAAATGTGAATTGGATTTGAACAACTATATCCTCAGAAAAAATCTAAATTCGCACAGCACGTGAGGAATCAAATGAAAGTTAGAATCGTGTTTGAGTTCAATTAAAATGACTCATCTATATCTGTAGAAGGTACAGGTACCATTTGTGGCCTCCATCATACTGCACTACACTGGACCTTATGGACTCTCTTTTTATTACTGATTAATAGCTGCATTAAAGGGGCTATATGTATTTTTTAAAAAGCCAAGAGTATTTTGAAAAAAAGAGATCTGAAGTTCGGCCCAAGATCCTATTGGATTGGACTGTAGAGATATGAACTGAATCTATTCACACTGACAGTATGGCAGATTTATGTGACCAGAAGTAGTGAGTCACTCTGCTGGTCTCCCATTGTGAGGAAAACTGCTTTGACCAAAGTATCAGAAAGTGACAAGATGGAATGACAACTGCTAAAAAAAAACTACTTTTACAGTCAAAGAAAGCGATTCAGTGATAAAAGACACTCCCACTGGGCATAGATATAAAAAATATAAATATAAAAAAGGGATGTCAGTGTTTCTTCTACACAGGTGAGTATGATTATGAGGCTTTTGAGGGCATAAAGTTATGTGATGTTATTATCTTTGCGAAGTTGCTGTTTGTTGAGCTATAAGGCAAACTAGCACGTTGACCTATAGGAATCCACGGGTTCTAGAAGCAGTAGAGTTGATAAAACGCTGAGCTAAGCTTACTGGTCTAACACACAGATTAAGAGGAAATAGAATGGCCCTCATTTTGTTTTGTATCGACATCAACGTGGACCATAGACTTTTACACAGGACTGAACATGACGGTTTATCGTGAGTCACTACCATTCTGAACTCTGGTCTGTCTGATCAGAGTCTGTGCCAGTGTTAATTTCGTTGACAAGACGTTGATGAAAACAACTAGTCAACGACCAGTTTTGCAGAGCTTAAGACTAAATAAAAACTGACCAAAAAGAAACAGGTGATGATGAAAATTAGAACGAAAACAACTTTAATTTTCGTCAATAAATAAAGACGAGAGTAAAATGGATTTGGAGAGGCAGACAGGTGTGCACACACTGCACGCAACTGCACGCACACAGCCCGTTCTTTTCCAGCTCCCTGAACACATTCTCTTGGCGTTTTCATAAATGTGCGATAATGGCAGCCTCCGGTCGTCAATGTCGGGATGATGTGTGGATTCATTTCCATTACGACAAAAAAGGAGACAAGACTAAATGCCGTGTTGAATCATGTGGACACATGCTTGCAGGAAAAATACCACCAATCTAAAACGGCATCTGCAAATCACTCATCCTGATATTCACGCGAAGGTAAGCTCAGCATTTTGCTAGCTAACAGTAGTGCGAGATAATCTTTGTAAGCTTAAGCTCTAGCCTCTCAGAGTAAATTAAGATGGAACTCTAGAATAAATGACTGTGATTGTGTTTGGTGTGTGTAAAAATGACCTGTATGTGTTTGTAGTGGAGTTTCTCCTGTTTAATTTGATGTGCAGTGTGACTATATTGCTACATAATTAGCGCAGCGTTGTATGT
>JAPTYQ010000012.1:7025133-7044632 GCA_029814465.1 Ostorhinchus cyanosoma | reverse complement strand
TACAAATTGAGTCAGCTTGCCTGATGTGCAAAGGTAGTTCATTCCACAGTTTGGGGGCAGTGACTGAAAAAGCCCCGCCGCCTCGCTTCCTCTGTGTCTTTGGGACGATCTGAGAGAGCGCGAAGGACCACATCACCCACAAGTGTGAAAGTGCACGGTTCTTTGTCCTGTGATGAACTGGGTACATGTTCTGGGTAAATCACGCTTTTGCCCAAGTCATTATCCTGGCACTGTTGTTTTCAGTTTTACTAAACAAAAGGCGTTTCTAAAGATCACATTCACAGAATATGGTCTTGTGAACTTGGTGAGTACGATCTTGGTAAGAATGGACTCTGTAACTGGAACAGTTGAATACTTGTGGACTTTTCTCCCTGGCTCTGCTACCGACATATTTACACAATCCATCACAATATGTCTCTTGATTTGATTTCAATCCATTTGTGCTACTATTTACTACTACTATGTCACTTATATTTGTTATACATTCTATATATTCTTTAAAGCTGGATAAACACATTTCATTGAATTCCATATCATGATAATAAAGATAGATTTTCTCACTGTTCTGCCTCTTGTGTGGTCCAACATTTTATCACAGCATCTCGTGACAGTCATCTACTTAATAAAACTTCTCTGAAATTAGTTACGCAGAACAATAACAGTAGTATAAAATGCATCTTGGGATATTTGCCAGCCAAGTCCACATGACTCACCCACCAGTGCCTCCTTGGTTTAAACTGGGAGACAAGAACAGCATCTGGGAATTCCATTCAATCTTGTGTTGTACGAACTTTTAAATGGAGCAGTACTTGGGTCTCAACTGATGACGTTTCAAAAGACCACAAAAACAGAAGAATAGGCAAGAACGCAAAGTGAGAAACGCTTTATGTGTGACCGTTACACTTCAGTTCTGTACAAATCTGCTGATACACTGGATATACATTTTCACACAGAATGTATAACTTGATAAATTAGTTAAATGGGAGTATTTTAATAGAAATATAAATGTGGATCCAGACAGAAATGTCATCACTTAACTTGGCAGTTGTAATTATCAGAGAAAATCATTTATTACCAAAATTTTGAGCACAGTTAAATCATAAAGCTGTTATATATAGGTATGAAATTCTACTGGGGGATCGTGGACCTGGATTGTCTCAGTTTAGACTTATGCATTCATTTTTACAACATGTAGCTCTGCCTCTGTTGTTTAAAACCAAATCAAATGAGTGTATCTGCATTGATTTAGCACTTTCATGGAGTTATTGTAATTGTTCTTTCACACTGCCAGAATACAAATCTAAATTTCTGTTTTTGTCTTTCTATGTCATGTTTAATGCCGTTGATGCATCAGGAGAAAATTATTTCACCTCTCAGTTTTACCAGTTTGCGTCTTGAGTCAAATAATGTTCCAGCCAGGCTATTTACACAGTTACACGTGGAACTTCAAAAAAAGGATGACAAATCAAAAACACACCTAGGCGTAACGTCTCCATCATTGGAGATACAGACAGCAAATACTTGACAGCAGCTGCTACTTGACCTGTGAATTAATGGTGATAACACTTTTTTCACACTGGAGACAAAAGCCAAATATTAGTGGGTTTTTGCCAAAGAGAAAACAACAGAGGTATGTTTTATAGTAATAACATGAAAAGGAGGATTATTATGTGTTCGTGAAGTGTAACTCATGAACACGTTTCTGTTTAAATCTGTCTTCCATTTTGATGGGAGAAAGAAAAGCCCTGCTCGCATGTGCATATGGGTTACCATAGTTACCAAATGGTCTCAGATAATTATATACATCACTTAGGAGATTACTTTATTGACAGTTCCTGTGATTTGCACATGGATTTAGTGGAGTCTGAAGAGAACCAGACTGAGACACATCCAGCTCAGATACCAAATGTTAAGACGGTCATGTCTGTAGACATAATGCAATGAGCAAGGACACGAAGTGATGAATATGTTGTTGTTGTTGTTGTGTCTGAAGTCTGATGACTCAAGGCAGAAATGACATTTCAGAGCAACGGTGTGACAGGATAACGCTAGCTGACTGATCATAGTAAGTGGAAACCGATGTGAATATTGACAGGAAATGAGTGGAGCATCTCATTTTCAGACGGTGCCTCATAGGCAGGTGGGCAGCTGAGGCATCATGCACTCGCTAGTCTGTGTAGGTGTGAGAGAACGTATACACTGGATGTGTGAATATGTGTATGAGTGTAAAACACAGGAAAACACAAGTTTGTTTACAAGGGATTTGGCATTTTCGGTGACATTAATCCTCCCTGTTTGTAACCTGTAAATGCTACAGCTACAGCAGAAGTGGCAGCTAATTTTTTCTACAGCGTTGTAGATTAAATTATGATACATACAAACTCCTTGGATTAGCAAAAAGTCTTTTTTTGGAGCTGTGTAAGTAAGCAATTAAATTTTTTTCAGGGGTGGCGAAAAGCTACTGTCAAAGTTTTAAGCAATAAATATTATGAATTCAAAAGTATTAGGTTGGTAATACAAAAGAAAGAATAGAAAACAACAACTAATCTTACACAATGAATAGAATAAAGACTCAATCTGTGTTTTTTCATTCACTGATGTTAAGCTCATGTCTTCTTTGTACCATGTTAATGTAAGTGTACACTCATTTGTAAATAATGTATAATTGGGTTAATAATTAGATTGTAAACACTCATCAATCATTAATAAACTCTTACAACATACAACAGTAAACAGCATCGGAGTGGTCAAAAACATGCCGTTATCTCTGTTCAGTAGCTTTATGTAAGTTCAGTTAGTAAGAAGTTGTTCAGTTTATGAGTTTCTGACTAAAGACAAAGGTAACGCAGTCCATTGGAACTAAGGATCTGACATGTAACGGCATCAACATCCATACATCAATCTATGAAAAGAACCACTTTAACTGCCTAGTTTTTGATAAATCCAACCTCAAAGTCCCTACCAGAGAACAAAATAAGTCTCACATAAGCACATCATAGTTAGTGCTAGTAATTTGACCCCTCTGTTCTCTGAACATAAAAAAACAGTTGTTTTTGATTCAGTTCTGTAGTGTTTTTTTTCCCTCTGAAGTAGAAAACACAAAAAAAAATTTTAAATTTCTTCATCCCTGTATGCCGATCGAAAAAGAAAAAAGGCCTTAATGTCGTTTTTTAAACAAAATCAAATTATCATTTGGATTTAGTTTTTTATTATTTATTTGTGATAAATCTGCTTTATTTATCTTTAAATTCCATTTCTTCAGTTCGTGCTCCTTGCATCATCTGTTCACAGACGTATGCCTGTAGCTCTTACACATGTGTTGGCATACCGTGCACACACATGCACAACTACACACATGAAAGATTAGATCCTGTATTGAACATGACCATGTGTGTCCACTTACAGGCAGAAAGGCAGCAAAGACAGCAGGGTCTCTTTGGTGGGGCGGGCTGTGAACTCCGGCAGCGCCTGAATCACTTTGTTCATCACCATGCGAAGGTAGCCCTGCAGCTGTTTCCGTCTCTCCTCCACAAACTTGGCATCCTGTAGACAAAAACACAACCAGAGTAGAAAACAGGAGAGACAAAAATGCTTTGTGGTTTGGAAAAAAAATGCTTGCATCTGAAAAATCTAGTCTAACATTTCCAGAAAGAACCAGACAGTCTAAATATTATCCAGGTCCTCAGATTTCCAGTCTCCAGCATATTCACTTTGTTGAGCTTCTTAAGCAAAATGATGCAAATTCAGAAAGCATTATGTATGCAAATGTTCAGCATGATCCTTTTGTTATCTGTGTGTGTTGGTTGTGACAATTGTTGGATAATTTTTCAGCCAGTCTCAAACATGTTAGTTAGCACAAGATTAGCTAAAACAGTTTTCTGCAAAATCACCCAGAAATGCTTGGCTAGACAGGTGTTTGTAAATGATGCTACTTAAAGTAAGAAGCAGAATTTCACACTTCTCAACACTATCAACTTGAAATAATGGGATCTATTTAGAGCCAGACAATATGACCAAACTTAAATGTAATTAGATCACAGATTATTTCAAATTTCTGGCTATATGAACTGAAGATACAGTATGATGTGATGTTAAAAATAGCTTCATGATTAAGATGAAAAGATGACACTTTTATTTTAATTTTTTTTTTTAGATCTGTCCATCTCTATAAGAAGATTCATCCATTGATTAAATTTAAAATGTGATATCACAAAAACAGTTTGACAGAATGTCTTACAATTTGGTGCAAATGTCGACTTGGACTCATGGTTGTGCTGAAAACATTTTGGTGGCCAAAAGTCAGAGGTCGATAATTAAATACAGAAAACTTCACTAAACATTAGAAATGTGTTACTAATTGTAGATTGCTAGAAACATGCAATGTTCATCAACAGTGTACTTTGCAAGAACAGTGGATATATCTTATTGAACATGTAACTCTTGGCAATGTACTTGAGAAACACTGGTAATGTGCAAAATATAACCAGTGTTTAAATGGTCATATACCACAGTTATTTTGCAATTTACCCCCAAATATGCAGTCCAACTAATGCCCAATGTTATATATAGTTTAAGTCAAACAGAGCTGAGTTTGGACCTCCATACAGACAAATAGGACATGTTTTATTTGCAGTTTTTAATTTATTCACCAAAAGCTCAAGGTTAGATTAAGGTACAACATCATCTTGGACTAAATAGCATAGTTGTTTATGGATGCATAGGCACAGATGGCATCTGCGATTTATTTCAGTAACTTTTTTGCACATTGAAATTCAGAAGGTTTTGGAAAAGCATTTTGGAATAGTCACTGGCAGCTGAAATATAGAAAACTCATATGCATTATTTTGGGCTTCAGTAGATAAAAGAAGGACCTCAGTAATGATTTGTAAATTCAGATGCTGTTTAAATGGATTTTTGGTTTTGGGACTGCAGCTGGCAGCAATTCAGTGGAATTGTCCATCTATGTGTGCATTAAATAAAGCAATGATCGACAGAAACATCATTGCTAAGGTATTACACTCATGCTGTCAGTCAGGCGCTTCAGTCCCTGTCATTGGCTCTATAGATGCTGCTTTTCCTCAGCCTCAGGCAAAACACTGTTTCAAGTCAGTGAGCTCATCACCATGAGTGACACGTACAGTATTGAGGTGTGAACTGCCCGACTCAGGGCCAGCAAGGTGTGTCTCATAAACACATGCAGCCTTCAGGCAAAAAAGTTGCATACTGTGTTCGGAAGACCTGTGACTCTTGCTGCTGCAGGAGAATCAAATCCTCCTGAGATGTCTCCTGTGATGAGGTCTGTCTCAACCTTCACTCTCATCTTTACAAATGCTCTATGGTTCCACATACAAGCATAAACATCTGTGATAATGCAACAAATCACCAGTGAAAATCCCACCATCCAAGACAAAATAAAATACTCAATTCATTTATTCAGAAGAGTTTAAGGATTAACACATAAACACTTCTATTTATTTTGTCATTTTGTTTCTGATGTTGAAACAAAATCAGACGTTTGAGACCCCCCCTGTAGTGTAGTGAAGTCCTCCGAGGTAGAAGATCTGAGCCACATGGCTGGCACTAGCATGGTTAATCGTTGTCCCACACAGCTGAGAACAAAGCCTGGGCAACACTCCGTCATTCTCTCTGGTGCTTCGGGCTGGAACAAGCAGCCAAAGTAAGAGGCCAGAATTGTTCTGTTTTTAACATGACTGCTTCGCTTTTGATCTAAAATCCAAAGGCCCAAGTGGATTTTAACTGTTTTTCCTTAAATTACACATTTATAGACAGAGTTGCTTGCTGTGTCTGTATAGAATAAACATTTCTATGAGTTAGGGGTGCAACAAATGGTAGTAAACACATAACATAAAGCTAATGTTTATTGCATTTAAGAATCAATATGTGCAGTGACATTATCACTGATTTATGAACTCACCCTCTTTGACAACTACCTGTTTTCATCCCATGAGATGTGGTATTCACACAGCAATGCTTCTGAAGTAAACGTGAAGAAATTCATGGTACTCACTCGTTCCTCTAAGGGGAAAGCTGACCATAGGTAGACTCAAGCTGTACTGTAGTCTGCCAAACCTTAGGCATATTTTCTCTTTAGTGTAAAGTATATAACCACACAACAAGACATTGGATGTGATGCATGGTGATTATAACAACTATCAAAGTTGGTGTAAGACTTAATATTAGAGCTTGGTAATAACTACAGGTGCACTCAGTGAGCTCCGACCAAAGCCAATAGTCTGCTCTTCTTCTCATTTCACATAATATTAAACTACATACAAACCCCAAATTATGATCTATTTTTCTTCATTTTTGTCTGTCGGGGCCATTTGTTAGTATAAAGCTAGACCTGCATATCAGAAATGTCCTGTAAAACAACAGAATTTGACCCCTAATTAAGACTCATGGATGTTTATTGTCATTATTTGTACACAACATTTTCAGAGGTAGTCATGGGCTAAGAAGGTACACACTTAAATACTCAAATATATGAAGTGAAAACAGTATAAATGCACACTGTCCTCCTTTGCCTGTCTCTCTAGTTGCTCTACCTCTAGGATCTGCAGGTGCTGGGTCTCCAGCCATTACCAGGGGCAGGCCTATGAAGCCTGGGAGGCTCTCCCGCTCATTTGGCCTATGGTGTCACATTACTTAGATCCATTGTTCCTTTGCTTCATTCTGTCGGGTTTGCATCTGGCCAAGTACGGTGACTAGTTTTGGTTATCTTCTTTGGGTAGTATTGTTTTCAATCATTTGATAATTTACAATAAAATTTGGTTAACCACTCTTGATGTGTTTGATTCCCTTATTTTGTTGTGGTCTTGAGCCAGGCCATGACACTCACAATGTAATACACACTATAAGAATAAGGATAATATATGTTAAAGAACAAATGCAAATGAATAGCAGCAGAGAAGTAATTAATGTGAACCATCAAGAATTCTGTACAATTCTGTACAATTTCTTTTTTTTCCCATTATTAGTAGTAAAAAAATAATGACAATAATCATCAAACTACGAATCATCAACCCTTTGTTTAAACTTTTTTCATTCAATGAACCTGAAAACATTGTTTTTGTTTGCAACTCTGTAATAATCTTACATTATAACATTTCTCAACTGAGGAATTTGTTTTTAGGCAACGCTGTGCTGTAATGGAAGAAAACATGGATTAGTGTCTGTCACTGTAACAAAAACAAACTCAACATGCGGTGCCAGGCACAACAAACCCCGCCCCTCGCAAGCGTTTTACCTGATTTGCTTTATCTCTTATCATTGCGAGGACACATTTTGGTGACCTTGACCTTTGACCTACATTCACCAAAATTTAATGGGGTCTATTCTGGACCACCTCACACCTTCCTCTTGATACAGTAGTTTTTGCGTAAAGTTGCTGACAGACAAACCAACAAACAGACAAACGGACAAACAAACAAAAAAAAACGAACCAAAAACAATACCTTTGCCTCCCCTTCGGTGGGCGGGGAAATTACAGAGAAGTCCTTTGGTTTGATAAATTAACTGCAGATAATCTGGCCTCGCATTCAACTGGGAAAATATGATTTTTTAGAGTCTCCAAAATTATTTTTGAAATAACTACTCGATCAACAGACTGACTAACTAACTAGCTCATAAAAACTAATGGCAGTAGTTTTAATAGTAATACAAAGCTTATTTTGTTGAATTGGGTTAAATTCTCTGTTAGCGCTGCAGCTCCCACTGGGTCTACGTTGGTGGTTCAGGGTCAGATCACCTTTTTGTTGTGTATCTGACAATCAAAACAGGTTTACAACAGAGGAGATGATGTGTATATGTTGTCATATGATGATGGTATGTTTCTTTCTTGTTCATTGAAAGGTAAGCAGCACTTTCTTCTCAGTTCATAGCACAATTTCATTTACATTCTCACCAGCTCGTTTTGGCTATTTATTTACATAAATGCACACATGGATTTATTTCTGTATGTGTGCATTCATGTACATAAATGCATATATATGCTTAAATACAAAGAAATAACTCCTCGAAGCCACATATTTAAAAATAGAAAAAGAAAGGGACAACAAAGGGAAAGAAAAGAAGAAAAAAATCAAATAAATCAAATGTGGAAAGGGCAGATAATAATAACAATCAGTGGTGAGTTCCTGATTTTCATGAATACTAATCGGTTAATATGTTGGCAAAACATAAGAAATGTAAATTGGGCTCACACAGGTTGCCTTTGCTGCATATGTGTGGACTGTATTTCTCACCATTTTGAACCCACGAAAAACTTGGGAGCTGTTTTATCAGAGTGGTCAGAAAGATGTTAAAACGGCGGAGTAGATAAGAGATTTACTGTTGCCATAAGTAGTCAATAAGTGTAACTTCAGCAGAGTAGGAGTGGATAGCTCTAGCACCTAAACCCAGCTGCATGCTGGGTAAAATAGACTGGGTAAGAGAGGGTAAATCTGATGTGTCAGATTAGGCTGTGCATGCCAACGTAGGTTTCATACTATGCCAACACAAAAAGGGACACCCTGACTGCTTTCATGGATGTCAGGCTAGTAATAATACTAATGGACATCGTGACAGATTCATCTTCCAACAGAGACAGAGAGGAGGTCTGAAGAGACCAGGTGCTGTCTCCTGTTTGCAGAGGGGAACGACAGAGCACAGCAGAAATGACTGTGACATCCTGATACAGGTTCAAGAGTGCTTCTGTCCTGCATTACATTCATCTACTGTATCTTAACATGGCTCGTCTAGTTCCACACTGGCATATTAATGTGACACAGAGACTCATTCAGTCTATTACTATTAATCGTATAGGAAAACACATCTACAACAACCATTCAAACATAGAGGTAAACAGTCGAATGATTGATGATTGGATGGATTTTTTTCTGCTTCAAGAAAATCAGGACAAACCATGGTCCATAAATACATTCCTTTACCAAAAGTACAGGCCATATATGTACAATGTCAACAAACAACAACAACACTACTTGCAAGGTCATTAATGTGCATTATTTGAAGGGGTGAGTGATGTGGCCTTATTGTAGGTCTGCTAAAATGTAAATATTTTTCTAATTGAGCTAATGCTCATCTTTATGTAGAGTGTCAACAGAAAATGGATGGAAAATCTCCTTTTTAAGATGAATATTTTTATTAAGAAGCTGTTCACCACCAAGTACAACTCTTCATCAACTCTCGTAATTATCTGGTAAATCCAGATAATGGCAAACTAAAGGTATCTTAAATGTAATATGGTGCTCAAATTGTGCAAACAGAGAAATCCATCTACTGTCCTGTATCCTGAGTAACCAGTACAATATGAATGCAGACGCGGGAAGCTGGGAATAGTTTTTCTTGTGCCTACTTTTACCAATGTCATAAATGTCATGGCTAGAAGATAAGTCTTTAATGTATGCATGCTTATCAGCAGTGTGTACTCATGTGGTTATGTGCACGAAATGTAATTTGATATGGTATCATATGTAATGGTAAAAAGATGGAAAGTATATATACATTCCACATACATGCACACACACAGCACAGCTAAATGTCACTTCTCTGAGGGAGCAGATAAAGAGAGGGGAGCTGTCAATGGAAGAGAGGCGTAAAGTAGTCACATATGCAGCCCAGTCTTCACAACTGCTCAGTGAATTTGCTGCCAGCTTTACGCCATTCAACTCTGAGGGAGGGAAAAAAAATTCAACAGCACATCTGAAACCTTAATGTTGCCAGGCAACAAAAACACTTTAAAATAGAAACTACACCCTATGGTATAAACCACTTCTTTGTTTTATTCCTCTGCAAGTTGAATGAATGAAAATGAAAATCTGGTCCTTAGAGTCAGGTAAGTACTTTCTGGAAACATAATGTTTCTAACATACAGTGTGCAGTACAAAAAAAAAAAACTCACCATTTTACTGAACAAGTGCATCAACCTGAGCTCTGATCTGAACCTGTAGTACACTTGAATCAAATGAGTTTGGACAGCGTTGGTGCAAGCTGGCAACAAAACAAGGTCAACACTTTCCACCAAGTCAGCCCACACTGGACCGAAGCGAGGCTGAACAGGCTGTTCTCTCAATGCTGCGTTTAAGCACACCAAACCGTGGGGCCTGGCCATGCATAAAACATCACAAGCAATTCAGGAATGCCCATACCAGACCTCCACAATGTCTACTTGTCATAATTAAAAGCGCAAAACATGTATATTGCATAATATGTGAACACAACATACTAAAACTAGTTAATAATTCACTTTGAGGTTTCTGATTAATTAATCAGGGTGGCCTTGGCACTCATTTCTCGCTCTCTGTTGTATGTGCACAGGGGGCGACTGCCGAGGGCAAACAGTAACTGTGTAAGTGCTGTTTTTCTGCAATGATTTCCCTTTTATATAATGTTACCGTAATCAAAACAATCCAAAGCCACTCAGTTCCTCCAGTCCCACTGCAGTTGTTTTTCAAATTAAACAAATATCTGGTATCTAAGACACCATCTGTCTTAGATATCTGTGTGTTTAATGAGGTTAATGAGGCTTGTAGTTAAACAGAATGGCATTAGAGCTTACTAGAAGTATTATATAACTGTTCAAGAGTGATGCACATATGTGGCTGGGGGTTAGATTACTTCTATGTAGATGGGTTCAATCAATAAGACTGGATGAAAGATGTGGATGCAGCTGTTGTAATGTTGGCATTTGGCTGTTGACCTCTTGGGTTATTGGTACCATATTTATGAGATGGGACTGTAGAAGAATGAGGAGTACGCTAACAGGCTGCACACTGTAATTAAGTTAAAGGAAATGTATTTTAAAATGCTTGGTCTTTGATTGGCTTTTGATGTAACCCCTCAACCTCAAGTTGAGTCAAGAAAAAGATTGAATGAACCATGTTCAGCGGTTCACCATTCAGTGAAACATTAATTGTCTGCGTTTAGGGGGGCCAACACCAAGACCAATGTTTCTTTTCGGGGTAATTTATTATTTCTGTTTTGCTATCACATTGTTGTTACATCCATGAACCCTGTACTGTACTGACTGTTGTTTCATGACCAAAAAATAAACAAACAATCCACAAGCAATTCCATCTCTGCAGATAAGTGACTTCATGAAAGCCCACACAGCAGACAAAGCACTCACTTGTCATTCACATCTTTAATTATGCACAGCTTTAAGGCCTAATACAATTTCACCGACTTTTGTATAAAAACATTTATAGTATACAAAAATTCACCCTTTTAAGTTGTCATGACAGAGGAAATTAGCTGTAGATACTCTAAATGTTTTTGTACCCAGATGTTTATTTCAGCTGTTGGACCCAATCTCAGCTGAGCATTTAAGGAACTGTAGGTCTTAGCACTTAAGTCCATATTCAGCCCTGACATGGCTGCTTGGTAAAATCATACCGTAACTTTTGCAGAAATTGCACAATGACAGTTGTAATGTAATTTAATAAGTCATTTTAAAAGTCTGGCCCTGAAACAAGGCAGGGTGATTAAAAAAAACAAACAAACAAAAAAAAAAACAGTGTCAGGTGTATCTTAAGTGTTACCATTCTTTGAAAATTATCTTATACAGTAGAACCTTGCAGTGAGTTTAATTTGTTCAACGGCTGAGCTCATTTTGCAATTTACTCATTTTACAAATCAATTTTACCTACTGAAATGAATTGAAATATAATGAATCTGAATGATTCGGCTTCTACACAAGCAGAGGCTGCTCCTGTTGGGGAGAGCATGTGCGAGCTCAGTGCTGAGTAGCGACTAGTATGAAGCTCGCTTGTACTGCAGATTTCTTCTCGTATTTCAAAACAAGAATACTCAGAAGCCGCGGCTCATAAAGCAAATTACTCATGCACAGGTGCACTTGTTCTACTGTATTTCATTACAGTCACGTATGACTTCTTATTGAAAATGAAGTTACTCTGTGAAAGTGGTCACAACAGTGCAAGACCCAGATTTCACCTAGAAAGTCTTCTACACTTTGTCTCTCTTTGAATCTACCTTCAAGCTGAAAGAAAATCACAATGACTCCATCTATGGCCTTGAAAGGAAAAAAAGAGAGAGAGAGAGAGAGAGAGATAAAAGCTACACCGAAAAATGAACAGATTTTATCAAAGCTGAAGGCAGGTGAGTGACTTGAGTGAGCAGGAGGGGAGGTAGTGATATAAGTAGGAAAATGAGAGACACTGATATTGAGGGAAGAGAGTTGGGGAAAAAAGGCTTTGGACAAAAGCTGTAAAATCATTAGGAGGTGAGGACTTTGAGGAAAGCTGACAGCTGGACTCTGGGGTCTAAAAACAGCATGGCTTTGATGTCATCATTTAGCCTCTTGGCTGTCTTAACATGAGCATCATGAGGGATTTGACAGGCATGACTGAAACATTTAGCCTGTATGCCTAGTCAGAGCCCTGACAAATCAGCCAGTTAAGAGCAGTCACAGGCAGCTGGTGGAAATCTGTGTGTGTGTAATTCATCTGCATAGTTAGGTTACACAGCTGGACAGTCTCGCCTAAAGCACTTGGAGATGCAGAGGGAGTGAGTCTTATGAGCTCATTAAGAAGACCAGATAGACAGATGCACATACTGTATGAGTCAGAGGGGATGTGTTCTTAGCGTTGATGAAGCCCTGTGGGTCCCCGGTTACCACGGTGAGGGGTCAGCTCTGCCACCGGCTGTTGTGACAGTAAACCATTTTGTTTTTCTGGATCAAACTAATCCAAATGAAGATTCCCTCAAGTACATTTACATGCTTCATTACATGTGAACAGATGAAGTTGCCCTGTTTGACAAAGGCCTCAGTGAGGGGTGGCTCACACCATGAACGAACTCTGACATGGCTTTTTGTAGTAAAAAGATCACATCAAAGTTTTACAAAGAGCTTGATTCATCATTATTCCTGTGAATAGTACTATGAATAACTAGAAAAACACTCGGGGAGCGCACACCTCCGCCAAGGCAGATCAGACCCC
Organism: Ostorhinchus cyanosoma; assembly: GCA_029814465.1. Taxonomy (NCBI): domain Eukaryota; kingdom Metazoa; phylum Chordata; class Actinopteri; order Kurtiformes; family Apogonidae; genus Ostorhinchus; species Ostorhinchus cyanosoma. The sequence continues at coordinate 7,031,655 of JAPTYQ010000012.1, read as the reverse complement.
CCCCCGATCACCACCAAATTTTTTTAGCATTTGTTCCTTGTTTTTGTTTGTTTTCTGGACTTTAAGCCATTAATCGAATAAATATTCTGGCAGGTATCACCATCGAAGAATGGCAGTGCAGTGTCTTAAGTGTCATTCACTGACCTCAGAGTGAAATTCACTGAAATCTTGGGAAGTTGCAGACTACAACTACTGGATTCTAACAATCACTCATTACAGTCAATTTATTTTGTGTGTTCTGGCCTTTTGAGTTAAAGGAATATTAATTGATCCATTGCAAGTCTTGTGGATGATAGTAATGCTGATACCCAATTATATTTGTCCATTGAACCCGATGAACCCAATAAGCTAACTACAACGAGACGAGACTACTGTAACTCACTTCTCTCAGGCTGTCCCTAATAGTCCTTAAAGACTCTTCAGCCAATCCAGAATGTTGCTGCTTGTGTGCTGACCAGAACCAGTATCCATATTCCTCCTGTGTTGGCTTCTCTGGACTGGCTTCATGTAAAAGCTAGGATAGACTTTAAAATACTCCTCCTCACGTACAAAGCCGTTCATGGCCAAGCACCTACTTATCTAAAAGAGCTTCTAGTTCCATACAATCCATCTAGAGCACTACACTCTCACATGCAGGCTTACTGGTGGTCCATAGAATCTCAAAAAGTAGAACAGGCGTTAGAGCCTTCAGCTGCCAAGATTCACTTTTGTGGAACCACCTCCCTGCCTCGGTCTGGGAGGCAGACACCCTCTGTATGTTTAAGAGTAAGTTCAAAACTTTCCCTTTTGATGAACCCTACAGTTAGGGCAGCTCAGGCTGTTCTCAGTTATGCTGCTATAGGCTTAGGTCATTTTCACACATATTTGGGTTGAACCCGGTGCCACGTTAACTGTGAAAAAGATACAATGCTTCAGTTTTCAACTAGTAGGGCTCCGTTTCACATATGCTTTTTTATCGCTGCGCTGGATCATCTCCAACTGTCCTTCTGCAGAGTGGAGCATCATGTATCCATGCCAACCAGACAGAAGTAGACGTGAACAGCGTGATTCCACTCGGAAAAGAACAGCCAAAGAAGAAAGATGGAGAATCAACATCGTTTGCTCATACTGCTTGTAGCATTATATATCATTTGTCTCATCATTCAAAGTTGCGAAAATATTGAATTTGCAAAACGAAGCAGGGCTGCGAGTAGAGAACAATGTTTTCATGTGAATTTGTAGACAAACGAGGGCAAGGCGCAGATTGATTCTGTTGAATCGTGAAGCCTTATGGGTGCCTGTTTATCTCAAAAAGGCGGCGTATCTGGGATTTAGGACGAGCTAAAGTCTGCGCGCATTCACACATCACTCACGCCACATTCCAGGTCGAGCCAAGTTGCTCCAAGACCAGCCTCTCCAGCTGAGAGCGACGATTTAGGACGACACCGAGTGTGAGTGGCATGTTCACACTGATGCACTCACGCTGTGCTCAGCCCAAAACGACCGTTAGGTCGACCTAAAAACGACCTGTGTGAAAACACCCTTAGACTGCTGGGAGACTCATGATGGTACACTGAGCTCCTCTTTGCTCCTCCTCCTCTCGGCTCCTCCTCCTCCTCTCTGTCCTCTTCTCTGATATTCTTTCTCCTATTCTTTCTCTTCTATTTATGCCCCAGCAAATACATGTTACTGACTTGACTTCTTCCCCGGCGTCTCTGTGCTTTATCGCCTCACAGGTTTTTCCAGGATCATCACCATGGACAAACTTTGGACCTGCTGCTGTGCTCCTGCTTCTCTGCTGCCTTCATCATCATCACTAACTTATCCAGAATGTTGTGATAGTGTTTATTACATAGCTCCATCGACGTTCTAGCTGAGTTTGCTGTGCATCAATTCCATCCATTTGTCTCCCCTTACTCCCCACCTTCTCCCCCTCTCCTCAAGTTTCTCGCTCTCTGTTTTTCTCTCTTTAACCCCAACTGGTCAAGCCAAACAGCCATCCTCTAGGAGTCAGGGTCTGCTCCAGGTTTCTGCCTGTTAAAGAGAAGTTTTTCCTCACCACTGTCACCAGTCACAAATGTTTGGCTCAGGAGGATTCTGTTGGGTTTCTGTAAACTGGCTTGAGAGTCTGGTTTCAAACAGCTCTATAAGTAAGGTGTCATGGAATAACTTTTGCTATGACTTGGTGCTATATAAATAAAAATGTTACTGAATTTGATTGATTGATTGATTGATTGATTGATTGATTGATTGATTGATAGTAATGCATCTTAACACTGGATGGCAATTACTATAAAATGGAGAGATGTAAAAGTGAATATGTTAAGGGCACAAAAACATTTTATTGTTTTTGTCAAAATTCAGTTACTGCCGGTGTGTGTCTCACAATTGTTTCCATCGAGTAAAATGGTAGAGGGCTTTTACAATGACACATTAGGTATATTTAAAATACACACAAAGAAATACTACACACTTTTTTTTTTTTTTTTACAAAAAGGAGCAGATCAAAACAAGACTTCATACTAATTCTATTCATTAAATGAAGATATATGAAACAAGACCTCCCTGTAATTCAAAGCTCTTACAAATAAAGGTCTGGAACCTTTTGCACTTGAGTGAAATAAAGGCCTTGGCCCTAGCCTCATTCCAAGGTAACAAAGCTTAGTGTGTGATTATTATACACCGCTGAAAGCATCATTATATTATATTCCATTTCTGCAAAATCCTCCTAAATCTCACTCACTGGACCTTTAAAGTGAATTAGTGATGAATCACCCTCATGCATGAATAATACTTCAATAAGAGCTTAATTTTACAGATGATCCATGATGATGAAAATACAGAAAAATAGAAATACATGGCAAAAATAGCATTTTGTCAGTATTTTACAGACTTCTACCACCAACCACCCCTGAAATCATGTTTCAGAAAAGTTCCGGTCAAGTTTGCTCCCTGTGTTTTGCCATTATCCTAGATGAATGCGAGGATCATTGACTTAGACATTCTTAAGAACCATTTTAAGTGTCAAAAAAAGGCTGAATGAGAATGGATTTTCATTATCTATTGCATTTTAATTTCCTAACCAGACTGTGAACAATGATATGAGTGACATGAGAGAAATATGGCCACTGTTTGAATGTAGTCTATAGCTTTTCTTGTATGAAAACTTTTTTAAATAACACAGTTTAATCATACTGAGGTCCCAAACTGTAGAAAACTTCACTTGCTTCTGGAGTTTATCCAATCCATGAAGATTGATTTCTGCTGTCTATCTCCTCCGTGTTGATTTTCAATTTTGACATTCATTTGCTTCACTTTTCATGCTGAAATTAAAAGATGATCAATCCTGAAAGTGGTCTGTCAGAGCAACAGAGCAAATAAGGCACAACAGGCTCACTAAAGAGCCAGATGAATGCTATATGTTCTGCTACAGATAACAGAAGCTTTAGGGTCAGGTCAAGGGAACATGCACATCTATGAGAAAAATCTGAGTTTCTCTTATCCTATTCTTTATGCACTCATTTGTTAGCTTATTTCTGTGATGTATAATAAATGCTTGTATTAAAAATATTTGACTTGATTTCTTGACACATTGGTCCCTACATCATAATAGGATCAAGAATTGAAATGTGTCATATACCCATTGACACGTGTTACTTTAAATCTGTGTCAATAAGTCTAAAAGTTTCCAATATATTTTCCAAAATTTTGACATCAATGTAGCTTAATATGTTATTTAACACATCATAGGCAAATCTAAGTGAATTTCCTGCGGGAACTGGATGTTAAGCACTTTGGCGTAAACTTTGTCAAAATCAGTAACATTTTAATGAAACTGTGTCACCAAGCACATTTCAGAATATTTTTGGTAAAAAATGTCTGTGCTTCTATATGTTCTGTGTTTAAGTACTTACACATACCTACTGAAATATGTAACACAAATTAATATAGGTTATATATGTACAAAGTTAGAGCCCATTGAACACAAAACATGTCACAATGTCACCACTTGACCCTTTAGCTTTAACAGTGCAGCAAAGATCCACATGTGGTAAGGTATGTGTGACATATTCTGTGGTTGAAATTCCTGTTTTTTCTGATGGGATTCAGGTGATGAGTGCTGGAGTTCACACCTCTGTGATTCACTTTCCTTACAAGTTCCTGTATTGCACTTGTGATGAGTCCTGACACCTTGCGTGGCAGGAGATTAACCAAACAGTCGAATCACAGGGCGCTGCCATGCGACTGCCTGCGAAGTCAGTCAAGTGTTAGGATAGATAATCTCTGTCTGCAGGTAAGTTCCATGTGCTAGGTATGTGTGTGCATTTTTCTACAGGATTCTATAAATCTCAAATCCTTTCACAGCCTCATCTTCATCCTTGACAAAGCAACCATAGCACAGCAGAGAGGGTGCAGTTAAAAAGGCTTGTAAAAATGTCTCATCTTTTCTCCCATCTCACAAATAAACACATTACTTACACTGACGTTGCTCCATCATTAGCTGCATGTAATGGGCCCCTGTGTTTGTTTGGGTGATTCAAAGCTAGCTTTGGATTTGATAAAGTCTGTAGTTAAAGTGTCAGATTAAAGTGGATGAATGTGGGGAAGACAAAGAGCTGCAGAGAGAAAATTCTACAATTACACGATGAGAAAGGATGACACAAATGTCGTTTTTTGAGTAGCCCTGCATGATATGTGGAACCTCTGTAATTTACAACAGCATTGTTTATTATCCCAAAGATACTATGACTTGCGATCATAAAACACACTGCACAAACTAAACAAAGTTGTCGCCAGGACTAATCTGACACCAAATAATCTGCAGGTAGCTGACAGCTAACTAGAGCTGTGATGGTTCCAAAGTGAAGCCATGAAAGAACAATCTTAAAGTGTTGAACCACTGATAGCCATTAGATGCTCCCAGAAATTTCCACTAAACTTCTCTCTAACAAATTATTTCAGTAAATTTTACAAGTCACTCCAATCTTTTTTCATTTAGACCCTATAATTATTCTTCAGCTGGTCTATCTTTAAAACAGGGTATTGCTACCTACTGTGTCAGACTTTCAGAGCTTTTGTTTATTGAATAAAACATTTGTTTTTTCTTAAAGACTATATGACTATGGCTGTGTTTAATATGCCACATGAACAATGCTATTAAATGATTATGTCAAATAATTTTTATGAAGTTTACTATTTTACTCTGGGAGTAAGCTAGTGTTAAACAGTTCTAACCTCTAGCCTTTTCTATAAATATGGTCACTACAGCCTCCATAGACGAAAGAAAGATGGCAAATAAAAAAACAACAACTCCTGGCTTCAAAATGAAAGATCAAGAACCAATAAGTTACATCATGAAGATCTGTTTTTATTAGTTTTCTTCTTACACACATTTAGGGATACATTGTCCACATACTACATGTAAATTTAGTAAGGTTTTTAATATTGCATTTCAGCTAATCATTTGCAAGTTTATGGAGAAATTCATATTATGATGATAATGAAAATGCAATTTATCAGTCAGCATCACTTTTGATCAAAGTGGGGGGCTGAAGACAACTCTGTAACCTTGTTCTGTATTCCCTGTTTTCCAAAAAGATGAAGTCAAACCAATAATATCCAATGTATAACAATGGCTACTCTGAGGGACAGACTTTACTGTGAACATTTATAATTAACTTGAAAGCATATATCTTCCATCTATAGCTCTCTCTCTTGAGGCAAAATCTAGAGACTAAATGTAAAAACAGATAACAGGATGCTGTTTCATTTCATATGAATATCACATTTATGGTAGCTGCCATATTGCCTCTGTGATGAGCCATGGAAAAGAGCAAGAGTCAAATTTGACAACTAATTTGGTGATTAATAATAGTCAATTACTTACATATCAAATATTTGTCCTTCTTACAGCTCTGAATAGAGCCTGCTACTAGACCACTTGACTTTCAATAAACTAATAGAGATGTTAAGTACAGATTTTTCCTGTGAATCTGTAACTGGCATTACAACCCCTTGTCAAGTACGCATGAGTGCTAAGTCCAGGTACACTTTGAGGCTTTTATGTATGTATGTATTTTATGTATGTTATGTATGTACCTTGACAAACAGCATCTTCTGGCCCCATTCTTTCCAAAATTGTATTTCATGTCAAACCAAAAACTGATCATCATTGTAAAGTGAAGTTTTCAATTTCATCATGAATAAATCTAAACTCACAGCTTTTATCTTTCATTTAGATTCCTCTTTATACAAATAATTTTGGCTCTGCTGAGTTGTGTTTGGATTCTTTTTATTCTGTTTTTTAGTCAAATATTATGAAGCAGCTTCCTGCTCCCCTCTTCACCTAAAGGAGAAGGTCTTCACTGCTGCCAACACTACAAAGTACTGCTAGAGAGCAGAAACAAACACGGACTGGATTGAAATAACAGGGAAACTCAGCGCAGCAGGCCTGCTGATTACTAAGACAACCACACACACACACACACACACACACACACACACACACACACACACACACACACACACACACACACACACACA
>JAPTYQ010000012.1:6992793-7003609 GCA_029814465.1 Ostorhinchus cyanosoma | reverse complement strand
GAGGAGGAGGAGGAGGAGGAGGAGGACACTTACAGTTATAAAATAGTGGAAGGGCACGCAGGAGATAGATGTGTTAATGGAAAAACAAAATAAGCATTTTCTGGATGAATTACCCGAATGGAGGAATGATTTGAGGTAGACATTCGCAGCCAACTGACAGCTCATTAACAAGCAAACAACTGCAGGCATATGTAAAGAGGCAACGGGTGGCACTTGAACCACAATAATCCAAAATCTATTGTTCTGGGCTTGAGTGGAACCTGCTCCGCCAACACAGTTCTCAGTCTGCTTCTGATTACGTGTATTAGGGATTCAGTGGTGCACTAGCATTCAAACCACAGCACTCACCGAATAAATATTATCCTTGCACAACAGTAACTCCCTCTGTTTGCCGATAAATACAGAGATACAGTTATTTGTGGTTGTGAACAATTTGTACGTGATGTAACATGTGACACAAGTAGTGAAATGAAATTATGAAAAAGACATGGTATGACTGATAAGGTATACAGTAAAAGTTTAAAACAAGATGAGCCAGATCTTACACATTAGGATGTCACTGTCAAAAATTATGCAAAAGATGAAACAAGATGAAAACAAAATTAAATGCAAAGTGAGACAAACATTAGAAAATACAAAACAAGATTGAAAAAAAGATTAAAAAGATGTAAGAGTGAAAAAAGACAACTGAAAAAGAAAAATGAAAAAGTCATTACAGAAAAATGATAGAAAACACTACAAAAAATGCACAAAAAAAACCCAGCGGAACAAGTAAACAGTCCAAAAAAGACAAAATAGCTGAAAACATAAAAGACAAAACGAGGTAAAAATACTTATATACATAAAAATGTAAAAGGATGATGATAGAATGTAACAAGGTAAAAACAGCATAAAAGACTAAAGATACGTTAAGAAGTAAAACAATATAAAGATCATGCCAGATGAAACCAGATGATAATACTGTAAAAGATGACACAAGACAATAAAAAAGAAAAGAAAGAAAGGACAAAAAGAACATACAGTGTCAGTTGAAACAAGATGAAAACACTGTAAAAGATGGAGCAGATGTGTAAAGACTAAAACCCCCCCGTTGTGTAACCTGTCCTTCCAGTCCTCTATCTGCTTCTGGATTCATTGGTGCGCCAGCAGTAAGACACTCCCTCCCACAGCTTTGCACAAAGATAACTCCCTCCCGTTTGCAGATAAAGGCTGCGATATTTATTTTGGCAGATAAAATAAATGCATTCACCTTCAGTGTGTCCTACACTCACCATCTCTGCTTGGAGGAAGGTTACTGGAGGTTTATGAGGTAAAGGTGGGCTCTTAAACTCAAAGCCTATGAGAAGGGAATAGGAGCCTCCCATGTTACCGTACCTTTGACTCCAACAGAAAGAAAATGTTGACGTAGGAAACTGTGCAAATGGGGAGTCAGGGGTGTGTAATTACAGCCAAACACAGGGTTGGGGAAACACTATCTTAAACTTTCCAAAGCTTTGTCTTGCATATCGTAAAAACTTCCAAACAATTGAGATTATTTAGATACTTGTGCCAGATTGTGTTTTGCTTCCATTAGTCTGTAAAAGGTGAAAAAGGAACACAGATGGTATTCCAGGGAAGATCTTTCTCATTAAAATGCGATTACTGAAACTAAGAACGAATATGCACAGAACAATTTTACCTATTACCTGTGCTTTTATTTAATCTTTGTCAAAAAAAAACAAACAAATCAAATCATAAGACAGCACCTGTTTTTTTTTTAAGCAGTATTTTTGATTTTTTTTAATTTTACTATCTGTATTAGAGGAAAGGGCTCATCAATCTACAAATGGCTGTGTCAATCTACAAAAAGCTGTGATCAACGCACTGTTAGATAACTCTTCCCAAGTGCATTATGGGTGCCAGCAAAAACAGGCTAATTTACATATATATCATCTTATCGCGTTTTGCTTTAAATATGCCGAAATTAAACAAAAATGTCATCCAGATGCAACTACAGACAAATGAATGTCTTGTTTGTCTCATTACCATTTGCCTCAGCTCCGTTTTGTGCAAATTAGCAAATGTTAGCCTGCAATATATTATTACTAAAATGGTTCAATACTAAATGTACTGCACATTGGTACCCTAAAGTTCTGTCAGAATTAAGACTGTTGACAACTGCAAAACTGAAGTTGATCAGTTATGGATAAAAACAAGGGTGTCTTCAAAATGTGTGATTTTACTGATTATAAAGGATGAGTCAAAATGAGGTCAGAATTTCTTAAAATGTAAAACCAGTGATGGATATTTGCTGTCTGCAAAAATGCCTGACTCCCTTTGACCTACACTGAACCCTGCTCTATAAACAGTAATCCAGATTTTTTGAGTCATTCTGGGCTCATTTGTTTAAATGGACCCTCTAATGAGTGTTCTAGTTCTCCTTTAAATTATATGGTTTTGGGTAAATAGAAAATAGTAATAGAACTTTGATTGACCCCTGTGATTGACAACTAGCTTGCCCACTGACTCAGACTTTTTAGCTTCTTTCCCCATCAGACAGCTTGCCAGTAATTTTGGATGACGTTGCACAAAATGTTTGACTATATTGTCCATTTTCACTGTGTCATCACACCAGTCACTCCTTATGATTCCCAAATATGGTCACTTGTGGCTCCAAAGAGGCAAGACACCAATGGCCAAAACCAAAAATTAATTCAAAACAGCGGGCGAAACACCAATGGCTGACATGTCCGTAAACGTCTACTTCTTATATAGCATTTTTAGTTTAACAGAAAACTGTAAGAAAGAGCATATGATTAATAGCATATCAAAAAAGCACATTAAGACAACTGAAGACCAGGCTTTACTCTGAAGGGTCACAAACTCAATTCAGTAGCACGGCTATTTGCCCTTCTCCGAGAAAACATGACAGGATGAAAAACTCTGTCAAAGAATGTCTTACTGACCAGAGAATGCCCCCTTTTTTCTTACTTATGTTTGGACAGTTCACACATTGTCTTCTACATTTATAGTGCCCTGAATGTACTCTAACCGAACCAATACACCGGCCTCAAAGTCTTCTCATTTGTCAGTGGAAGCGATATTTCAGAGCAGTTTTAATAAATTATGCTTTTAAAAAGTGGTGAGGGCGTGTTCCCAGCATCCCTAGAGTCCTAAGCTGTGATTCCATAAAACTGTCAAATGCATTGGAAGCAAACTTTTGAAATGGTTCGAAAAAGAAAAGCCAAATCCCATCAACTGATTTGAAGCCAGAAGGGGCAATGTGTAGACTGACTGAAATAAAGAGAAGCAGAGGAAGCGAAGTAGTCTTTGGCTGTTTTTCAATCACAAGGATCCTTCCATGGTCACCACTTCCTCGGTACACCAGACCAGACCAGACTCCTTTTTTTATTATCTATTTAGAGCCACATTGAACTGTCTTTATGTATGAATTGCTCTATATAAGGCAAATAAACCCATCTCATGTCATCTAATAAGATTGTCTGATAATTACATCATTGGCAAAGCAATCAGCTCTTTATCCTTCTTCAGAGATTTATTGGCGGTTTTCCCCGGCTGTTTTTCAGTCAGCAACATTTTTGAAAGATGCACACATAGGATTGTGGGTAGTTCGGCAATCGGCAAGGATTCACAGATGCAGCCTTGGAACTCTCAGCCCTTGGAAGGATTGTGGACATTAGAACAGTCCTCCAGCAAAATCTGATGATGTAGCTTAATGTAAATTATTCCTTGAAGGACCCTTACTTGAGATTAAGAAATGGCCTGAAACTATGTCCATCTAAAAAGGCTATGGTGTTCTTTTATTGACGACTCCGAGGAATCATCTAGTCTTAAACCTCATACGGTACTTCACTTAAAATCTGTAGAAAATACATTAGTAATGCAAACAAAGCTAATAACACTTCTGGACAAAAAAGAAAAAAAAAACACCGTGCAGGAAGTTGGACAAAAACACAGTACAATACAGTTTATGGCAGTTTTCACCATTGAATTTTGTGTATATTGCTGAAATCCACTGCTACGTTCCAAATACAAAATATGCATTTATAGGCCCAGAGGAAAATACATCTCAGCTTCTACCCTCCAGGTCTTCCTCTACTCTTCCTCATGCAGGAAAGCCATCAACACAGCACACACTCTGAGCTTTTTATCACTTGAACACTCAGCACAAGTTCTTAAAGACTGGCGGGTGGCAGCCAGATATGAGTGCTCAACATCGAAGTTGGAGGCTACCTTAAACAAACTGTCTGACGCCCCAGCAGGAGGAAAACGGGACAAGTCGTAGTGCTTATCTCCCACTTTTATCAAAACCGCTTCCCTTATTCTTTTCTCTTCATCTCCCACTCCCTTCTCCTGTCAAACTCCCTCCCTCCCTCCTCCCACTCCCTCCTCTTTGTGTGTCCGTCCTCAAACACTTGAATAAAACTGAGTCACGGCAGGAGACTCTGCCCTCTTTCTTGTGAACAAATGAGTCACTGACAAGGTCTGGGAGTTGGCTTTGAGCGTAGTAAGGAAGCCAATGAGCAATTGAGGGAAAGAGCTGGGAGTGTAGGATGTAGAGCCAAGGAGTGCTGAAGAAAACAGAAAGAAAAGAAGGGGTGGGGAGAGCGAAGTGATGGGTAAAATGAAGCAGAGGGAAAGGCAGACAATTAGAGAGACAAACAAAATGGGTAAATATGAAGTGAGAACAAGGGAAAAGGAGCATGCAGAGCAGAGTAGAGCAGAGCAGAGCGAAGGGAGGCGACTGACAAATTATGCTCCAGCCAGAGATCTAATCAGGAGTCTGGAGGCTAAAGCAGGGGATCATCACACCCCTCCTGATCTTCCCCGCCCTCCCTAAAGGGACAACACCCGCTGACACCAACTGAATCCTGATTTCACCACCTGATCCCCACAGGGACAAAAGGCCCGGACCATGTTCCCCTCCCACCTTTTGCATCCTGCTTCCACCTGCGAACGATGCGCCTTTGAAGTTTCTATTAGACGGCGGCTCATTGATAAAGGGCCACAGTGGGACTTTGCCTCAGCTCTGACTGCCGGGTAGCCTTTAACAGCCTGTGCGAGTGTACATTTCTTCTGCGGTTTTGAGCAGTTCGAATCCAGTTGACGGAGAGAGAAACAGGTGCGGAATGATGAAACAGATTGCAGCACTTAGCAGCAGAGTGATGCCTCACCTCAAAAGATGATTTTGACACATGGTGCTGAAAAACGCTAAAATCCCACAAACCAAATGCTTTTTGCCTCAAAAACCATGGGCTGTTTAGGGATTCAGGGCTTCATAGAAATAACATGAGTGCACCTAACAGCTCCACAATGGAAAAGCAGTGAGTGTACACCAGTGTATTTCCATGGCCATAATCTGAGCGATTAATGCAGTGTAAAGTCTATATATCATTTGATCAACAAGACGTCTGTTAAGTTCATTCAAGCTCTCATGCCACTTAAACTTGTGATTAGGGTATTTTTATCCCTCAATGGATGGAATGAAAGATTAAATAAAAACTGAATATTTTTCCAGTCGTAAAACCTTGGGTTGTTTCAGAATGACGTCTTCTGACTAAGGCTATGAGTCTGATGTCTGATTGTATCTCATGCACAAAAGCTCTTCACCTCGTGCTTTGAATTCTGTGTAAATTACCACTTTTTTTTAAACCAAAAAAAAAATAAATCACGCCATCAAACTTTCAAACCACTTAGTACAATTCACTCCAGCAGAAAACTTTTCTTTTCAGGAAGACTTCTTTTACTGACTTTTGTTTTGTTTTGTCTTCAGTAATCTCAAAATATGTGATGGGGCTTAGAATGTCTGATAACGCTTCAGTCAGGCTCAGGATAGTTAACGTTCAACTCAACATTTGACAGGATCCTCACTGTTCATATTTTCAGGAGGGTACTGCAGTCTTTAAAACATGTTCTGTCTTCTCATTTATCTTCAATACTACTAATAAATCACAGACAAATCACAAACTACAGGCTGTGTTTTCCATCTTTTTATCAGTCAGTACCACTTGTAAGAGTGTCTGTTAATATGGTCTTGATTGCAATGGCCTGGGGGTAAGGTACCTAACTTTTTACAAAAAATATGTTTTCTTTTCATTATGCTTACGATTTTTGAAACATTTTTTTTTAATATGTTTCAATATGTTGTTTAGCTTTAAGCAGTTTTTATATGGTGGTGCATAGGAAAGTGGTACATGCTATATTTCAATCGTGTCATATTATATATGAAAGTTAGGTCCAAAGGTCTGACCTTAGATGCCAAGATGTAGAAGATAAGTGGTGACAAGGCATAAGTCTGGCATAAAACATGTCTTAGTTACTGTTATTAAAATTTGACACATTTTAGGTGAGGACACAGTGAAGTCACTGTAGATTCTGTTTGAGCCACATGTCAAACAAATACAGCCATGGACATCACAAAATGTTATCTTTCTTGAGGCATAATAATTGCACTCTGGCCTTACAGTCCTTCTGTTATAAGCTTGTGTATTTGGGTTTGCCAAATAGGTGAAAATACCACATAAAAAGGTAGACATAAAGAGGTTAACAGATGCAAAACTGACATAGTCTATCAACATAGGCCACTTATCACTCTAAAACACCTCTATGAAACTGACTTCTTGCGTCAAAGTAAATGCCCCATTGTTCTTGTAAAACTGAGATTCCATCTTATTAAATATGAACATTTTCTTGCTTTGTTGATACGAGTAACTACACAAACCACTTATCTTTGGGTTGTGATAACACAAGTAATTTGAAGATGCCATTTCAGGTTTTGGGAAACAAATTTCCAGCATTTTCTGACACTTTAATGACCAAGTGATTCTTGAATAATTGAAAATAATTGTTAGTTGCAGCCTTAGCGATGTCCTCTTTAACCTTCAGGAGTTTGTGCACTGTGCTTAGCTGCTGTAGCCACAATGGGAGAAGCTTTCGTTTATATATATTAAAAAATTCAGAGTAATTTTTTGTGTCACATGTTACTTACATTTATATTCATTAGCACAGCCATGAGTGAGTAATTGCAGTACAGAGCTCGGCTGAAGATGAACCCACCAGTTAACAAAAATAGTAGATAGATATGAACAGAGTGATGAATCAATGTTCTGCTCATTCACCAAAAGCTGTGTGTGAGGGGAGACAAATTCTTTTCATATCATTCCCTTTGGTATAGAATAAGAGACTATTACAAGTCAAATTGGAATACAGCAGGCTGCACTGAATAAAGTCCTTGGTTGAAGAAAAAATATTGAAATTACTCATTAAGTACAACTTTAAATTGACAGGTCTGTTTCTCCAGTTGGACTTCTTTGTGTTCCACGTCTGACTGATACTGGTATTGCACTGTTTTACAAATATCTTAATGCATATACTGTATTGGTTAATATTGCAATTCTCACTTTCTGGCATTGCTTTTTTTTTCTTTCTGACATTGCTATATGACAGATTTATTGTACTGTATTAAATCATACTGTAAAGGTCATGGTCGGATATTTTTCACTCTCTCTTATCAAAAGGGCAAAGCTTGTGTCTTGTCATCACCACTGTACATACATAAAGAGCGATGCATCTTGTTTAATTTCCTTTGAACAAGACAGTAAACCTCAACCTTCCCTTTGCGAATGGCTCTGGATAACAGACTGACTAAAGTGCCTAAAATGGAAATGTGATGCAAATGGCACTGATGCTGAAGTTGATGCAGTGCTCGTGCTGCAGCGAGCCTTCCCGAGGGTGTTTAATCTCTGACTGATGGATGCAAGACCATGACAACGATTGTAATCATCATCACCGTCATCATTGTAAAACATTCATCATTACCACCATCAACATAATAGTTATCTCCCTCTGTCACCAACCAGTCATTATCATAACCATAATCACTCACATGCATATACACACATAGGCAGGAAAAAGGATCATCAGGATTACCTGCATTTGGAACATGACAACCACCTGTCTTTGAATGCAACACTAACAAAAGGTAATACATATGGATGTACTACCTCATCTGCATAGCTAAAACAGCCCATTGCCATGCGATGTAACCTTCTGTCTAATCACAGCAACTCACAGCGAGCAGCTCAGGATGTAAAGCTTCCCGCCTCAGCAGCCACAACCCTCCCAAGTTAACCCAGCTGCACCAAGTGGCTGATATACAAATTAAAGGTGCTAACACATTTCATACATTGCATGTCTCTGGGGACCAAAATCCATTGCAGGCAGCAGTGCACACATCTGAAAGAGTGTCAGGGAGGACATCTCAATTATTCATTGAGTGGCTGATTTATGTGGTTTCATATGGTGCATATTAAAGGCTTTGGGAGGCGCAGGGAAGCCAAAGATGGTTTGCGTAACTGCTATTAATTGAGACCTTCTCTCACTCTTTTTTTCTGTCTAGAGCTTTGGCTACAAAGAGGTACAGTTAAAGGTATTTTACTATTCATCAAGATAAATATATGCAGGAAGATAATGCAAAGGTAAAGGATGCCATAGCTCTATCTGCACATGCTTTTTACCTGTAGTAAAATATAGAACATACGAGTGAAGAGCAGAAACAAAGAAAAAGAAAAAATGTTCCAGTAGACTTTCTCCAGTTTTATTTGCATAATTAAAACAGTGAGATGTTTGCCATGAGCTCCTGACTTTGTGTGGAAATGATAGGCTCAGCTTTTTGCTGATCAAAGAGAATTGCTCATTTTCAATACATGCACATGCACTGTATATCTATTAAATGTGTATGTAAAGCATAATGAGACAGCGCTACAGTAATTTGCAGCACCAGCAGGCTGTGATTCTCTCTCTGCACACTCTATTCACACTGCATTTTTGTAGTTTATAGATCGATATCACGTGTGAAGTGGTGTGAAGTTTCATTTGTGAATCATACATGCTGTCAAACTGCTGTTGGAGGCAGGAGGGTCCCATCCAATTTCCCCAGAATAATGCCACCCTGTGAACATATCTAATCACTGTGAATGCGAAATGATTGGCAAAAGAATGATAATAAAGACAGAGAGAGAGGGCAAAGGAGGCAGAATGAGTAAACTGGCATCAGGAGAGACGCAGACAGATGATGATGATGATGAGGGTGAAGGTGAAACTTTGGCTGTGATGCCCTTTCATTACTGCTGCATCGTATTGTGTTTGTATTTAGAGGGGGGTTGAATAGTATCTAATTATTTATTATAAAACCACTTTTTTTTTTTTAATTGAAGAAAAAGTAGATGTTTCTAAAAGCAATTCTCAGTTGGTCACAGTTAAAGATGACCTTATTCTCTCAAGCAAACTGCATCCATCAGGAGTTTGTACTCTGGGCAATTTTATTCCGCAAACCCCAATCAGGGTGTTATGAGAACAAGTAGGTCAAGTCATCACAAGAAAAAGAAAACTTTATCATAGCTCAGCGGTGTCAGACACCAGACAAAGAGCACTGTATATCCCTCCTACTGCTGTAACACCACAGGTATGACACCTATAATCAACGACCTGGAATCTCCCATCAGACAGCAACACAGCAGGAGGTTTCCCACCAAGTCTGACAGGAAAATATCTCAAGTACCTTGAGCCAAATAGCATGAATCACAGTTAAATGCCAATAATTTGGTGTGGTATCATATTTGTGTTGTTTAGTGCAGCTTTACCTCCAAGACACAGGGACCAAAAATACCCTTCTTGTTGGCCTCATATCTTCATAACATGAGCGTTTAGTAACTGCATTATTTCACACACACATTTCAACCTCGTTTTTATGGAAACAAATAGCTACTCATCAACTTGTGATAGATATTCTTTTGAAATCACAATGTCATCTTAAAATACACGGGTAATACAAAAAGCAAAGACACACAAAACACACACACGCACAAAATGGCTCCTCGTGTTTGCTGATTGTGTCTAAACTATGATTTCTTTCTTCCTTCTTTCTCATAATAGCCTCTTTCGCTGGTACTGTGTGGGAGGGAGATGCTGACTTTCCGTTGCTGGTATATTTCTCTCATTAGGAGTTCAGAGAGGGAGAAGACGTACAGATAAGGACGGAGGGAAGAAGGCCCAGAGGCGACACGAGGCACAAAGAGCAGAATCCTGAGCGATAATGGAGCGAATCCATCAGTCTCTCTATTTCTGTCTGTCATCTGAGATCCATCTGCGAGTTTTAGTGAGATTTAGATGGGAGTCGGTTCAAAAAGCTTATAGAGGAATGTGTCTCAGACGAAATAAAAGATATCAAATTTAATATAAGCCATATCACATTCATACATTAAAGGTACTGATGTTACATGGCTGTGGCAACTTGTGTGATGCATATAAACAGTATATTAAGTCACACACTCCACATCCAAGAATAAAATGCACTGAAGTATTGTATTAGAAAATGTTTATGGAACAAAATTCGTTGACACCACCTCAGTTTTGCCAAAAACTTTTTACGCTTACTTGAGATGTTTCTTCTCCAAAAAGCACTTAGGCTGTAGGAGCTGAAATTAGGGGAGAGACGCCAGAATCTGAAAATAAACACCTTCCTTGTGCAGCTCTCTCTGCACTGCCAAATTAAAAGACTAAATATGAAGATGGATGCCATTTCAAGCTGCTATAGAAAACTGAAGCCAAGATATCACAGTTATGGGAACTGCCATCTTCTATGATGAGTAGAGCTGTAGAGCCATGTCTGATGAAATCTCAATAGTGACTGAAAAAGCTGACACTTACGAGCATAACCCTTATATTGAAAGTTTAGTAGTGAATTACTGCACAATGATGCCAAAAAAGAATACTGGGCAATGAAACTTTAATGTGCATAATGGAAAATGGAATCAGT
>JAPTYQ010000012.1:6958804-6975516 GCA_029814465.1 Ostorhinchus cyanosoma | reverse complement strand
GTGTGTGTGTGTGTGTGTGTGTGTGTGTGTGTGTGTGTGTGTGTGTGTGTGTGTGTGTGTGTGTGTGTGTGAGAGTGTGAGTGCGAGACTGCTTCAAGCTTTCCTGAGCACATTCTAACCAGATGTTGGCATTGTATGTATTTGTTGTTATTGTGGGGGGAAAACTTTGGATGTACGAAGCAAAAGTAGGCCCTTTGAAGAAGAAGATGAAGATTAGAAAGCCACTAGGAGTGAACATACAGTATCCGTCATTAGCTTGGACATATTATTTCACAATTTCATATTTTCTCAACTTATTCCTACGTTCACCAACTAATAGCAGACAATGAAGTGAGTCTGGACAAATACTTCCACTGTAATTTGCCTGTAATTTGGACTCATATTGGATCCCTGATCCCCCAACTAATGCTGGAGATCAGGTTACGGTCACAGTCATGATGATATGTAAGTTGACTGAAGTTGAGAAAAGACAAAGTATTTGAGACTCTCTGTGTCACAGACTAAAATATTCCATTAGACGATCTCTCTCTCACTTTCTCTGTTGTGCTTGAGGTCTTCTTGAAGTCTTTATTTTTATTTTTTTTTTATGTAAATATGAGCTAAATGATGAACTTTAATTATATTGAAGTTTATTATTAATGGTATACTAATTGTACAAAACATTAACAAACTGCTAGTGTGTGTGCCATGTATAACATTAAAACAATAATCATCACCTTTAACTTCTAAAGGAAATACATGTGGATTTCCTCAGTGTATCTACCATCCACTGTGGGAAATACCGTGTGGTTGAGCTACAGTGAGACGACAGGCAAAGCACTGGGACCTATTTCATCTGTAACTGGGAATTCAAACTAAATTTTCTTTGGGTGAAGTTAGTTGGATTCCACTCTCTGCTGTCACATCTAGCAGTCGTCATAGTAAGGATGAGGTGCTGCAGGAGCAGTGTGTGGAGATGACATTAACTACCACTGATGTAATGTAACTTGATAATCAGATACAAGCTTTAGAATGTCTGCCTACTTTGTCACTGCACTAGCATCATCTCTCAACGCACTGAAATTGTATATGTGTTGTTAATATGTAAAGTATAATATTGTATACCACCACATGGGATTAAATGAGTAAATAGTTTAGATCCTTCCATTGGATAATTACTGTAGTGATTAAAATGTTTTATTTACATGTTCTTTAACCCAAACTGAGGCAATGAGTAGCTTCTCATTCCTCGATTCATCAGTTTGATAGAAAGCATAAAGATTGGACTGTTTCAATAGAAAAGATCATGTGGTCTGATGAGTCACACAGACATATACCAAGATACAATACCAGGATTCATTCGGCTCAGATTGTTAAAGAGTGGTTCAAGGAAGCATCAGACCTCATTTTCCCAGGGAGTGGCAAGGACAGACTCCAGACCTGAACCCCACTGAGAATCTTTAGGATTGTGATGAAGAGAAGAATTTACATAGTACTTTGACTCTCAATTATCAGTACAAGATCATAGACAAAAATTCAAAAAACTCTGGATGAAAATAAATACAGCAACAATACTATGACACTGCATGAGAGTCATGTGGGCATTATCTATGCCACAGAAAATGGTTTGCACAATCAAAGCTAAAGGTCGTCAAGGTGGTCCAGTAAATCTGGCAGTTTTACACCTCAAAAAGTAGACCTTCAACAGTGGTGGTCAGATCAGTTTTGAGACCATGATCATTATCAAGACCAAGACAATAGAACCTGTTCAAAAACAAAAAAAAAGGAACTTTCCTTAAACACTGTTGATGAGTGACGGATTTCTGGTCCTCTTATAACTAACACTAATGTTAGTGCCATACAGTGTAAATAAGATGGAATGAAAGGACTACAACACTGTATTTCTCAGCTTCAACAAATCTTTTACTGTTTATATTTAGTGCATTGTGTTTTTCTGGCTTTATCCCCTATGTAACAAGTGTAGGAAATAGTAATTTTGCAAAGCATCATTAAATGATGAGGAGAAATTATCATCTTTTTACATAAATCTTATCCTATATATATATATATATATATATATATATATATATTTCTCAAAAGTTTCTTCTGATCCCCCCCAAAAAATGTAAAGTCAAACAAAGGATTTCAGCAACTGGGATGTTGTCTTCTAGGGCCAAACTTATAGAACTTTATACTAATAGAATATTTGTAGTTGAGAGTTTTCCAAGATCCTATTAACATTAATCCATTAACTAAGATTTCAGCTGAACTGAGAGGCCTGTTGGTGAGAGGGTATGAAATGACCAACATAAACTAAGGACCGTTGACAAACAGTCTGCCTTATTTAAAAGAAATTGAGATAGGTGAACTGGGAGGATTCCATTTGATTGGCAGCTACAGTGCAATAGCACCAAAGAATAATGAAAACAAACATATCACTGATGACAAGTTCAGGAAATACAGTTAACCTTTATTGACAACCATTGACCACTGAGAAAAATAAGCAGAGGCGTCCTGCACAAACACGCAGAAGATTGGATGAAAATCAAACAGAATAACTGAGAGGACAGTCAAGAAAATAGCTGAGTGAGAGGATGGTAAGAAGAGAAGAGAAGAAACCTATAGAGAAATCTAATGTGGAGAGAATGTCAGCGTCAGTGTGTGCCCAGTCACTCACCGGTCCTCGCAGATCAATGAGTTCCTGTCTCATCTGGACAATCAGGTGGTCTTTGGCCATGAGGGACCGGTACAGGCGTTCATTAAACTCGATCAGCTCACCGTGCATCTCGGCCACCTACAGTGAAGAACACACAAAGAAGTGCTCACATAATTCATTTGAAACAAGCACTCAGAGCCTTAATACTTAAGTAAAAGTACACATGCGACAATGTAAAAATACTCCGTCACATGTGGAAGTCCTGCATTAAAAATCCTACTGTTGAAGAAAAGTATTAACAGCAAAACATAGTTAAGGGATTAGAGCAAAAGCACTAGTGCATTTTTTATTTTTTTTTCTCTGTAGTGTAGAGTTAGCTTTTGCTATATTTTAGTGGTATTTTAGTATTATTTGTGTATTTTAGCATTTTATCTTTGTATTTTGTATACTGTCAACATTTTCAGCATACATTTTCTGTACAATTGTGTGATATTTTATAGTCTTTTTGCACTTTAAGTATTTGCTGCTGAACAGAAATAGAGCTGTTAAACTGATTTCCATTGTTCCTGTCACAGTGACAATAAAGTTCTATTCTATTCTATTCTATTCTATTCTATTCTATTCTATTCTATTCTATTCTATTCTATTCTATTCTATTCTATTCTTGTTGAGCTAGCTGCAATCATTACTTTATGTCCATTTTTATTTACAGGGAAGTATTGGATCTTAACATTTATTAAAATTAACCCACATTTATTGTGGAAAAATCACCAGTTTGCAGAACAGTTACATTGAAAAGTGAATCAAGCTGACAAGACATGCAGGAAGACAAAACGGGCCAATGAGCACAGCTTTAATCTTTAGCTATGAATAATTAACTTCTTACATTATCCCTTGTGTAAAAGTGTTACCCGAAAGGTTACTAGCAACTAAACATGTCAGATGAAGGTAGTGGAGTAAAAATACAACATTTGCCTCAGAGTAGGTAAATAGAGTAAGTAAGTAGAGCACTAGAGAAAAAGGTACAGGCAGCTATATTAACTACATCCCATTCTTCGAATCACACTGCAACCCTAACCCTAGCTCTAAGCACTTCACCTATACCAAAGATACCACAGACCAAAATCTTGAGATGTCACTATTTTTTAGAAAATCATCTTCTATGACCTTTGACTTTTCAAGGTCAAACCCTTTGTGGCTCTAAATACTGACACCACACCCGTAAGTGAAATGACCATAAAATCTGATTAGCTTTAACTGAAATACGATGTTTTCTTGCATTTTGTTTCATATGAACAAATGGCTTCTTTTTTTTCCCTCGACCCCAAACCTTTACTTCCATCTGTTAAAATTTAATCATGTATAGTGACCATGAACACAAGCTTGCACACAAAAAAAACACAGGACAATGTGTGGAAAAATTGCTGCTAGTAGCTAAACAAAGGCTGGGAAAAACAGAAGTTCCTTGGCGGAGGTAATACAATTCTCAGTATCCATTTAACACTCAAAAGGCAGAAGCACTCCAGGTGAGACGTAATGAAAGATGACAGCAGGACACATTCTGGGAAACAGTCAAACCCCTGACAGAGATGGGAGGGATGGATGGAAAGCCACAGGGAGAAAAAGACAGAGAGGAGGAGGAGGTGAAACCAGTTCATATCCTAAACAGACTCCTGCCAGCCTGTTAATCAATTGTCATCAGCTCTAACTAACCTTGACACAGTGTTATTCACATCTATGTGTATGTGTGTATGCTCATGCAAATATGATGCGGTGATTGTGCATGTGTGTGTGTTTGCTGGCTCATCTGCCTAACCATCCTGGACAGTGTGGACAGGTCTGTGTCAGGAGACTGACAGCTGTGACACACAGTGTGCTGTATGGAGGACACCTGCTGTCACTGCCTCTTCGGTACAGCACCATCGCTGCCTGACAGGTGATCCACGCCGCTGTGCTAATGTTGCTCCAACACTGACCTTTATACATTGACTTATTACCGTCCCCTTTACCCCCTCTATTGTCTTATATAACATGACTCATTTGCTAATTCAGATGTGATAAAAATACCTTTCAGATGGGGGTGAATGTTGTCACCATGACGTCACCCACTGAATTTTGAAACCCTGAGTTTGGCATAACATTGCATGCTTTTAACTGTGTTAGTACAATGAAACGGTTCGCTTCCTGTCTCCAAAGTGGACATGGTCAAAAGGGTTGAGAACAATGCGTGGATGGATGAGAGTAGATTAATAGGCTCAATACAATAATAACATATACAGTGTTTTTACTGGTAACTAACATGACTTTATAATAATAAATCTCTGTATTTGCCCACTAGTTTTAATCTCCTTAAACAAGATTCAGAGTGTGTTGCCAGTACAGTGACAGGTCTCAACAAATCCAATTTTCTTCTAATCTGTGTGTCTGAAAAATCACATTTTAATACCAGAATGTCCAGAAGATACATGGATTTTGAAAAATGGGATGAATAATTGCTTTGGTGACTAAAGTATTAGTCAGAATCTGAGCTCATATCAACCATTGAGCTCATGTCTACCATTGAAAGGACTGCTACAGGGTCAGCTGTTAGTCTTGCAAAGGGGTGAAACTGTGGAGAAATCACTGGGCACTGAAACAGGAAATGACTCTACCAGTGTTACACCTGGCATTTGGATACAGATCACTTCTTTCAGATTCCTGGACAAATATATGGACTATATAGACATTCAGTGTAAAATTACAAGAGCCAGGGCTTTGTGGAGCAGCATCTAGTGGCCGTCAGTGTAATTATACTTTAAATATTTCATTACCTATGTGTTATTAACTATGTAATCATATTTCAACAAGTTCATTTTGGAGACACCGGTGTCTTTGGATTTAACAGCCATCTTAAAGGCATTTCAACATAGTTTTGCATTGTCAGTTTTCTACAGTCTCATTTAGTGTATGATGTTTGATCTAGTGGTGAAGTGGCAAATTGCTACCAAATGAATAGACCCCACTATTCCCTATGATGGCTATAAAAAAGTTAAATGAGAGGCCCATTTTAAGCTTTTAGGTCAGGGGATAAAAACTCTGATCCACTTTCTAATGGAATATCCATTTATTTACTGAATTGACTTTAACATTGCATGCCATCTGCTACATGTAAAAGAGAAATAAAGCTGTGCAATGTGATGGACTCCCTAGATGACAACTTGCTCCCTCTGTAGACAGAAAAACAACTCATTCTAAAGTAATGAAAAGACAATTCTTATTTCAATGATTGACGATAATGACACCCTAACTGTGACTATTATGTTCCATTTCTGCAAGTTGATCCTCCTAAACTGTACAACCAGAAATTCCCTACAATAACATTTTTTGTCTGGGGGGGAATTGAGACAAGGTTGTAGCCACTGATTCAACATTACAACAATACAATACTACATACTATAATAAGAGTAAGAGAGTAGACCTTGAAAACACTGAAAGCACTGGAGACCTCAGCCTTTCTTGTTTTACAACATTAGGTGAGTGGGAAGACTAAGCGCCAGGGGAGCTGGGCTCTGTGCTAGCGAGACTGTGGACTATTTCACTGATCATATCAGGTGGCCAGCGAGATGATCTGCAAACACACCG
Source organism: Ostorhinchus cyanosoma (assembly GCA_029814465.1). Lineage (NCBI taxonomy): Eukaryota > Metazoa > Chordata > Actinopteri > Kurtiformes > Apogonidae > Ostorhinchus > Ostorhinchus cyanosoma. Next base: position 6,969,260 of record JAPTYQ010000012.1, on the reverse strand, counting down.
ACACTGTAGCACCTTGTTCCAACTTTCATGCAGAGCTTCACATGTGGGGTTATGTGAGAATCTTGCCTTTGCTCGTGGCACTGGTTTATTCACAGAGTTACAATGGACTGCAGTGACTGTGAAAAGCCAGACTGCAGCTAGGTCTAGTCCAGTCCTTATTCTTATTCAGTGTGCCTCAGCTACTCACTGGAGCCCCCTAGAGGTGACACTTCAGATGGATTTCTGGACAGATTTGGAGAACATCTAGATTTTTTTTTTTTTTTATTCATTTGTGGTTAGAAATTCAATCACTGAACTCATCCTGTTGCGGTGGTTTCAAAGAAGTCTTAAACCTTCAGTTGCTATGACAACCCAGTAAAAAACACAGACAGCAAAGCTTCAGTGCAACCTTTGGAGCTGCTTCTTTTCCAGATAATAGCAAATGCACATTATGTATCTCCTAAAAATTAAAAAAAAAATAAAAAAAACTGCAAATTGACTTAAGAATTGAATAAAACAAATTAGCTCAAGGGGATAAAAGGACTATAATAAATGAAGAATAACTGAAAGAAAAAATAATTGAGAGTGATTAATGTGGATTTTGGGGAAGTAATTACAAAAAATGGTAATAATCAAAATTATGTCAGTGTGTAAACACCTGAATAAAAGAAGTGTTGTGTGTTTTATTTACCCTTTGAACAAGTTCACATATATATAGAGGGAGTGGATTTCCATGTTCCACCACTATGTTTCTATAGCATCACCTATTATATCTGAGTGTATGGACTGAAGTTCATGTCCATTACACTAAAAAGAGCAGAACTGATAAAACAAACCCTAGCTGTGCTGTAAAACCTCATATTTTTTTAGGGCACCCTAGGTTGGGGTGAAGGTGAGGGAAGAACAGTGCAATCTACAATTTTACCACTTGATGCCACTAAATATCACACACTGACCTTCACATATAATCTCTCAACAGATCATAGTGAATTCATTTTAGCTCCTGCCATCTTCAAGGTATTTATTTCATTAGGGGGTCTTGTGGCAATCATCTGATCATAATCAACAGCACATCAGCACAGACCACATCCTGAATCAAAAGATCTGTATGTGTTCATAATCCCCAAGCCAAGATGATTGGAAAATTAAATCACTTTAATGTTTGTGTGCAAACTTGGTTGAATAGCGCTGCTATAATTACATGTCACTACATTTTAAGTGTCTAAATTTAATTCCACAGTGAAGGTGCAGTTCAGCAGAGGTTTAACCAATTTCACTACCTGAATCAACATGTTAAATGTGTAAATCACTGAGCTTGAAGGACAAATTGGAAATGTTAAATTACTTGAATAATGTGAGGTTACTACGACAAAAACAAACAGGAAGATACTCAATGTGAAGCATCACCCTACTGCTTCAGCTAAATGATAGCAATTATAGCTTAAACTGGTGATCAACTGGTTGATCACCAGCCAGCAGGTCACGTCTGGTCCAAAATATGTTAGTAGAATCTGAGAAGGACAAAATATGATCTGGTATTTAGGATTTATTTACAAATTTCAACATCACTCCTGCTGTTTTTGTTTGCTGACACTCAGCTTTTATGGTGCATTTGAGCACAGCTTGTAAACTCTGAACTCTACCCTGTGTTGGAAGGCAAAGCATGGTGCCCTGAAGTCCCCTTTGTTTAGTCAGAAATCAAAACATAAACGGGTATAAAAATGGGAAAGTTCCTTCATTTAAATACAAAGTAGGGCTGGGAATCGTAGTTGTAAGGCCACCTATCTCGATACAGCATCTCAGATCCAATATATTAAAGATGCGTGTGTGGATCCTTGCAATGCGATGAGATATGATACTAACTCAAATCAGGATACAGAGCAATTAAGCACATTCGGATTCAACACCTTCATTCTGGTAAAAGAATATGCAGTGGAATTCAATGAGCTTGATTATTTATTTATCAAATAAAATCATGACATTTCCCAAACTGGCTTTTGTGCAATTTCACAACACATGCCTCACATACAGTTACATGAAAAAGTTAGGACGCGCCCTTTAAATCTTTGTTTTCTTTACAATATAAATATCTGGGACTCTGATTTTTTTATAACAATACTAAGATATGGAGCAAATATACCAAAAGAAATGAAATTAAATAAATGCTTTTTAAACTATGTTAATAAATCCAATATATTTGGGAAGAAAAGTGGGACACGCTTCTGTTCATTAGTACTTTCAATGCCTAAAATGCAGATTGAATGCACTTGATGCAAACCAGTTGAAGATTGTTAGAGAGGCTTTTTTAAGGATTCTATCTTTTAAATAATGAAGACAATGGTCTGAACTTTTTCCACATGAAAAAAAATATTAAATAGAATTTACCAAAACATTTTTAAAAGCATTTCTTTAGTTTCATCTTTTTAGGTATATTTTCTCCACATTTTACTAGAGTTAAAATAAAGAGAAAGATCCCAGATATTTAGATATGGTGAAGAAGACTAAAAGGGGGGGCATCCTAACCTTTTGCTCCCTTGCTAAAACATTATAGTATTAATTCACAGTGCACGTGCCACAGTGCATCCATGGCGCTCATACTGTAGTGTGCAGTGTACACATCTGTGAATCCGCGGTGCATGTTAACGTAGGTCTTCAAAAAAGAAAAACTTTACCCTAATAAACAGCAATAATTCTAACAACGAGTAAAAATAGAATCTATTGAATGGATCGAATTTTATCGACCTATTCAATAACCGATACATCTCAATATCATTCCAAAATTTTCATTCACTTGCAGCCTCCCTACCGACGCACTCAGATTGTACCAGTGGATAATCTGCCCATCCCTAATACAGAAACATGCATTTGTCACGGTATTTTATCCTCTCAAATTCACAAATTTGTACGTCATATTGTTATATTTAAGGTTTTTTTTCAGCTTTATATAATTTGTTTTCTTAGTTCTAAATCTGTCATTACACTCAGAACACGAAAATGCTTACAGTACTGTAGCTTCCATTCATTATAAAGACACTTCAAAGTAGCATTATTACATGGCATATGAGAAAAATTGAACAACTGGTTAATCTTCATTTGGTGTACTGTATGTGTATGAGGATGTGCAGATACTATAATAGTGAGCAGACAGACAGAGAATATCCCTTTGCATAATCATGTTGTAAAAGGCTTCTGTGTGCAAAGCTAATTGCATAACGCATTTCCTATCTGGTGAAATGCTGCCCCCCTCTGTACGGAGTTCATTTTTAATCTTAATCTCAACAACTATACCTTTAATTCTCATTTATCTAGTGTATGCCAAGGTCTGATATGCATGCGTCACCTCTTGTTATCGTCATGCCATTTACCAGTAGCCGCCATCTTTGGGCCCCTGAAACCCTCTGACTGTCCTCAACACATTAGCCATTCATCACCTCTATTTATTTAGGCCCCACAACTCTTAAATAGGACATTATAAAAGAGGGAATTAATTTTAAGCGTGAAGAAACCCAATTAATTCTCAGCGAGAGGGAGCTAATCAGTTTGTCATTCTCCAGTCGTGCGTGAGTATACATGTGTGTGCTGCTGGAGTACGTGCGTGTTCATTTTATACACTGAACTGGGCTCTATATTAAGCAGAGGCTGTATGGCGACGTGCTGGCATTACCAATTTATTTTAACAGGAAAATTCATCTTCCCTACTATTATTAATGTAGGGCCATTAAGATGCAGGAGCAGGTTTCAGTTTTTATCAACACCATGACTGGACCTTATTTACAATGACCAGCACTTAGCTGCATTACAGAGATCTATGCACGACCTTTCTCCAGTCAAGGCTGGCCAAACACTGAGTTTAGGCTGGCATCAACCAATAAAAATCTAGACAAGCAATAATTAGTGGCTGCAATAATGTAATATATGATAGAAAATAAAAGGAAAATACAATGGAAAGCACTAGAGCGAAAAGTGGTGTTGGAGACTGTTCAAGAAGCTAAAGGAAACTGGCAGAGTGAATTTGGTTTGATAGCAAAGCTGATTTAAACAAAAGAGACAAGAAATACACAAAACCTCATTGAGAATGACACAAATTGGATCCAGCTAATGTGGCATACAAACAAAATTCATCAGCAGGTAGTGTAGTGAGTGTGTGCGTCCTCTCACAAAATCCTTTCTCCCTCTTGCTGTCACAGCCTCAACAAGGCCTTGTTAGTCTTCAAGGTGATGGACTGGCTTACAATTTCCTTTAAGCCAGTGCCATTCCAAAGTTGAAAAGCCTTCAGTGTGAAACCATAAAAAACATAACAATATACCTGACAGCTCAACAAGTCGGCGGAGTAGAAACCTGTCAGGCTGTTGTTGTCTGCTGCGGGCTACGGCCTATCAGCAGCCTCTCGAAACCACGGTCGGTGTGGCTAAGGCTGGAGCTCACAAAACCAAACTGCAATCAGAACTCAGGACAAATGCACTGTCACAATCTGTAAATGAATGTGTGCAATGGTGTGAAATCAGTGCCTATGTTTAAATGATTTATATGATATGGCCTAGTGTTTAATTCCACCTGTGCAGCAGTATCTGAGCTAACTGTGGGGAAAAAAGAAACACTTGATAATCAAATCAAAGCAAAACAATTGGATGATTCATTGTCTTTAGATTGTGCATCACATACAACATACTTGTTTACTTTTTCTGTTTCTTTTTGCCCCCCCCCATCCCAACTGGAAATCTGATGGGTTCAACATATGTGCAAACACACAACTTCCTATGTTTATTTCTAAATAAATATAAAAATCTTGAAGTGCATGCATTCTAATGTGCAGATCGTGTTTTGAAATAGAACTTTGACTACTGCCTACTTTTTAATTAATACATAAAATGTCATATTTTCACTAAATACTATATTCTCTGTATATATATTTATACTATAGCCAATTAGCACTTTGAACTTCATGAATTAATTAAAAAAAGAAAATTCTGTGATTACAGACACTTCAGTGTGATTATTATCTGCTGTCTTTACTTCTCTATGACAGTAAACTAAGCATTTTTGGCTTGTGAACTAAAGACATTTGAAGGCTTTCAGTAAAAATCAACAATTTTCACCATCTCTTATTACTCATGAATTAAAATAATCTGCAGTTGTAGCTGTACATCGATTCTTTCAAAACCGGACGATGAAGCTCTTGTTTTAGTAACTTCTAACCTTTTCATACATTTTTCTTCCAAATCACCATGTGAATGTTTGCAGTGCAATAAAAGTCAACATGATTCAACTTTGCAGAGTTAGATAGAGTAAATGGGGCCTATTTATCTTTGTTAGACTGAGAATAACAAACGTAGAGGGTAATTTTTTGCTGTGGAGCATGCAGTATGGAGTTCATTTGTCATTATTAATTACATTGCTTTTGTGTTTAAAACAAGGCTTAAGCTTCAGCTCTCCCAATGCAGTATGCTATAAATAGAATCAACTATATCGGTCAAAACTTGAAGAGCAAGAGATATCAGTGCAAAAAAGAAAGAAGTTATAGTCCAGTTCTTCAGCAAAGTCAGTTACTCTATTAGATTATGGAATCATCCGTTCGTGATTACCCACTGTGGATTTTATTACTTGGTGTGAAGACTGATCTCCTACTTTCATCTGCTTCTCTCACTTTCATTAAATGCAAAGACTCTTGAATTCATCTGGAGACTATTTAACTGCAATTTAAAAAAAAAAACAACTCCATACATTGTACATGCAAGCAGCCTGTCGCAATCCATCGCTATATTTTACTGCCAAGTGACATTCAGAGGTTGTGTGTTTATGGTCCGGAGGGGGACATGGGGTGATAGTATTATAAAATAACAGACTGTTGGATGAGACACTGGACTTTTGACTCTTCTGTGGATTTCCTTTTTAACCAGTGGTCATAATAACTTGCATTGTATTAACGGAAAAACACTTTCAGGTAGAAGTTCTTAATGGACTCAATATGAGTATATTTCAGGATGGTTTTGACTGGAGGCATAGGAGTCCAAAATAATTTAAATTCCCTTTTATTTTAAATGATTAAATATGCCTTTATCATCATGATGTGGTAAAATTAAACCCAGAAAATAAAACTGGATGCATTTGGCATCAAGCTTTCAATAGAGAGTAACATTTGATTGTGTTTTTGTCATTTTCCTTCTTGTTGCCGGCGTTCAAACTACAGTAAGATTAATCCACAGGTATAGGTGTCAGGATGAAAGTGTGTCTAATGCAGCAAAGGCGGTAATGAGGGGTAAAATTATTTCAATATCATCTGCCCTTACGAAACAGCAGCTACAAAACCAACTGAACCTAGAAAATGAGCTCAAGATATTAGATAGTAAACAAACAATTTAGTAAAGAAGAGCATTTCAAGGCTTTACAAAAATGTAAAAAAATAAATTAAAAAAAATTAGATGAACTGTTGACATATAAAGCTGAAGGGACTCTTAGATTTACTTGTCGGACTTGCTATCAGATGGGAAACAGGGCAAGAAGCTTTTAGAATTTCAACTTCGTAAAATACAATCAAGTCAGGTAGTTTCTAAGATTAAACATCCGGATACAAATTCAGTAATCATGCAAACACTAGAAATTGCAAATGCCTTTGCTGCGTACAATAGACACCTTTATAAAACACAACAATGGGAAAATAAGGAAAGTAAAATTACAAACTTTTTAAATCATCTTAAACTCCAAAAATTATCTATGACTGAAGCAGATGAATTATTTTCTCCTTTTACTGAAAAAGAACCCATTGGATTGCTTAAAACTAACAAACCACCTGGAACAGATGGTTTCCCTAGTGGATTTTATCAATGCTATTCTGAGCAATTAACCCCTGTACTGTGCAAGGTTTACAACGATGCCTCGTCTGAGGATAATCCACCAGTCAGTTGGTCAGAGGCTATTGTCTCAGTTATATATACGGAAGGCAAAGACCCAACACACTGTAGTTTTTATAGGCCCATCAGTCTCCTTTGTAATGACCTCAAAATCCTGACATCAATACTTAATAAAAGAATACAAAAATATATTACAAAGCTTGTAAATCTGGATCAGACAGGATCTATTCCTAGACGCCAAGGTACAAACAACATAAAAAGAACTTTAAATCTTCAATCAGTAGCTGGATCGAGACAAGAAACATCACTGTTTCTCAGCTTAGATCCTGAGGAAGCATTTGATAGAGTTGACTGGTTATATCTGGAGCTAACATTGAAATATAGGAGATTCAATTCTATATTTAGAATTGGATACAAATTTTATATAAATACCCTAAATCAAGACTCAGGGTAAAAAGCCAGTGCTCTCAAATTTTTGAGATATAAAATGGGACACGCCAAGGAGATGTTCTGTCCCCATCACTATTTGCAATTAGTACAGAGCCATTAGCAGATACGATTAGATCAAATCCCCAGATTCAAAGTATAGATGACCAAAAATGTGTTCCACATAAGACTGCATTATTTGCAGAGGAAATTTGCCTTTCATAACAAATCCTATGAATTCAATTCCAGCCATAGTTTGAAAACATATGGAGAATTCTCAGGCTACAGAATAAATGAGACTAAATCAGAAGCCATGATGGCAGTTGGAAGGTGGCCTCCTCATTTGATCAACGTAGCACCCTTTCATTGGACTAAAGAAGGATTTAGATATTTAGGAATTAGTTTTACCCCAAGGAATAGCCAGCTATTTCAGGCTAATTATGGAAAGTTAATCTCACTAGTCTATTATATGTTGGGATGCATACCAAAAGACACGCTGTAGGGAGACAATCTGTATATTTAAAGAGTATTATTGTTAATTGCAAAGAAAGTGATAACTGTTTCCCCCCCAGTAAAACAATGGACTGAAAGACTGAGACAAATGTACATAATGGAAAAAATGATGGTATAAAAGTAATTGAAAAAGGATATTTTTATGCGTAGGTGGACATCTGTATCGCAATATCTGTTGAAACAGCAGAATATCTAGTGAGGATTTTTTTTAATTCTTTTTTTGGGGGGGGGGGGGTCTATATGTTTTTTGCTTTGTTTTGGTTTGCTTTTTTAGTTTAGTTTAGTTTTTTTCTTGCCCTCTTTAGCTTTGGCTTGTGCAATTCATTTTCTTCCTCTCATAATTGTAAGAGAACTGAATCAGTAAGGACACTAAAGTAATGGTTTAAATATTGAAAAGTTTTAAGTAACCTCCTGTCTTATCTATGGAAGTCTGTAACAAACACACCAAGTCTACTTTCCTAACATGTACAACCAGTTCAAACAGGAAAACACGACAAGAATTTATAGAATTTCTTTCAATATGCTTACTTATGTTGTATAATGAATGACAGTCACATTTTTGAATCTGAATCTATACCAATGCACACACTGTGCAGTAATCACCAAGAGGGATGCCAGTATTTCTCATCTTTGGGTTCCATGTTCACCCCCATTTTGAATTGTTATGCTGTGTAAAATATGAATAAACATGGAATACAGTCATTTGCAAATCTCAAAAGCCCATATTTTATCCACAATGGAACATGGAGAAGGCATCGTTATGTTCTGGAATTGGGTTGTAAACACCAAATCCTAAACATAAAACGAACAAAAATAAAGAGAAGCTGATGTGAATGAAAATCAAACCAAAGCAAAGCAGTGATGCGGACTATTCTCATTTCATTTCATTTTTTTATTTGTCTAAAACTGAAATAATAAAAACATAATTAAAAAAAATAGATAAAACAATAAAATCAAGAAGTCAATTACATACGCAACCCTCAATGGTCATTAATCGCAGGAAAAGCAACAATTACAGTACATTTAACATCAATGTACATATGAATAAACCCTAAAGACAGTTTATGCATTATTGCATTACTGGGTGTGGGCTGGTATGATGCAGCGGTCTGCAGTTAAATGCCACCAAAGTGATGCTGAATGCATATAAACATCCTCTGCTGCAGAACTTAAAGCACATATTCTATCATGCACAATCTCCTCCTTCATGCAACACCTTCTCCACTTTTCACCTCTCCCATCTTTACAGAATCTCTTTGTACATCTTCCTCTCTTCTTCCCCCGGTGTCTGATCTGATCTGAGCTGTGCCAAGCTGAGCTGGCCTGAATCAAAAGGCTAAGAACGCCCTGGCTGACACGTAACCCCACCTACCCCCAAAAAAGAAAGAGATGTGGAGAGAGAGAAAGGCAAGTAGAACAGCAGTGTGATAGCTGACCTGAAACCTAATACCCTTAATTAGACAGGGCACGTACAATGAATGGGGTGGGCAAAATGAGGTCAAGAAAAGGGAGCAAAGATGAAACATGTGGATGATCAGATGGAAGAAACAGGGCAAGAATAGAACACTAGAAAGAGGACGAGGCAGCACTGTCAGCAACTTTTAGAGTGGCATGTAAACATTAACAGCCAGGCTAACACATATAGTCATGTTTCTAACAGTTATTTAAGTGTTGACCATGAAATATGAAAAAAAAGAAAAAAATATGAAATAAATAAATTCTGCTTAAGATCTTCAAGTCTTTTCTTTTTTGGGAAAAAGTGTGGTTAAGCTAACACTTGGGCATCTAATCAAAGAATTACTGCAAGAGAATCAGAGTTTTTAGGGTTTTTTTTGCATTTAGAGCAAAATAACTAAACTAAAGCAAGAGTGTTTCCATGCCCTTAAGTTTTGTAAACAGGTTCATTAGATTGCTTTTTGTCTTTTTTCAAAAAGATTTGATCTGATCTGAAAAAGAAGATGATCATGATGAGGATGAAGCAACAGATTCTGTGTTTTCCTTGAATAATTCCAGAAAGCAAGAAAACATGGCTGGTAACCAGGCCTTCACTGATTCAATGTACAGTTTTCTAGATTATTACACATGGCTACTCTTTTATCAAACACAAACGAGTTGGTTTAGACTTCTCTCCCTTTTATTGAGAAACGTTTTTTCAAAAATCAGACTAGAACTGCCCGTAATGTAAACAGCTGCATTTTCCACACCAGCATCTGTGTCGACACCTCTTCGTTTTTGCTCAGCTGAGTTTGGTGTCTCTATGGTCTGCAAACATGTTAACTGTTTTCATCACCTCAGGATGACAACATACTCGGGGAGCCAAGGGTACATTTTGCGGGTCCAATGGACATCTCATGCCGTCAAAGGCTGGTATCATTTGTCATAAACTAGGGTCCCTATGAAACACTTGTAGCTTGGCCAAGCTTCTGGGAATTGTACAGCAAATTCTACATGACGGTTGATTTGATGTTACCCTTGGACCGAATAATGTGCATTTTGAGGCTTGCACTTTAGAGGGATGGCTCAGTTTTTCTTGATATTATCAACTATGCCAACACCTATTTCGACAAATAATTACTTCCACTTGTTTGTTTCTTTATTTATTTTGAATATAGCATTAAAGGGGAACTTCGGTCATTTTCAACATGCTATTCTATTGCTCGATCTATCCAAGAAAAGCTTGTACCGAAGA
>JAPTYQ010000012.1:6910231-6926362 GCA_029814465.1 Ostorhinchus cyanosoma | reverse complement strand
GACCCCCGACCCCCCCCCCCCCCCCCACCCTGCTTCCTGAGGTGTTTGCGTTCTTCACATAGGCTACATATCTTCAATCGGTACATCTCCGTATTGTATCGAAGGCACCGAACCAAAACAGTTTGGTACAAACAAGTGCACCGTTAGACCCCAAATACGTATGTGTGTCATCATGTCACAACATTGGACAGCAAGCTTAGGTTGTTAGAAATCTCTGAAAACGTCAAAGCCATTTTTCAAGTGCGCTGTATCTTGATAGATTTACCAGAAAGATTTTAATATCACATTTCTTATAAATTATACCTTAAAGTTTAATCCTCCTCCATTGCCACCTGACTCATAGCTGCAGTTATGCTGGTGCCAAAACTGAGCCAAGGTGAATGAGATGATACCAGCAATGGAAAAGTAGTGCACAGTAAGTTAAGTCTGCAAGAGGGAGCCATTCACTGTTTAGAAAACCTCCAATAACTATTAGGAAAACCTTATTATAAATTGTCAGCAATGTTGATAAAATCTCAGGACCCAAATAAAAAAAATACAGTTCCTAGATTCAATGTTGCTCTTAAAGCATTGTTCCAAGGTCAGTCTGTATGACAACACTCGCTTGAGGTGAGTTAGCGCACATTTGGTGGTAAACCAGTAACAGAACGCTCGACTGCTTTTTACTTTGTTAAAGCCTTGTGTAACATAGACTATAGTGCCACCTAGTGCTCTTGCACACCAACAACATGACAAATGTACTATTAAAAAAAACCCTCTCTTTTACAATCATAATGCTTTTTTTAATAATTCTTATTGTTGTAATATATACAATTTCAAACACTGTTACTGTCAGGACTTAATTTACATGCAAGGATTGAAAAAGTTCATCTGATTGTTAGTTAAGACTCAGACAGGGGCTTCAGCCTACAATCAAACTGTGTCTACCAGCGATATCGCTCATTTCACCAGGTTGATAATCCTGTCCATGGGCCTATCGCTCTGACCTGCATAAGCGGACATCCCATTTATGCACTTTTTGATGATTTATGTGTCAATATGACATGAAACACAAACTGCAAAGAAGAGAACATCACATAACAAAGACTCTGGACGGAACACAAGCTGAAGGAAGCAGTGACACGTGTTTCTGCAAATCTGTAAGTGTGTTAACATAACTGGCTGTACCCATATGTTTTGAACAGATGTTCCACTGTGTATGAACACGTTTTAACTGTCAACAAATATGCCTCACCTCTACTGTTTCTGCATGTTAACCTCAGCACAGTGTGTTCTTTGATTGTAATTACATGTATTATCCTGAAGTTTCCAGGTTGCTCTATTCTTGTCCTCTATTCACTTATGCAGAGACCCAGTTTTCCCCACAGGGATTATTAAAGTTTTATTATCTGCTCTAATCTGAAGTGTTCAGCCACCGTTTAGCCCTCACAACAACATTCATTAAGGTCACAGGGTGCACAGCATGCACGTGGCATGCGATGCTGTACGAGCTACAAGACTGTGTTAGATGGAGGTGTTAAAATAAGACATTACATAACGTTAGAGAGGGTGATCAATACTGGGATTATGTGGAGCACAGTGATTTGATAAATATTAATAGGAAATGGGAATGTTTCAGGCATGTAAAATGCTTAATCGAGCATTCCCATAATCTGTACAAGAACAAAAATTGGATTATCGCATGCATGTGTCACTGTTAGTATGATAAATATACAGACACTTCGCAGGTTTCACATGTTTGTCAGAAACAGAAACATGTTTCATATGAACGTGGTATATGAATTTTCATACACACTTGCAGTGGCCGACAGACACACACAGAATGAGAATCAGCACAACTCTCCTTCAACACGCCTGTGGAAAATCTCATTTTAAAAAATTAAACCTGTGGAAAATAATTTCACAATCGCTGCATATTTAGTACCTTCATGGTTTCTGCAAGAGAAACTTGTTAATGTCAAAACTCTTTCTGAAGTGGAAAAATAAACAATTATGCTATGGTGGTCCAAACTTTCTAGCATATTCATTATAGAAAGAGAGCAGTGGGTTGAACATTGTTGCCATTTTTTGCTTGAAATTAGTTCTAATCATAATAACTATATAGCATTTTCAATTCTGTATATCAAAAAGATTTAACAGCTAAAGCGCCAAACAGCTGCTTTTGACTTTGGTGAGATAAAGCCAAGGTTTCGTTCAAATTCTGTGATATTAGCTGCATACTAACCTGATGGTTTCATTGTTTAAACTGTCGATAAAACCGATTTAGCTGTGTTTTCACCTTGCAAGTGAGAAAGAGGGAGTGGTGGTTAAGCGAGTGAGCGATAAACAAGCATAAGACTGCATTGAGGAGAGTGGAAATACTGAGGACAAAAGGCTTGTAATGCAAATAAAATGTTATTTCCTGATTCTGTCACAACAGTTATTCTGTAAAAACATCAAAACACCCACATCCTTGCAAAACACTGAGAGAATTACACTGAGAGAAGTACAACCAAAACGATGCAACTGTACATACAACATTTCTATATAGTTCCTTCATCACACATTGTTGACCTGAGACACAACCCTCCAACATCCCAAACACAGCTAAACATAAGGAAAACCTAACATACAGGTAAATAGACCACCACACTGACAAAGAAGTGATGAGTATGAAGGATTAGTATTGCTCAAGGTGCTTCATACATCATGCTTCATACTTGGCCTTTAACATAGAATCAAAATTAAGAAAATAAATATAAAATTATATCATATAATATCATACACTACATGTCATGTCATTTAAATCAGTTTTACTTTTTCAGGCCTTTTACATTGTGTTTTTGTCTTTTTTTTCTGTCACCACACAGAATGCAGGTCTACTGGTAGTTCCCAGGGTCTCTAAAAGCACAGTAGGAGCTAGAACCAAGCTCCCGTCCTTATGGAATCAGCTTCCATCTAATATTAAAGAGGCCGACAGTCTCTATATTTAAGATTAGACTGAAAACATTCCTGTTTGAAAAAGCTTATGGTCAAGCTAGTTCAAAACAGACTGAACCCACAGTTCAGTCTAAGCTGCCCTGGGAGCAAGAATGCTGGAGGAAGTGCAGGCACTGAGTCCTATCACCTGTTTCTGGTACTACAACTATGTACCACTTCTTATCTGTTCTTATAATTTCTGATATCTAGTTTCCTTAGTCTGTTCATCACTATTCACCCAGTGTGGAGTGGCTACTTTCTCAGTTGTAGCTGCCTTAGGCCCAATGTCAACAGGATCTGAGGAGACTCATCTGTGCCCTGTCCTGACCTGTGATCCCGGACCTCCTCCCCACCCTCACTGGTCTGGATGGACCTCCTCATCCCCACCTGTCTCATCTGACTAGATGGACCCCCTCATGTGCCCCTGCCCTACTGCATCCTTTCAGACTGGAACTCCATCTGTAACTGGACGTCCATCAGTCCTGGTGCATCTATAGCCTGTCCGTCCATGGGAGTGGATCTCTCCTTCACTGTGGTTCTTCCCGAGGTTTCTCTTTTCCCTCTGGGTTTTTGGAGTTTTTCCTTGCTGAGAAGGAGGGTCTAAGGACGGGGGATGCCCAGGACATTCATCCATTTCCTACATCTAATGTTTATTTGACTGTTGTTTGTCTATATCCAACTAACTCTGTAAAGCTCTGTGAGATAACCTTGTTTTGATATAGGGCTCTACAAATAAAACTGAACTGAACGGAACGGAATGTTCATTGTTTTTGTACGGTCATCTCTTACATCAGTGACATCTTGATTCATATTTTACATCATTTTGTTTGTTTTTTTTCTTTTGCTTTGTTTTCTATTCATTGTGTCTCTACAATTGTTTTTATGTTGTTGCATCTTTAACATCATTTTCACCTTGTGTCTTTAATATATAATTTCACCAGCCTTTAAACTTGAAATAAATAATGACCATACGTTTATCCTAATAATTAAAGCAGTATGCACTGCTCCTAAAATCTGTTATTCAAACACAAACTATATTATAATGAGTGAATAATATTCTGGCAAGATAAAGTGAAGATTTTCTTAAAAATTTTCTTTATTAGCTATGTGCTTCAAACAGATTTAATTTCTTCCCAACTCTAAAGTAACACCTCATTTTAGGTTTTGTTGCTTGTTCTCTGTAAGAGAAAAGCAGAAAGATGAATGACAGGAAGGACTTTCTTTCAATCCTCTGTCAGTATTATGTCACTAAACACTGAAGGATAAGTAGGAGATGCATGCAAGCAGGTGCTTGTGTCAGCTAACGTGCGTTTTGAGAAGAGGAAGAGGAAAACCTAATTATTCCTGTGATCAAAGCAATTATTAGGAAAAAACACTCTGACCCAAAAATGTCTCAGCTGGAAAGCATCACAGCTCAATCTGCTGCAGCCTATTAAAGGAGTTATTAAGCATGCACAGAGCGCTCGCACACGCCGACAGTCATGCATGACAAAATTTGCACATTTACAGAACCAATCAAACGCAAAATGGGAACCAGTTTACTTAAAACAATACTCACACAGACTGTGTTCACCCATTTACTTACAAAGTGGTTCACAAACACACAACACGGAGCAATGTCACTTAGAAAACCACTCACCTACTGCAGCTCACAGGCACTGCTGTTCAGTAATGCATGAGATATTGTGTATACCTGAAAACGCATACACAGACCTTCACACATATAGGTGACAGCTTGTCTTCTAAGTTAATACAATTAAGCAACAACATCTACATAGAACTTGGGACATATTTAAGGATGAAATAAAAAGCAAAAACTGAATTGTTAATTTGTTTGAAAAGACTTTCAGTGTTTCCATGAACCAACTTAATTGCATTTTGTAAACGTTCAATAAAAGTTGGGACAGAGTGATCTATACTATTGTGTTATGCAACTTTTCATTTTTAATCACACACACACACACACACACACACACACACACACACACACACACACACACACACACACACACACTCATCAGTGGTTTCTTCGCACCCTGAGATTTCCTCCAATCTCCCTGAATCTTTTCATAATATTATTTGTTGTAAGTGGTGAAAGCAAAAAATCTTGAACAATTTTATGTTCAAAATGTTCTTTTGAAACTGACTGTCAGCTCACATGAAATTTGGCAGAAAATGTTGAGCCACAACCCATCTTTGTAAGGGTCATAGCTTGTCCATATTAAAATGGATATTTTTTCTACAAACAGGCATTTTCAGGCAGATCTTCAACTCACACCTCCGGCAGATTATTCAACCGTGACCCATGGACGGAGGGGAACATTGAGTCTGAATGGGGTCTGTTCCACTCTACCATTGCTGAGGCTGTGGCAAGCTGTGGCCATAAGGTAGCTGGGGCTAGTCGTGGCAGTAATCCCTGAACCCGCTGGACACCAGAGGTGAGCGGGGGGCCATCAGGTAGAAGAAGGAGGCCTAAAGGACGTGGTTGTCCTGTGGGTCTCCGGAAGCAGCTGACAGGTACTGGTGGGCCAAGTGGTGCACAGCTGTCACAGTCAGAGAGAAAATTCACTTATTGCCTTAGTCCGGCTAATATAGAAGGTTTAAAAGCCATGTAAACACCTTAGTCAGACTGGAATTGAACCGAACTGGAGTTCTAGAAATTGGACTATTCGTGCCAGATAATGCGGTTCTAAATCGAGCTATGCCGGCATGTATACGCACACCACGCTTAGCCGGACTATTGACAGGCCTGGCCACTCCCCCATCCGGAAGTGACAAGAGTCACGGCATGACATCAACACAGTAACAGAAGGTATTAGCCTTCTGCTAATACCATCACCACAAGACTTTATGTGCAGCTTGCGTGTAACATGATCAGGGTGAACAGTTTGGACCAAATGTACTGAGCTGCTGCATCGTTGTCGTCCATATTCTCGCTCGGTGTTATTAGCCTCCTTCTACTATGTCTGCTTCAAATCTGTTGCGTTTGTTTTCTAATTGTTCTTAATCCATGTGGCCAACCGGAAGAATGCCAACACGAAAGGGCGCGTAGCGCCACCTTGTGTCTCAGAGTTGAACGTACCTCACTCAATAATTTGAATCTCACGCTGCGCATGTTTATTCGGATTTCTAGTAAACTCCAGTTAAGTACTTAGCTCGGTTATTGCCAATAGCTCAATTTAGATGTGTATGTAAACATACTGACTGAGGCAAAAACTCAGGCATGGGAGGAGTTTAGTGAGGTTGTGGAGGAAGACTACTGATTGACTCCAAAGAGATTCTGGCAAACCATCCAGTGCCTCAGGGGGGGAAGGCGGCAACTCGCCCACACTGTCTACAGTGGGGACGGGGAGCTGCTGACGTCAACTGAAGACATAGTGAGGTGGTGAAAGGAAGACTTTGAGGAGCTCCTCAGTCCCACCAACATGCATTCCAAGAGGGAAAGGAGGTGAGAGACCAGGGACAGATGGATCAATCTCTGGGGCAGAAATCGCCAAAGTAGGGGGGTGTTCCAGGAGTATGGGGTGGATGCCCCCTTACTAGTGGCCATTCAGTCCGTGTACTGAAGGAGTGCAAGCCTGGTCTGGGTAGCCAGTAATAAGTCGGACCTGTTCCTGGTGAGGATTGTACTCCACCAGGGCTGCCCTTTGTCATCCGTTATGTTCATAACTTTTATGGACAGAATTTCTAGGCACAGCCTGGTGGGGGTGGGGGCGGATTGGTGGTAGGAGGATCTCATCTGTGCTTTTTGAGGATGATGTGGTCCTCTTAGCTTCATATTCCGGTGGCGCTGGTGATTCGGCAGCCTGTTACGTGCAGCTCTGTCTATTTTGGTGTTTTAAGTATGTTTTTTGATGTATTTTTTTTTTTTCTTCCTAGCTCAGTGTGTATGTATAAGTTTCTCAGTTTAGTGCAGAGAATGGATATGGCCCCTCTCTATATGTCTTGTACTAAGAACACTTCGCCACCTCCATGTGGACCAGCACAGCCGCCCAACTATTGTTTACTCTCGACTGGAGTTACTGGATCTTCTTGCTCCTTTTTCCCATCTCATCGGGATAAGACACGATATTCCAGCAGAACTGTTGAGGGTGAGATGCTGGGGAACATGGGTCGGGGTAAAAAGGAATAGGAGGCGGAGGGTGAGAGCATGGAAGGAGGGTTTTAAAGCTGTGCTCCCTTGTGTTGTCATGGGGAATGTCTGCTCCTTAGGCAATAAGATGGAGGAGCTGGAGACTCTCACCAGGAACCAGAAGGTCTACAGAGACAGCAGCCTTATGTGTTCTACAGAAACGTGGCTCAGGGACCGTATTCCTGACCGCAACACCAACATCAGCAGCTTCCTGACTATCTGAGCGGACCGGGATACCAAAGCAAGCGGCAAGAAAAAAAAAAAGGGTGGGGGGGGGGTTGCCCTGCTTATCAACAATAGATGGTGTAACCCGGGACATTCCACCATCAAGGAGCGGATTTGTAACAGGGACATTGAACTCCTCGCTTTGAGTATGAGACTATATTACCTACTGAGGGAGTTTCCAGTGGTTATCGCCATTGTTGTTTACATTCCACCGTCAGCACATGCTGGAACTGCATGTGACATCATACACGCAGTTATCGCGAGACTTCAAGCCAAATACCCTGACTCAT
Organism: Ostorhinchus cyanosoma; assembly: GCA_029814465.1. Classification (NCBI taxonomy): domain Eukaryota; kingdom Metazoa; phylum Chordata; class Actinopteri; order Kurtiformes; family Apogonidae; genus Ostorhinchus; species Ostorhinchus cyanosoma. Next base: position 6,918,757 of record JAPTYQ010000012.1, on the reverse strand, counting down.
TCATCCTCCTGTCTGGAAACTTCAACCACGTCTCTATCTACAGCACTCTTCCCACCTTCAAGGAGTTTGTGGGCTGTCATACAAGAGGAAATGAGACTCTGGATCTATTGTATGCTAATGTGAAAGATGCATACAGGTCTACTGTGCTGCCTCCTCTTGGTGACTCAGACCACAACCTGGTTCAACTCTCCTCTGCCTACCCCCCCATCGTTAAAAGAATCTTTGTTACCATCAAGACTCTTAAGTGCTGGTCCCAGGAAGCAGAAGAATCTCTGTAGAGCTGCTTGGAGCTCACAGACTGGGATGTTTTCTGTGAGTCACAAGGCCACTGATGGGCTTACAGACTGCATTTCTGACTACATTAAGCTCTGTGTTCCCAGCAGGGAGATATGGCACTTCCCAAACAACAAACCCTGGATTACCAGCAACCTGAAGCAACTTTTAAATCAGAGGAAAAAGGCTTTCGGGGAGGGGGACAGGGACAAAGTATAGGCTCTACAAAAAGAACTTAAGGTGAAGATTGTGGAGAGGAAACAACCTTACAGGGACAGACTGGAAGAGCAGCTGCAGCAGGATGGTGTGAAATGATTTTGTTTTGCAGGGTGGCCGAGCTCAGCCTCAGATATAGGGTGAGGACTCTGGACATTTGGGAGGGACTCAGAGTAGAGCCGCTGCTCCTCCATGTCAAGAGGAGTCAGTTGAGGTGGTTTGGGTTTCTAGAGAGGATGCCTCCTGGACGCCTCCCTGGAGAAGTGTTTTGGGCATGTCCATCTGGGAGGAGACCTCAAGGCCAACCCAGGACACACTGGAGGGATTATACCTCTCGGCTGGCCTGGGAACATCTCAGGATTCCCTAGGAAGAGCTGGTGGAAGTGGCTGGGGAGAGGGATGTCTGAGCTTCTTTGCTGAGGCTGCTGCCCCTGCGACCTGGACCCTGATGAGCGGTAGAAGGTACTTTCACCTCTCCATTTTTTATAAACCCTGTGCACTGTTTTACAATCTATCTCACACAAACATTTCTACAAACTTCACAAAGGCACAGACAAACAATTACTTGTGTTGGATACAGTGGACTTTCAGATAAAGGCAGAGGATATTTTCTCGACAAGAATTGGTTTGGGTTATCAAAGTACATTTTAAAGATTTTGCCACAACGTGAGTATCTGTGTCTGTCTTACAAACTATATGATCTAAATATTTATATATGACCTGTCATCTCTTCTGTCCTGATTAGACAATTGAACTGGTAGAGCAGTATAAACATCTTGGCACATTCATTGATGACAGACTGTCCTTTGAGGCCAACATGGACGATGTTTGCAAAAAAGATCACTAGCACATGTATTTTTATCAGAAGCTCCAGAGTTTTAATGTTGACAGGACTTTTATGAAGATTTTTTTCTTCATGTTTTATTGAGTCAGTTCTTACCTTTTCTTTTATTTGTTGGTATGGCCTTCTTATATCAAAAAGTAACACCCTACCCACCTTCTATGGTCAGAGTTCACGCTGCCTCAGTCTGGTCACAGATATGCCCTACCACATAGCAGGACCAATAGACATAAGAACGTATTTATTACTGCTGCTACCAGGTTCCTGAATAGTGTGTGATTTATATTTTTGTATTGTATTGCAATGTTGATTAAAAGAGGGAAAGGAAGTGGAGTATTGTAATACAACTGCAGTCAGAGGTTAAAATGAACTATTGTTACAGTTACATTGTTAAATCAGCCTTTTCTTCTGTTAGATGTGCATTTAAATTCAGCTGTCTTGACAGATTTTACACAAGAAGCTAAATAATGGTCTTCACTTTAACCCTGTAAGGTCTGAACCATTAAATCATTGACAGAAAATTCCAGTTCTTTGAAACTGAAAAGCCTTTATTGGTCCTTCTGAACACCGAATAATTTTTTTTTCCAATATCAATTTCCACGTATGAGTTTAAATTGTTGTATCTTATCATATTTGATACATCACATACAACACAAACATGTCTACAAAATTGGTAATTCCTTTTCAATGTTGGCAAAAGTCCTTTCTGATTAATGACAGTCTTGTGTCACTGGAAAGGCCTCCCCCCCTGGTGGATTATCCATGTATCTAATTGTATACATCAGGTTTTTCAAGAAAAAAAAAAATCACACTGATCATGTAGAGGGCTTCAAAAGTTATGTATCAAATACGATATGCTTGGTGTTACAGGTTAATCTGCATTAAGATTCAAAACAAATAGCTGGCTTCAACCCCCGTGGCTGATAGAGTGGCAGGTAAATTCCCCCATATTCATTTCAGAAGCATGTCAGAAGCTATTTCTTTTGGGTAAATAGACATATTTTATTATACCCGAGTGGAGCAACTGTAACACACAATACTTTCTCTCTGGGATTAATAAAGTATCCTGATTCTGATGTATATTAAACAAAGGCAGGGTCAATTTGTTGGATTCTTATCATAGGTAAACTACAGACCAACACCAAATAGTGTTATCTACTGCATATTAAAAAAAAGCCAAGTGGCCTCTGTGTGTGTGTGTGTGTGTGTGTGTGTGTGTGTGTGTGTGTGTATGTATGTCTTGGGAGTCACAAAATCTAGAAAGATCTGACTGCTGCAGTTTGGTATACATATGTGTTTGTGGTCAAGGAACCGAGTGGCAAAAACAGCAAGTTGATACGACCAATATTTTGGGAGATATTAGTAATTTTGGAATATAATAGCCTTACACTCATGTTGCTATACCCAGAGCGCTTTAGCAGTGACTGCTGGACAAATTCAGTGCAGCATGCAAAAATACATAACAGTAGAAAAACTACCACATCTAGAACCCGTGGATCCCCACAGATGAACATGCTAGTCATATCTATGTTAATACAATTTGTCTTTTCCACTTCTTGTGTCTAGTAAATCCACTTTGTGAGTCTTCACTATGTGTACAAAAGCACATAAACACACCTAATAATGTGTTGAAACGGTGTACTCCTCATTCACTCTCCTTGGCTCTTTGAAGAAGATACAACTTAAACCGCTAAGAAAGGAAAAGCATTTCGTTTGCATAGAAAAGAGCATGCTTTTCATCATTTTCTTTAAAGCCCTGTATGTCTTTCCAGAATCGCAAAAAAGTCAGGGTTACACAGACAGCACAGTTCAGGCCAATGAAAAAGGACTTGAAAAGTTGACTTTGAAATTTCAGACACATTAACAGTAACCTCACTGAATCTTTCACAAGTTATGATGAATTCAAATGTGTCAATCTGGGTCTTTCTTTGTACTGACAGAAGACATTAGACAAAAACAGATGTCAGCACAAGTAAACTGGGAAGAAGGTTTCAACTGTTCAAAGGCGAAAAAGCTGCGGGAAGTAGCAAGGTTGAAAGCAAGTTTGCTTTTTTTTTTTGCATCTTACAAAAGTGCTTAAGAGTCTGTTACTCTTTAGCTCTTCAGGACAGATCTAACAGAACACATCGAGCAGACATACTGTAAAGATAGTTTCAGTTTCTTTCAGTTTCAGTCTGAATTTTAATACCAGCCAATTCAATTGATATAAAAGAGAGAAAGAGAGGAGCAAAAAAAATGATCAAATTTCCATTAAATTTAAATGGATTCCAAATCAAATCAATGTGCCCACTTCATTTATTGATATGAAAAGAAATTAAAATGAGAGTCTGAAAGCTCAAAGTGACATAATGTGAGCAATTTTTGGCTTGGTATGGTAGTATGGCTCACTCCATCTCTCATGTCTGCTTCTTATCCTTCAGAGACTGACAGAGTGCTGAGAGTCCATATATCTGACAGCAGTTACATTTTTGTCCATCATCAAAGTAAGTACAAGAATTAATGTAAGTTAGAAACAGATACAGCATTATGTTTACATTTAAAGGGTCGGTATGTGGTACTTAATGACATCTAGTGTTAAGTTGCAGCTTGCAACCAATCCAGGTTTTCCCCCAGCGCATTATAAGCCCGGCGGCCCGCCAGGCTTTACCTGCCCCCCCACCAGGCTAAACGTCACTTGTTTATTTATTTTAAAGGCATTTATACACGTTACAACTAGCGCTGGGTAAATAAACAACGAGTAACAGACTCCATTACCACCGACGCGGAAGCGCGACCAGCTCCGTCCCGCGAACCCCTGTTGAAGAGAGGGCGTGTCGGCCTCGTTCTGGAATTGGTCCCTGAGCACCTTCTATGGCAGACCCATTATTCCTAATGTGTGCTGTTTGCTAATGCTAATGCTAATGCGAGGTGGTGTGTGTATTACGATGTGTAAAATGCAGAGACCAAAGAGGGTTAATAATGTTTGTTAAACTTTTTAATCTTTATATCCGTTTTAGTTCTCCAATTACTGTGTTTGTCTGCATAGTGGATCATATTACTTCAAACACTGAATGCCTTGTCCTATGCTAGTTATTAATTCTGGTCCACACTTGAACATGGCAGGTGACAGTAATGCACCTAGCTGTTGGATGTCAAGATGCTTTAAATGCCAAAAGAGAAGAGTAAGTTTTATGGGCACTACTGTAGAAAGTTCTGTGAACGTTTCACCTAGCTGTAGAGTGTCTAGTGTTATGGCAAGACTGTTAAACTGATAATATCAAGCCAACATTTGATCTATGACTTCAATACCTACACCTGATGTCAACTCTTCCATAAAAGCTTGATTTGATACTAATCTTTTTGTTGGAAGCTGAATCAAAACATTTTTTACAGTGTAGAATCATCCAAAGTGGGACAAGAGAAGTGTATGATCCTGATGAGGTGATAAATCTGACTGCTATGAATAAAATAAGTTAAAACTTCGAAGCTCAGATGACGAGTTTTAATGTACGTTTGTCTCACTTTGACATGACACCCGCAGGTTTCCACATTGCTAAGGTTTTGCCAGCGACTCCCCACTTAAGTGTCTGCTGATCATTTAAAGAAAAGTGAGCTTTTGTTGTTAGTAATCACCAAGCTTTATAAACAAGTGTCCCACTTCCTCCCAGTAGCTCCCTCTTTTCGTCTTCTACCTCTCCCTCCACACAGAGCAGTGTCTTTGCTTAATTGACTGGCTTTTAGAAAGTCAATCTAATTGCTTTTTGGTTATTGTGTTAATAGGCTGTGCTGTTAAAGGGCACCTGAGCTGCCAACATCCACCTTAATCACACAGACCATTCGTTTTGTTGCAGACAGTGCTGTTTAGAGCTGAAGTTAACTGTCGACTGTCCACTGCTTTACACTGATCACTAATGAGAAGGGTTAAAGAGGTCAAATGACTAACAACATTATTCAAAGCAGAAAAAACACCAGAGACACCACAGAAGAAAGCTGCTAAGTGTAGACTGTGGATTTAGACATTCACTTGGGGACTGCATTAAAGGAGCTACACAGGGAAAAAATGGAGTGCAATTTACTTTAAAAAACCTAAGTAACAATTTCCACACAGAAATCCTTAATAAATTTTATTTTGCGAATTCCCAAGTAAAGATTACTTACTACACTGAAAAAAATTGGGGGTGTTATTTACTCAGGAAAACTTAAGAAAGTTAAGCACTTAAATTATAAGTAAATTCTACAAGGGCGATCATGAAGTAAACAAATTGCAGATTATTATATTACTATTCTACTAGCAAACCTCTGGTAATTTACTGATAATTATTAATATAGTCACTGAATTTTACTTTCTCCTTCTTTGTAATTTTTACTTAGACTGCTTCAAAGTGAAAAATATCATCTAAAACTAAAGGCTTTTCAAGGTACTTTTTAAATACTGTGACGTTTTGGTAGAACAAAGTTATGGGAGAATGAACATTGATTGCACTTCCCAAGTCCCAATACACCACACACTTACAAGAAGGCAACAGTATCTGCTTTCATTAATTAACACGTATATGAAACAGCATTGAATCTGTGACAGCAGCAAAGACCATTTAGTCATGGTGTCAAACTGAAATATTCCTTCCGCCCAGTTAACTCTGCTACTCTCCCCTAAGGCATAACATGAGTCATAGAACTACATAACACATAACAGCAACTTGCTTTTAATGAACATTTACAACTTGCAAGGTAGCGCACCGTCACATGACACTGTAATCTACATGAGTCACATGACTCGGCACAAACTGTCCCCACGTCACAAGGCGCATTCGCGGAGTCAAAACTTGTAACACTTAAAACTTACTTGGTATTTCTAGGTTCATGTGTAATGACTATATAACCTTTGAAAATTATGTGAAAATACATTATACAACTTACTCTTCCCACACAGATTTGCATTACATGAATGATATGTTTAGTTTTACTTGAATAATTCCAGTTCTCACTGATCTCAGATCTCATAATTACAAAATAAAAATTGTGACAGTTAACCTAATAAATATTACTACACCAAACAAGTGGTGCCAGGCACAACAAACCCCGCCCCTCGCAAACATTTTACCTGATTGGCCCTATCTCTTATCATTACGAAAACACATTGACCTTTGACCTACATTCACCAAAATTTAATGGAATCTATTCTGGACCATCTCGCACCCTTCCTGAAAACTTCATGGAAATTGGTCTAGTAGTTTTTGTATAAAGTTGCTGACAAACAGACAAAAAAAGAAACGAACCAAAAACAATACCCTCGCCTCCCCTTCAGGGGTCGGGACAAAAATCTTTTTTGTTTTTCAGTGTATGTCTACTCTACACTGTATATTCTACTTTCAAATGAAAAAGAACGGCTTCTGCCAAGGATACAAATGGATTGGACTGAAGGACTATATTTTCATCCACTAAAGGTGTCTTCAAATGGGACAGGAAACAAGTTTAGAGGCAAAGAAAGTGACAAATGATCAAAGCTGTTAGCACTGTTGGTGTTTTGAGTTTGATTATGAAGCTTATGAAGTAATTATGTGATGTTATCTTTGATGAATTCACCAAAATAGTAGTCTCTCATAACCTTTCTCAGCTGTTATTTTACATTATAGCTCTGCCAGCTTAGCTCTGTTTTTAGACAGAAAACAGCCACAGTAAAACCGCATATTGCAGTTTTCTGTACAGTTTGTTATCAATAACTGAAATAAAATTCTGTTTGGAATCATACAAATAAAGTCAGAACAAAGTACAGCAAACATAACAGCACAACATACAACATAACTTTATCCCTTGATAAAAATCATAATCAAACTCACCCGTGCAGACGAAACACTGCTCTTTCGGCATCAAACTTCACACTTTAGAGCTGTATCCAGTAAGGAGAACAATGGCAATGTGTCTATTTTTGTCACTTTCTTTTAGTCTGAAAGATGTTTTCAGTCGTTCTTATTCTAAATTTAGTTCTGGAGACAGCTTTAATGCCATTGAACTGCCATACAACTCTTTGACAAAACATCAATACCCTTTATTCTAAACACTTAACACACATAATTTTAGATTTTTTTAATATGGAAAAGAAGTACGTAAGATTCTCCTCTTCTCTGCCACAATAAATAGAAGTGGCACTCCAACAATCTTTTCTCACCTTTAAAATGAATAATACATGCCATACATTACTGCAGCAGAAGAAATATAGCTATGCGACCAGAAAACAACAGGCCCTGACATTTACAGGTGTTTAGCAACCAAGTTTCTCACATAGGAGGGAATATGAAGCCATAGTAACAAATGAGCACGTCTGAGCCGTCCTGTCTGCAACGGATCGCTGCTCTAACATACACAGCAGTAACAGCATCTACTGCGATTCAGTGCACTCCACTGACAGTCGGACAGAAAATACAATCATACTACACTTGTGAGAACATAAAATGAAGTGAAAGTAATGGATTATGTGAAAACCAAAGAGTCTGGCCAACTGGTATGCTAAGGCCTTGAAGGGGAAGGACAGGGTAATTTGTTTTATTCAATGTAAAAGGTGACAACACAATTCTCCGATGCAGCTTTGAGAAATTAGATGCATTTTTTTTTTCTCCAACCAATTTACAAAGCCTTGAAGTAACTGCATGTCACACTGGGAGTATTTTGACAATCCATAAGAAGTCCAGTGCTATTCTAATCATGGCTTCCTTGTTTTATTTTGTCAAATATGAGCCACATTTGAAAATATCTTTAAATTTTGGGCAAAAGGTTGGTGAAACAGTACTCAGAATGCCTCATTTTGTGGTCAATGAATTTACAGATCCATTTTTTTCCTTGATTTTATTTGATCTGCAGACTACGCTTTTGGAAAACGCTACTAATATTTCACAAGACAAGAACATGTGGTCACATCAATTCCTGTTCTGGTTTCATTTCACTGACTACCTGTATATCTGATTCAAGGTTCTAGTTTTTACATAAAACTATTTCAACGACTTGCACCATCTTACTTTTTGTACCTGGTCACTTCGCCTACATCTGCTAGGACCAGACTCTTCTTAAAACAAAGAAAACATCCGTGGATGGCAGGACATTTTCTTATCAAAATCCTCTTCTATGAAACTGTCTCCCAGTTCCTATTCTAGATGCTAGCTCACTGAACTTAGGAAACTCAAACACATCCATTCCCATATACACACACACACACACACAAATAT
>JAPTYQ010000012.1:6884853-6899323 GCA_029814465.1 Ostorhinchus cyanosoma | reverse complement strand
TGTGTTTTTATATGTGCATTCTTTCCTGCTGGTGCCTCTTGGCCAGGTCATGTTTGTAAATGAGAACTGGTTCTCAAACATTTTACCTGGTAAAATGAAGGTCAAATAAATCCATCTTTCATCAAGATCTTTTATTGATGATGGGAGAGTCGAACCGCTGTACAAAATCTTCTCCAGCCATCCCAAACATTCTCAGTGGGGTTAAGGTCTGGACTCTTTGGTGGCCAATCTATGTGTGAAACTGATGTCTCGTGCTCTCTGAACCACTTTCACAATTTGGGCCCGATGAATCTTAGCATCACCATCTTGAAATATGCCCATGCCATCAGGGAAGAAAAGAAATGCAGTGATGGCGTAAGCTGGTCATTCAGTATCAGGTTCAGTTGACCTCATTCTTTGGGCACATAACGCTAGTGAACCTAGACCTCGCAAACTCTATCAACCCCAGAGGTTTGCACTTTAGACACTAGGCATGATGGGTAGTCACTTCATCCATTTCTCTTCTTACCCTTATGTGCCCATGACTGTGGAACAGGGTCAGTCTGAACTCATCAGACCACATGACCTTCTTCCATTGTGCCAGTGAGTCAAATCTTTATGCTCCCGAGCAAATTGAAGTATTTTTTTTCCCGGATCAGCCGCACTGATAAGTGATTTTCTTTATGACTACATAGCTGTTCAGTCCCAATCCCGTCAGTTCCCTCTGACTTCCATGAACATGACGGTTCCCCACTAACCCAATTTTAGCAGTTTCTGCAATTTCCTTAGATGTTTTCTTTGCTTGATGCATGCCAATAATTTGACTTTTCTGAAAGAGATTAATATATTTTCCATGACCACAGAATGTGTCGTAAACTTTATGGTTGTTTAAGAAATAGAAAGCTACTCACTGCTGCAGTTAGGGTTAAATGACTTGTTGCCAGCTAAAACATAACCACCCATGCAGTAATTATCCAATGGGACGTCGCAACTTCTTTGTGGTGTATTTTCATTAGATGCTGTTTTTGAAAGTGGACAGGACTTAAAACCTAGCTGTGTTTTAATAAAAAGAAATGTTAAGCAAACTTCTGAAAAGTCACAAAAATGCAAATGCAAATTCATGTGCACTTCCATAAATAGCTTTGGAGTGAATTATGAAGGCTGCATTGTGTCACCAGCAAATGGTACTGTAGGCTGCGTTACACATGGCACTAATAAATAAAGTAGAAGAAGCAGAGAATTCTATTGTTTTCTATCTAGAACAGTTGGTTGGTTTTTTGTTTTGTTTATTTGTTTTTGTTTTGTTTTTTATGAGATCAAAGAAAAAGCTGGTCCCCTCATCAGTCTATACCAGTGTTGTAGCAGGAACGGTTTCACATTTTATCAGAATACCTCAGGAAATGCAGCAAACATTTGATCAAGATGAGTCAAAGGTTTGCAACATTGGACTTTATTCGGAAAAAAAATTTCTGTTTCTTCTACACACACATACTTTTCCATTCAGCACATTCAGTTTACACTATAAAGCAGTAATCACTGCTTTGTTCAGCATTACCACATTCTACAACTACATTTACTTTTTTTTTTTTTTTTCATTTTATTTGCACATACAAATATAAAATAAGACAAATACATGTACATATCTCTCTTGGTAGAGAAAAGAGTAGGAAAATGTGCAGGTGAGGTCAGAAACTGGAAAGGCTTATAGAATGACCTCACCTTGACCTAACTGTATCTTAAACTAAATAAAAGAATGTCATTTGCATACCTTCCATGAAGTAAAGGGATAAATAATAGCTCTGGTAGGAAATGTTAGTCTGATGGCCTGATAAACAGAGATGGATGAAAACATTATTATGACGATAATGTCTAAGTAGCTAGTGGGCTAAAGTAATCATGACATGTAGGGCTATCTTAAGCTAGGTTTATGTTACCGGTGGCCACGACAGTCTCGTATGCCCGAAACATAGTGTGCTATGGGATTTTGGCCATTTTTTTCCTCCATAATCAAGATTTATTACATTAACGGCACACTACGTTTCTGGCAAACGGGCTGCTATGGCCACCAGGAACATACTGTAAACCTGGCTTTAAAAATCTGGCCAAGCATCTGAACCCTCAGCCATGCTGCTTTGTGTTTTCCTGTTACACCATACAGCGTGGGGGCATGCCTCAATACGATCATGCTCAAGACCCAACAAATTGACTGCTGAATTCGTTGCCAGCTCTTTTAAGAATCGATTTGGATTGATTTAACCAATTCGTTGTTGCAGCATTGATAAGCATATCTCGTTTCCGCTTCTATGACAGATAAAAGGAGGTAGATGTTAATACAGATGATGTAAGATGGCATGCAAAAATTGCAATTTAACTTTGAGCTCAAGAGCAGAAGCAGATATGGACTTAATTGTGATGCCAGAAACTGCGGATGAAATTAATCTGAAAAGCCTCTGATTCTAACTAATATCATAATCAGACATGAGCCAAAAAAGAAATTATTTTTGCCTCATTCACAGGCTTTGACTACTCTTAATGCAGAATCTATTCAGACCAATGAACTGATTACATCAGCTCCAATGATACTCTTGTTGTCATTAAATCAAAACATGGATGTTTGTTTGATGAAAAGCTACATATGACATCACACAAGGCAAAGGTGTTGTACTTTACTGCAGGTGGTGCGGATCTCCAGATCTTCTATCCATCCGAGGTACACTTACACCTGCATTTTATTCATGAGCTGCAAAATTAAACTCTGATTACCCCTGACACCTGATAATATCAGAAAATGACATAAATCACTTGTAAATGACTCAACCCCTCTGTGTGTTGTTGCAGAGAAGGCTGCCTGGCACTCAACCAAAACTGTTTTTCACCTTCATCAGTATTCTCGGTCAGATGTGGTTAGTTAGTTGGGAAAAGACAGGTAAAGCTCAAACTGCATTCCCAGAGGAGGTGAGAAAAGGAACGAGATGAAGGCCCTCAGAGATCTGCTTCTTATCCGCAGCGCACGTATTTGACCAATACAAAAGAGCTCTCTGAAGCCGACATGAGAAGGTTGTCAGGAAGGATAAGAAGCTGCTGCATCCCTCATCATCTCTTCCTTCCTCTTTAGTTGCTCCCATCACCCGCTCTGCTTATCCTTCTCCACCCTTCACCCTTCCTCTCTCTTACATCCTCAAGAAAAGTGGCATCAGTACCAGAGTATTAGTGTGCTCACATTTTTTACTTTTCTGTGTTTGATTGTGCGACACTGTGTACAAGTAGATCGACTTTTTTAAGTGACAACTTTCAGTTTTTCAGGTATTCAACTGTTATTGTCACTATGTTTTATGTTCTCTTGGTTATATTGCAGATGAGACCAACACCTCAGTATATTCCAGGATTAAATAAAGGGTACAGGAGGAAAGCCTTAATAAAGAGGATAAGTCCCACCCCTTCTGGTGTGTACCATGGGATCTAACTTGAAATTGTGGTTATGGACATTAGTGACATCACCTCTGTGACATATATTAAGATATTTTGACAGTCTGATACTTTGAGAGTTTTTTTTCCATAAAATGTGACTTTCTTGTAAAATTGTCTTTTAAACTGGCAAACATCAAATGTAAATCGCATAGGTCAATGTTGTAAATCTACATTGATTTTTATGCAATTTTTTAATAAAGTGAGGTCCCATGGAGGATAACCAGAGGAGTTTGGCCTTCAGCTCTCTTTAAAAGCTGAAAAAAGTAGAATGAAACCATGCTTGATATCACATATTATTTACAAAGCCATTGATTAGTAAAGGATTCATACTGTTATGAGTCTATTCTTGAACGCTGTGAACCAATAACATTAGTCAAACCACAGCAGGGCTAAGTAATAGAAAATTTTGCATAGTCTTAAATATAAATGAAACTTAATAAGCTTCATTTCATACTTTCAGTTCCATTTAGCTCCATGGCACACCTAGTAGTTTTTGTTTTAGATAAGTAAAATAGTCTCATCAGTACTATCCTAACTAGACACAAGTAAATTCTACATTTTTTTAATCTTTCGCAAAATGTCTTCCACTACCCTAAATTCTCCAAAATTTGGTGGTTGTCCAGGACCCACACTAAGAAAAATACATTATGACTTCTTCCAATAACAAATCTATGCTGAATATATACACTTTGTTCATTAGAGACAAGCCTGCAGAATGTTAATCATGAGTAGAAAGATCATATCAAAAATTATTTCAGAAGATGACTAGTAATCCGCAACTAGCACACAAAATAAAAAATTCAAATACTGCTACTAACACCTGCCAAAATCCAATGGAAATGTACACACAGAGACACACCAGATGTACTTTCTGCCAAAACAATGTCTTACAAAGTCTATTCTTTGCCCAAGAAAAATCTTTTTTTACCCCTCCTGATGCTGAGAATAAATCATTTGGATATGTCTGTCCAATTTGTTCATTTTAATGTTTTCACTACTGAGCATATCTCCATAGAAAACACCCCTTTTCTTTGCATGTCTAATAATCTGGTGAAGCCAGTTTTTTTGTTTAGACTGGGTCCACGGTCATCAGAATACAAAGAGCCCCACAAAAAAAGAACGCTCCTCCTCTACTTGAGTTAGAAAAATGACTTCACACAGCTTATACTCTGCCAATTGGTGACCAAAATGATAACTGAGAAAGTCAGCTTTAGAGCAACAACAGAGTCATTGGAAGATGTGAGCATCAGAAAATATTCAACAGCAGGGAGTAACTAGTAGCAAGGACGTTAAAATTACAATGATACTGCAGCTTCTGTATTTATTTCTACATTTTCTAAGAGAGGAGAAAAGTGTTTTTGGAAATATTCATGAAAACAGCATCTAAGCTGCATGCCTCTGGGCAGCTAAGCCCATGGCAGCATCTGACTGACATCTGAGGGTCTGTGTTGCTAGGAAACATGCTGTCAACTTCTACGGTGCTGCTGAGGAGCACAGTATACAGTAGCTCCTACAGTTTATAGTACACAGTCCACTGTGCAAGGTTATTACCTACGCGGAACTGATGACATGTTTACCTTTAGGAGATTTCGCATTTAAGAACCCTCTCAAGCCCCTTTCCACTCTAATCATGCTTTTTCTCTTCATATCCTTACACTGTATTTGACTCCATTGTATAGTACAGTGTTTGTCTGGTTCTTTTTTCATCTGTGATTAAATTAAATTTGCAGATTGCAGGATTGAGGACCTTTTGCAGTTATGTATGTTGTTCTTTTTGCATTCACACTGCGACTTTGAGAGTGGACTAAATAACTTTGCTTGATACATCTACATCCTGTTATCATCATCTATGTGAGTGTCTCACTCTACTTGAAACTGATTGCTTGATTGAAGTATGTTTCCAGTCCAGATCATTTGAAACTTCTTCTGCTTAATGTTTGTTTTTCTTTGCTGGTTGCAGTTGTTTCTGCATAACTTTCTATAATATGCCCAAAAGGCTGAACCACCTAAAAAAAAGTTTTCACATTGTAAATTACCTGAACAATAGGTTATTTTGGGGCTGTCAAAATTAACATGTTAATCCATCGTCATGATCAATCTGATTAAAAATATTAACGCAATTAATCCATCTACAGTGCAGAATGACTGAACGTCTCTAGTAATGCATTTTGGGCAGTTTGTCCAAGTAGAGTTACTGTCGAACATTCGCAGATGGGCAGTTGATCCGGTAGTGACAGGCAGCAGAAACAACCCATAAAGAAGGAATACGCTAAACAGCACCCTTGGCCCTCTGGATGGGAAATTTCTGTACAAAAATAACCAAGACAGAATAGTCAAGTTTTCTTTTCACCGAAGCACTTCCAGCTAAAAATACCACATTAATGCGAAGCATATATTAGACTGGGATTCTGTTAGCACCTCAGCTTGCGACAAGTACGTTAAGTCCATGTATATTCCCTTCTTTCTTGAGTCTGTTTGCTCATGGAAAATTAAACACAATTAATATAGAATAAAAATGAAAATTTAATCGTGACTAATCAAACTTAATCCACAACAATTCTGTGATTAATCTGGTTAAGATTTGCAATCATCTGACAGCACTAGAGTATTTTGATCCAGAATAAGACCACCTCTGTCAGCCAGAAGAGCATTTTGGCTTGTACCAAAATGATTTCCACTTTCCTTATGTTATTAAAGTTTTGGTATTGTTAAATTGTTCAAAATGTTGTCAACATCTTACATACAGTCAAACAATATTTCAGTGATCCTCAAATACGGTTTGGATCTGGAGTCTATTAGTGTACATCATTTAGGACAGTGATATCTAGGACATTTTTCTATTTTTCACAGAAATGAAGACAGTTACTAGGGGGAAAATGCTGCATAACAATATCAATCAACATGATCCATAGTTTGAGACTATACAGATACTGAGACAGTTTGGTTTCCTTTTTGTTTCGTTTAGTGTATGAGAGTTCCACTGAGAAAGATGGTTTGTTTTACTGTCCTGAGGCTCTTTTACTCACATCTTGCCTTTTCTTAAACCGTTTATGTTTGAAAGAAGTTCTTAGTGAAGATTCATTTATTATCCCAAACGCTTCATTCTTGAGAGGGTGCTTGAACGTACAATGGCCACTAACAGGCAAAGGCAGACTACACACTGGACATGTTTGCCAGTTTAATGCTGTTATGAACCTGGGCCATAACCTCTGTATGTGTTTCTATGATGTGTGTATTTCTCCCCCAGCCCTGTAGGGGGCGCTGTGTTTTCTTTTGTTTTTTTGTTTTGTTTTTTTTACAGGAAGATGCTGATTGGTGGAACCAGAAAGGCTGTCATTTAAAAATGGCCCTGGGCCCAGAAGCACTCTCTCTCTAAGCCATGAAAATATGGCCCATTATAAGTACAGGCAAATATTCAATAGTTAAAAAAATTAATAAAAAATTCAAAAATCTAAATATATCAAAACTGGGAACAACTGTTGTAGACATTGTCCCGAGAAAAAACATATAAAATTTTACATGAGTCTGACCAGTACTATTATCAGAGATGATGTTTGAAGAAACTGCTAATGAAGACGATGCCGACACAACATCCTCACAATAGCTCATGCCTTATCAGCTGGTGAGGAGTAAGTAGGAATTATTATTATTATTATTATTATTATTATTATTATTATCATTATTACTATAACATATGGCACATAATGTCACAGATTTTGGCTCTATCACCCCTAGTATGATATACTGTATGCATCATTTGGTTCAACACATTTCCATATCGATACTCTGTCCCATCCTGCTCTACCCACCAGTGATTTTCTGTCAATCATTTTTCATTTCCCCACTCTTCCAGCTGTTCACACATGAAAGTATATAGTCATCTTACCTGCACTTCTCCTCTTAAGCCCTTTAAGTTTCAGCAGAAAGCAGTGCTTTCCAGCACATAAAGAGCAGGATTAAGTTGTTTATAAAGCTGAGTTGTTATTACACAGTACATTAACAAGCTAAACACTTAAACATTAGTCAAATGCACGTGCAAACTATAGACACACAAATATGAGGGTCTTAGAATGAGACACAACCTGTGAGTCACTGTGAAGCCGTGATGAAGAGACAGAGATTTGATGGTTTGCTGGTGGCACTTATTCAGAAGAGAGTTTGCAGCAGCTTCTTAAAGACTCCATGGGGCTTCAAATGAAAGGGCTCCAAAGGAACGCGGATAGTTATCTGTGTAAGACTCTAAGTATTCATATCAAAATCCCAGCAGTGCATCCAAAAAGAAAAATAAAACTCATAATCAAACCCAGACATCACTCAAAACGGATTACCCCCACACGCAAGCAGACTCAATTTGAAACTAGACATGAAGAATGGTTCTTTTGTGCTGCACCGGGTTCCTTGAAAGGCAATACAAACTAAAAATGGTACTGTAGGAGAACTTGGAGATATCTTTTCTCTGGGTGGCTCATTTTCTAATTTCCTCAGTGCCTGTCTCTTATATGAAGCCACAGCGGTGTGCAGTAATTTGTCATGGAATTGAAAGCTTCGACCTCTGCAGTCCTTGTACCACGTCCTTATAATCACATTGATCAAAGACCAACGACTCATCCTTCTTGTACTACAGTGGATAAGGCAAGGAGGATTACCCACATATTCATTTTTAAATTTTATCCCATTTTCTTGTGTTTCACTACTGTGGTGTTCAATTCTGGTAATGGAGATGCAAAATTATCCAGCGTCTTCTGGGATCGCAGCTCTGCGGTGAAATCTAAACAGAGGCTGAGAGAAGCTTTTTAACATTCAATCACTTCTGTTTGTCAAAGCTCTAAACTGCAGACTTCCAAAGCTATTCAAGTAGATATGTAAAATAGTCAAAGCAGTTGCCAACTATTATTTCTTTATCAATTAACCAAAAAAAAAGCTGTACAAAAGAAAAAAAAGTGACGGACTCATACAGTGACTGAAAGTGAGATGGACAAAGCTGTCAGGCTCTGGAGAGAACAGTCAGGAGTGATTACAGTCTTTTTGTAAAATCTGAAAAGAATGCTGCAATGACAGGAAAACAGGAAAAAATAGCTTTACAAAGTGTGAGAATGAAAAACAAAAACACAATTAACATAAAAGGGTTTCACTGATATGATTGGTTTAAAACAATAACCACCAACAGCACCTGCCACATTCAAAACAATGAATCCACATCAGCTGCTGAATATTAGACTATGTCTGCTGAAGTTCATTTACAGTTCATCTTAAAATCGTGACCAATGATGAGGTGGAATCTATATTATAAAAGCCAAGTAATAATCTTGATTTTATATGCTATGATTTGATATGCATTTTTCCTTTTTTCCAGATACCAAAACACACTTTAATCAAATTAAATCAATACTGTATTTCAATTCAGGTACATTACAGTCACCGACTAAGTCTGACACTCAACCATAGTTAATATCCTCTCAACTAAAAATCAAACAATGGACAAAACAAACAATGGCACAAGCACCTTTCAGGTGTTTTGCAGCCACTGCAAGGCTGAGGTGACACAAAAGTGCAACTTCACTATTCACTGTTGTCAGATATTCCCTAAACTAAACCTTCAATCCAACTGAACAGACAAAACTAATCTAAGCTAAAGATTTGTGGTGAAAAGTGTGCTTTGATAAATCTTTTGCCCCTACTAAACAATAATGGTGTAATGTACTGTGATAGAAGCAGAAGGTACATTTATGGAGGGTAGCCAAAACAAATAGTACTGAATAGTATCATTAGACAGTTTCTGATGTAGAAAACCTTATGAGCCACGTCACAAGCATGTCAACAAATGGTGCAGTTTCATCCAAGTGTAAATTTGAGCCAAGTGATTTCTCCCGATGATCATATGACGATCTTCCTAGTTAACATCTGAACTGGCCTTTTTTCCACTTCCCATATCAACATTAAAGGTCTCTGACAATTTGTACCATTATTTTGACAAAATATTTGTGCCAAACTGCAAGTACAGCACATCTACATTTTCAGTAGATCTTGGATTTGCATTTTTTTCCTCAGTGGTGAGTGGTAGCAAAACAATACAAGGCATAAACCAAATACAAACTCCAAAGAATCACTGCAGTTTTAAAGTTGAGTGAGTGATATTTCGTGACCTCTAGCAGTGAAGTTGGAAGTTACAACCAACTGAACTGATAGAAATGACAAGAGCAAGAGTCTGTAGTTCCTGTAGTCACACAGTGGACTCCTATAACAGAGGGTCAATACAGCAGTGAATGTCTATTCTCCTAAAGGCCCCTAAATCTTACACACTAGACTCTTAAAACAAAGTGGAACAGTAAAGTTCTGACCTTGCTACCCTTTATTTATTTCATAAAGCAATCTGTACAATTCCTCTGAAAAGGAGATCATGATTGACCATAATATAAAGTGGTCAGATTGTCCTGCTATGGGGCATCTTTTCTTTATCTTTAATGCCCTCTTTTTACTTCCATACTCAGACAATACTCCAGTTCACCTGAATAAGAAGAAGCCCAGGGTGGGAAGAAACACCCATAATGCTGTCCTATAAACACCTCACATGTTCAAATGTTTACAAGCATGAAAGGACAACAGCAACATGGGAAAGGACAACAGAGACAGATGCTCCGACAATTTCATTAGCAGCTCTGTGTGTGGGACGCAATGTAGGTTGGGCTGTCGCAAAGCACTGATCAGCTCAGATTAATATCCCCCTCGGTCAAACCGAGCCAGTGACATCACTACCACTGATGTATGCTTGTAAACCCCCACTTTCTAGTTAGAGTGCATTGCAGTGAGACACTAAGAGGACTGCCACAAGTACCTGCTGTAATTAAAAACTGCCCACCTTTCAAACAAGTGCAAAGATACAGATACACAAGAGCAAATTGTATGTCTGTACTTATACACACACCTGACCATCACAGCACTTCACAGCAAGACCAAGCCTCAGCATCACAAAAAAAACAAAAAAAACACGTGTCAACAACATCTGGTGTAACAAACAGCCATCGTGTGAGCCCTCTGTCCCCGACATCTGCTCAAACTGCTCAGCCCCAACTCCGCCGGGCCGCATGCTAAAGTAAGCCTGAGCCGTGTTATCATCAGCGTAGGCAGCCATGCAGTAAATGACTATCTAGCCTGGGCCTCTGCTAATACAGCACTGGTTTTCCCTGCGCTAGCTGCAAGGCAGGCGGGCAAACCAGGACCAGATGTAATCACTCCCAAGATAGACATGGACACAGAGAGAGGAGGAAGAAGAGGAGGAAGCGGAGGAGGAGGAAGGGGTATTAAAGACACACAGAGACAGAGAAGGGGTCTTGTCATCGGGAAGTTTGCATATTCTTTCACACATTCATACTGAAGTAGAGGCAGACACTTGTGTAAAAAAGCAACAATTCAACTACTTTACTTGAGAAAAAGTGAAAAAATGCAAGATCTAAAATGTACGTACAAATATAAAGCCTTTGAAGGACATTTAACAGGTTGTGTTTGTGACAGAAAGAAAGATCACACACTTTTAAAACATTGAAAATAATGAATGGTAACGGTACAAAAAATAGGAAGTGTGTTTTTTTTTTTTAAACTTAGAATGAGGCATTTTTAAAGGCCGTCTTTAACAGAGTCATGTAATGCTGCCAAATTTCTTTTTTATCAGGTAGCATCCAGTGTTAAGGTAATTTTTTTGTCACTTACTATGAGTTAATACCCCCTTAACTAAAAAGCCCAGAATTGACAAAGAAACTCTCTCTGCACACTACAACATCTGAGCCCGCTACCCCCGAATCTCCAGAGTGCTGTCCGTGCAGGTGCCTTCAGCCATGTTTTCAGAGGCCAAACATTGCAAACTGTGCAGGCACGCCTGGGGTGCTGCTGCTCCTCCAGGAAATGAGCAGTATTCCCATGATTTTCGAAGTGCAGTAATTAAACCTGGCTTTCATGATAATTAGAATTTAAACGGTAATACTAACCGTGGGAAATTTTACCGCAGTTTATTGTTATGCCAGTAATCATTAAATTCCTGCTTTCAACGTCTGACTCCAGGCTTCTATACCTCTATTATACAGCGGACCTTACACAAAATTTTCACAACTTCTAACCTGTATCCACCGGTCTCCCTTCAGTGCTCTATGGGTCCCCCAGAAACGCTGGGTCCCATGAATTTGGCACGTTTCCCCCCCCTTTACAGCACCCCAGGGTACAGTAGATAACTGCAACGTTTTTATACCACCGTTTTCATTTACATCCCTATGCAGAACAAGAATTTATCTATTTAAAAAGTTGTGTTTGTGCCCTATATGTGCACATGCCTGTTCTATACTCCTGTATACAAGTCAAGGAATAGGAAAGGGTTCTGTTGTTTATTACAGAAAATCTTATTTTATTCAGTACAGTGATATAATTTGTTCCCACGGTTAAATTCAGTTTTTGCTGACAGGCAAAATAAAAAATATAATTTTGGGAGAAAAAAACTGTTCTCTTTAAGCACAAAACACGTACCAAAATCGAACCCAAACCATGGCCCAAGAACTGAAGTATGGACCGAACCGTGGAGTACCTGTACTGTTTCACCCCTAGAAAGAACACATATTTGAGTTAAAATATGGGGTGTAAAAGTTGCAAAAGACATATTTGTCAAAACAGCCCTCATATCTATGTTCTTCCAACCCCTTGTTTCTAGCAGGTTCGGAGACACATAGCAGAGTGTAAACCCATGTAGTTGCAGGTTGAACTTTGTGGACACCTTGAGTACCAGGAAAGGTAATAGCCTGAGGCCCCAGGCATGTATGTGTACACGAGCGTGCATTCATGAGTGTAAATTTAAGAACCCTGAGGCAAAAACAGGAGGCGATTCTCCATCTTCACCTACGTGTTTCCTTCCTACCTCTCCATTTCCTCTCTCCTCAGACTCATGATCACTCTCTTTACTTAATCCAGTCTCAGACACAAATGCCTCACTGCATTACAAAGCTGCGAGAGGATTGAACGCGCATAAATATTAGAACTGTCCTCCTTAAACCGAGCCACTCTCAACTTGTGCACACAAAGCCTCAGAAGTGGTAAAGCCTGACAATCGCTCTGTACCTCAGTGGGCTGCGCGCACATCCACTTTGAGGATAATTTTATTGTTGAAATGAGATCATAGCTTTCACATTCATGCAATTTATCAGAAACAGAAAGTAATTTAGGATACATTTATGCTATGGGGTTTCAACAGCAACTTTGTTTACAGCAAAAGGAAGCTTGTCCTTGAGTAAATGACCCTTCTAGGTAAAAAATTTGTAAAGCGTGTTCACATGTAAAACTCTGTACCAAGGTCACCACTACGGCTCATGGCTTTATGTTGCGTCATATGCTTTTAGTGCCATTAATTTTTTTTTTTTTTTTTTTTACACACAATTTTGAGAAGAATATATATTATGTGTCAACAATGGCCTCTTAATAGACAGGTGTGTAATGTTGGCTTATTATTCATTCAGCAAATTTTTTTATGTCTTCTGTTTATTTTTCATCTTTTATTTATTGAAGACAAGAGTCCTATGTAACTTTCTACAGCTGTAGTGTCCATACATCCACAAGTGCTTTCATAGTGAAAATGAGCTGAAGAATGGTTCAGTTTGATCCAGAATTAAATCACTTCTATTTGTCAGACCAACAACGTCTCTCTGCATCACAGCGTGGTCTGGGGGATGTTCACACCTGGAAATTTGGTGCAGATCATGCTGACAAGTTCAAACCACATGCAACAGATGTAAAACCACCCTTGCCTGAATACAGGGATTATTATTATTATTATTATACTTTAATATGGAGAACATGTCTGAGAGCTTTGTATAATATTAGGCAAATCTGGATTGACATTGTCCAATATTGTGAAAACAACACAATGTGTGATGGCTAAACTAACATGACAGTCATCAGCAAATTGACACAGACTAACCTGAGGCTGATATCAAACTGGGACCAATACAAATAAGAAGGTGTAATATTCATCAGGTCTTTTGCGGTGTATTTGTCACATATGTTTGTAATGTTCTTAACAATGCACTATTTTAGTAAGTGAAAGCCGTAGCCAAAAGTGCATTTCTCAAGTCATTTATATGTAAATGCATGGAACAAGAAGAATTCTTAAATAGAAATTATACGGTACTATCCAAAGTTCTGGTCCAACATTAGGTTTGTTGGTTTAGTAAAGTTCTAATGACCCCACATATGCATGTCTCATTCTGTGTATTCAAATGCAATCTGGATATCTAGGAAGGATGAACAACACTAAAAGCAAAGGTTTCAGGGAAAAAAGAGCTTGCATAAATCAAAACGATAGTATTTAGGGTGACCTGCCCTTGCAACATGTCTTTAACCCTTTTGTTCAGACAATATGAGATTTACTGAATTAGTTTTCTAATGTTTTATACCAGGTTTCATTCGACACATTGCAATGGCAGATGTTTCCATTTGTGCTTCTTCTTGTCATGTGGTCAGGGGTCACATTAAATAGGGACTTAACCCTTTAAAACCCAGTTGGTTCAGTTTTTTGCTTGTCTTTTGAGGCTGTATACATATGTCTTGCATTTTCTTGTTGTATCTAATGAAAGGAGAATTAGAAATGCATATGCATGCTCATATCAACCCTGCAAAAATAGCAAACGTAGAAGTGGCCTTCAGTCAGATGGTGCAATATCTGCTCTTATTACACAATAGTGAATATGGTGGCATTTTTTAAATGTTATGCCTTAGGATGGATGGGTGATGCATAAAAAGGTCTTTGACATCTGCCTACTTCCGTCATCATATGAACTGAAAGGCTGCAGCACAAAGACATACACATGTCATGTACTTCCCTGTGATCTACATATTTCAATGGGAATCTCATAAAAAAATCTAACCCATTTAGGACAGAAACACAAGAGGAGAGATCACCTTCAGTAATGGAAGAGCTGCTTCTGTCTGATCCATCGACTCTGACTCTCTCTCTCTCTCTCTCTCTCTCTCTCTCTCTCTCTCTCTCTCTCTC
>JAPTYQ010000012.1:6823061-6836105 GCA_029814465.1 Ostorhinchus cyanosoma | reverse complement strand
ACACACACACACACACACACACACACACACACATTATATACTACTATTCATCTGGCTTTGTATTACTTATTATCATTTTCAGTACTATTAGACCTAGGTGCTCAAAGGATTACAGTAAGTGGGTGGGTTGTTGATGATGATGATGATGATGATGATGATGATGATGATGATGATGATGATGATGATGCAGTTGTTGGTGATGATGGAGGGTGAGGGTCCATGGCTTAATTAGTGTTGATCTTTCATGTCACTGCATTCTTGAGTTTTGTAATTGATAATAAAATGCCAATATCCGCATGTATTTCACTTTAGTGCTGTACATGTTTGAGAATGAGCTTGCTTGAACTACTGCACAGGTGTCAAACATACGAGCCAAAACCAGGCCGCTAAAAAGGCCCAATTTGAGATGAATATGGAAAATGCAAAAATTACACTGAAGAAATTAACAATCAAAGATGTCAAAATCTTCTTAGTTGCACATGCAGACCAATATGATCTAAAGTGGGTCAGACCAGTAAAATACTATCATAATAATTTATAAATAATGAGAACTCCAAATTTTTCTCTTTGTGTTGGTATTTTGTGTTTTTTTTTGTTTTGTTTTTTTAAAGGTAAAAGTACATGAATTTACAAACTATCCTTTCACAAAAAATGTGAATAACCTGAACAAATATGAACAACTTGAAATGTCTTAAGAGAAGAATTTTAACAATATTCTGCCTGTTACTAAATGTTTTGTGCATTTGTAGATTCACTGTGTAAGTTATGTTAATATTAAGCTGTGACATAATATTCTAGAAATTGTTTTTCTTTTAGTTCCGAATTCCAAACTTTTAACAATACTCTGCCTGTTATTAAATGTTTGTGTAACATTGTGCATAAATGAGAAGCTGAAGCATAATATTGCAGAACATTGCATTTATTTTTCTTAAGACATCTGAGGTTCTTCATGTTATTTACATTTTTAAAGGAAAGTTCATATATCTAAATATTTTCATAATGTAATTTTCCTTTATTTGCTGTCATTATTTGACTAGTTAGCCCCACTTTAGATCTTGCTGGGCTGAATGTGGCCCCTGAACTAAAATGATTTTGAGACCCCTGAACTACTGTATATACCAGTGGTTCCCAACCTTTTTTGGCTCCTGACAGCATTTTAACATCACAAATTTCTGGCAACCCCAGACATTCAAAATAGAGACATTTTTTTGCTAAAATGTATTTGTTTTTGATTATGTAATAGTTTGCTATACTATGTTGCAAATAAACATTAATTTTAGATGACATTTAGTCCATATAATGTATATTATTATGGACAGAGACAGAATTGTTAAGGCAGATTACTGCACCAAGTGAAAATTAGTTTTTCCTTGGTCAGGATAATGTACAGTCAGTTCAGCTTGCATTTACAAGGCTGCAAATTAAAACTGAAAAAACCAAACAATGACTCAAACTATGAATTATGAAAGAACTGCAGCATCTTAAACCAGCCACAACTCACTATATATTTTTTATTAGTAAGTTTTTTTTGTTTTTTGTTTTTTTTAATAAATTACTAGAAATTTCAGGTAACCCCATTTGACCTTATGTGGGCTCCCGACCACAAGGTTGAAAAACACTGGTATATACTGTTGTACAGTTTAATGTACAGAGATACAGCATAGTAAATAGGATCATCATATGTTTATACTCTATAAACACTGTCCATGAGAACCACACAACACTAAGAATTCATGAGCTCAGAAAAACAGACCTGTTTTCAGTTTTTTGGCTATGTATTTCAAAGCAAAGCCAGGAGGGTTTATTTTTCTTAAGAAGCAGGAGAATTATTCCACCTATAATGGAGCATTTCATTCTTTAGGTCAGCATAAACACTCTAAATCATCTACACAATGTGCAGTGAAACATTTACACCTACAGTCACATATTTGTGTAAAATCTGTATGCGAGTAGATACTTTCCAAGCTTTTTTCTTCAATGCACTTCCCCTTAACCCCACTTTTCAGTGTATTTCCTCCATTTCCCAGATCAACTTCCCCTTGAGAACATTGCTGCACTTGTTGCGCTCCGCTGTGAGTTACATGACTAGGAGTGGGGAGCAATACACAGTGAAAGCTGGCGATATTTGGCAACATTTTCCAGTCAAGAAAAAGTCACGGTATTTAGTCAAAATGCTAAATGGATTTTTGCTGTGCATTGCATTCTGGTCTATTGAACCCACAGTAGGCGTAAAAATTGATACTTCTTCCTCTGCCGCCATGGATTTCTCCCTGTTTGAGTCTGCAGAAAGACGCCCCCCCTCTTTGATTGTAAAGAGCTGACACCAAAATTCAATATTAAAGTGTTTTATGGTGGACTCAAGTCTGCTGTTTTGTATCTTTACGAAGTCGTCTCACCCTTCACAGAACTCTGTATTTTGAAGAGTATTTCAACACCAGCATTTTTCTTTTGTTTAGTTTTTCTTTTTTAGATCACATCTCTCTACGTGACCCCCTGACCTCGCTTTACCAAAGGCTAATAGACTGGATGAAGACTCAATCCCTAGTGTTTACTGGCAGCTCTGCTCCCCTTTCCTCCTGTGGCTCCTATGTCTCTTTGCGCCTCAAAACACAGACATATACACACTCTTACAGAAAACTAAAGCATAGAACAGCATCAGAGTGAGCATCTACAGCTCCAAACAGAGCTGAATCCTCCACCAGGTCAGAGGAAAAACCCAGTGAGTTGCACACATATTGAACTTTTAACAAGTGTGTCATAAATTTGTCCACATTTTACATCTCTCATTAATTTCAGACATACACACACAGACATTGTCTTCTAAAATGTTTTCTCAAATCAGAATCCTCAAACAATTTTTATGAGGAGCATGCAAACTGTCTGTACACTGAACCAACAGTGCCATCTAGTGGTGATGACACTGGAAATGTTGAGAATTTTAACAGGAATTGGATCATTTCTTTAAGCCCCTCTTAACCGAATCATCACTCAAAACTTTAACACGTTTAAGCTATAAATTAACATTAAAAATTTTGACTCATACACAGTCTTGTGAGGCACACATGTGGGATAAGTCACGATGATTCATACCACAGAACAGGTTTGAGAACAACCCAAACAAGCACAGAAAGAGGACGAGAGGGCATGAGTAAGAGGAAAGACAGATGGGTTTGGGTTTAAACACTCACCCACTGTCATGGACTCTGGCAGACCAGGTGCTGGCAGGACACTGGAAAGAGTAGCAGACTGCGACGGCGGACTGGACTCCATACTGAAAAACACATCAAAAGAGGAATCAGATACTTTTGAGTCTCTAGGATATTGTTTGTGTACACAAATTTAAAGCTGCAGAATGAAACCACTGTGACTAAACTGCCTTTTGACTACTACGCCAAAAATGGCTGCAGATTTTGCCCCGCAGAGGGATGGAAGTTACACAATTCTCATGTGAGTCTTACTTGAATGGGAGCTGCAGTCTGTCGCTCTCACAGTTACCTACTGGTCCTGTTGACTCACACTGAGCAGGAAATGCAGCCGAGTCCTCCACTGAGCTTACTGTAATAAAATGAAAGTGAAAGTTGAGGTGCAGAGTTACGAAGAAAGTCCCTGGATTCCATCTAATAGCAACTGAACCCATAAATGCAGCTGTGGTCAGCAGTAGAATCAAGCAAAGAGGACAAGTATGTGTTCAGCTTTGGAAATAATTATTAGACCATATGTGAGTTTTGAGAAAAATTTTACCATTATAGAACTTTGAATCTGGATATTAGACTAACTGTAAAAAACAAATAAATAAATTAGGCAGAAGAATCAAAGTTCACTTTTCATTTTCTGTGTTGATCACAGAAGTTGTGCTCATATAAACAGTTTGTAAAATGAATTGAGATAATTTACTACTACCTCTACTTCTTTATATGATGTACAAAATCACTGTGCTTCAAAACATTTCTATTATACAGTATTTGAGATAATTATTGGATGACTCTGTAGTGAAAAGTCAACATTTGACAAAAATGTGAGTTGTATAGTAATCAAAGTTTTTGGGTTCTGACAAAACATTCATGACATGTTTTCTTTTCAAGTTTAATGAAAAAAAATAAACTGTATTGAAATTAATAACAATGAATAAAATACCACAGTGAAGGGCTGTTGTACATAAAATCATATGTAATCTAATAATTATTTACAAAGTTATAGAAACATACCTGGGATCCATTTAGCAGAAAAAGAGAATACAAACTGAACTGAGGAATTGTTTCTAACGTTCCTGTCTTCCGTGTTGGAGCAGGATTTTCAGGAAATTATATGTGTCATTTTCTCTTCTCTCTCTCTCTCTCTCTCTCTCTCTCTCTCTCTCTCTCTCTCTGTGTAGGTAAGACTCATGCGAGTACCTGGCTGAGGGTCTGCAGGGTTCAGAGGGATGAGGATGTCTGAGCTGCTGTGGTCCGTCATCACCTGTAGGGGACTCCACGTGGACACACTGGACAAACTGCCCACTACCACCCTGAAACACAACAGTTTGATTTAGACTAGTTTAAAGCAATGAGAAATTTTGGCTCAATTCAGTCTCACCCTGAATACCAGCTGACTTCAACAATGTCAACCTTTTCGTAGATGTTTTTTTTTTTTTTTTTTTTTATAACTTGTGTATGTTGCAACCTGTGATAAAACTTTCAAATGAGATGCATATTGAAAATGCCCAAAGAATCCTCAAAAAACTAGGATGATATTGGTTTTTGGAATTTGGAAATATTCCAAAATGAGATTGATCAAATTCAGAGCAGTGGGCATATTCCAATGATTCAGATATAGAGGAAAACAGATCTCTTCATTATCAGACTTAAATGAGGTCCTAGAGCCTATAAATAATCAATCCGAAAGGGGAAAAAAAAACTCCACATACTCGAGTCTAAACAAAAATTGTGTAGACTGGCTCTTGTGTGCTTTTATGTTTTGCTGCTTTAAATCTGGAATTTCCCCTTGTGGGACTAATAATGGCATATCTTATTTCAAAATATTTTCACCTTATTTGCTTTTTTGACTGAAATTTTTAAATCAAAAGATTTCCACCCAAACTTGAGTGTATGTAGGCTATTTTTTTATTCAGGCTGATTTATTAAATACTGAATCAATATGAAATTCACACTGTATTTTAGATAATGAATACAAACCAACCAATGCATGTTCCAGCAGGATTTATTTACAATAGTGGATGCCTTTTCTATTGCCTCCGGCTGCTTATGCTTTTGTTCTCAGATTAGAAAACACTTATTCATGGAGAGGAGAGAGGCTGCTGAATTCTACTGATTAGCTGCCTATAGCAGCCTACCATTTCAAAATTGAATAATAAAATTGAGTCAATCAAAAACATTGTGATTGGAAATATTTTTACACTCAGCAGCATTCGTGACCTGGCTCAGAGCTACGTCTTTGGGTTTTTGTTTTGAAGTCATGTGACTCACTGATCTGAGCTGATCCTCTCCTCCTCTTGGGTTTGTGCTCTGGGTTTGTACATCTCCTCCTCTTCCTCCTCCTCCTCGTTGTCTATACTCTTACTGTCTGGCAGTGGAGGTGAAGTTGTTGGGGTTGTACGAGATGGGTGTGGAGACCCCACCCAGCTGATGATGCCCTGCTCGGCCAGGCCGTTCTGGGCTGGCGACTCTGAGAACACCGGCTCTAAAGGGTCGATTCCCTCCTCCACGCTGCTCTGAGCTGGGGCCGTGTGACTCTTCCTCACTGTCCCCATCTTGTGCGAGTCGTCCTCTCCCTCTTC
Source organism: Ostorhinchus cyanosoma (assembly GCA_029814465.1). Taxonomy (NCBI): domain Eukaryota; kingdom Metazoa; phylum Chordata; class Actinopteri; order Kurtiformes; family Apogonidae; genus Ostorhinchus; species Ostorhinchus cyanosoma. The sequence continues at coordinate 6,830,332 of JAPTYQ010000012.1, read as the reverse complement.
CTCATCCTCTGCCCCTCCATCCAGATCATCATCAAAGGAAATGATGTTGGTGATTTTCTTTTTCCTCCGGCGCTCTTTTCTCAGACCTGAGTCTGGGACGACAAAGATGAAAAAGACTGAACAAAAACCTTACTCTCAACTTTAATAGAGTCAAACTCAGATAAAATCAGAACTTTTCACCTTTGTCGACTAATTCTCTTCCAAAGTTCATAGCTCTGAGTCAGAATTGGTGACATCAGCATTTTGTGTTTATTTCAATTCAACCGATTGTCTTGCAGTGCAGTAAAATATTTTAATGGATACTCAACTTGGAATATCTTTTATAGTCAGCCTGGGGGGAAAAAAATATTTTTAAACCTAATTCATCCCAATCAGTAAAACGTACAGAAAGAAAACCAAGGAGCAGTCTTCATTGGACAGACAGGTGGGCAGAGGACTAAAAGGGGTCAAACAACCCTGACAAGATGGACATTTATTCATTTATCACTCAGCTCAACTCTGTTGATGCCTTATACTGTATCCACAAGATTATTCGCATTATTTGTGCATGTTCAAACCCAACCATATGTTGTCTCATTGTTGACACTGGATCTTTTGGACCTCTGTGACATAAACATTTTATAATACTGAGAGCAAATACAAAGTATGAGGGATGAACATACATACATACACACGCACACACACCTACACACACACACACACACACACACATATCAAGCAATTACAGGTGTAAAACAACTGATGGCATAAATATACAGTCTCTCTATAGACTAGAATGAACTAAAATGTCATCAGAAATAGACAAAAGAACAGTGACATTAAACTTTGTGTCCTACCAGCAGAGGTGCTGCGTGGAAGTACGGGTAGTGGATCAGAGGCTCCATCCACTCTAGGGGTGAAGCCTGGTACTACGGCTGTAGCTGTGCTGATTTCTCGCAGGAGGCTGCTGACCCCCTGAGTGGACTCCTTCCATAGGCTGCCAATGCCCTGTGTGGATTCCTTGAGGAGGTGGGACACCGATGGGCCTCCACCTCGGGTAACCCCGCCATTCAGGTCACTGTTGTCAATGTTGATGGCAAACAGGATGGAGTTCAAACCTGAAAGTGCAGGGTTTAAATGTTCTCCATTCCACACCAACCTTGTTAAATTATATGAAGCTTGGTCAGCTTTTCTGTGAAAAGCAGTCAGAAGGAAAACCTCAGATGAACTCTTTCAGCTGAAAGTCTTTCTGAAGGTGTATGAAAAGACAAGGAAACCTCTGACATAAGTTCAATAGTATATATTCTGAATATTTTTGGGTTTGTGTCCATTTCAGTTTTGTTCATCAATACTTCAAATGTTAGAGTACAGTCATTGTAATGAATAAAAATTAAAATTCCATTCTCACTGTGTCATGCTAAACCAACAAAGTGCAGTCAGCTAACTGAATACTTTCACCATTTAAATGCTTTCCAAGAGTGAACAACTTGATAGTTTAAAAATAACTAAAATTATATGTATATAATATTTATAGACTATTTGAGAAAACCTTTTATTTTCTATAACTAGTTTTGGTAATACTATTAACTGTATGCATGCTCAGTCAATATATACTACCTATACTAATATATACTATTAGGTATTGTTAGCATGGCTAATACTGACCACAGTGATTTGAGCAAAGGTGCCCAAAGTACATATTTCTTTACTCAGTAAAAGCATAGATACAAATAAATAAAATACTGTTAAAATAGAAGCCCTGACTCAACTTTTCTGAAGTAAATGTGAAAATGTACATGTTCTGACATGTACTGAAAGTATTGAAGTGAAAAGTACCAACGTCTGTTTTGTCTTTTATTTAGCGTCTTGTTCAATTAGAGCTCATATTCTCTTTATAAAGGAAATGAACAAAAAAAAATGTATAGTCATAGGTTTGTCTAAAGGTGTGTTACTTTATTACGTAAGGGACCGTTTTTGCATTATCTGTGATAATTCCCCTAAAATGCATTAAAACTACAGTAAGGGGCTCATTCTTCAGAATTTGAATTTACAGTAACTGTACCTGTACTTTCCAACTTTTAGATTTGATTAGATTGTAGCCATTTAGGTGATTGTAGAATGTCTTTTACTACATGCATTTAATTTTTATAGTTATAATGTTTTGAGGTTTTATGGATGCAATGATGACAATCATGACTTGTGTCTTGAGTGTGCACTATGTATATAAAAGCATTACCAAGGACAGAGGCTGTGATTGAGCAACAGTTGAGAATAGAGCATCAGTTTTCAGGGTTGTCTCGCAAGTGTTGACTTCATCGTCTTTGTTAAATACATACCTGCAGCCATAGTAGGGAGCATGCTTGCTCTCTCTTCATCCAGGATAAAAGCCCAGTCTTCATAGTATGTTCTAGATATCAGAGAGATGAAGTCAAATGAATTCAGAGAAATCCCTGCTTACCTGAGGAAATACCAGCTGATTTCAAATACATTATTGGATGCTCGTGCAGCTAATCATTGTACAATTGGGGATAAAAAAATGCAAAAATCATATCGCAGTATTGTAACTGTTTAATAATGTTTATATTTTACTTTTCATTGAAAAAAATGTAAAAATGCTGAAGATGCTGGAATCTGTAGTGGAGACTGACCAATAGTGGATTTTTAACAGTCAGTATAACAATAGTTTGGAGAGGGGGGAAGCCTACAACTTTCAGATTCATCAGCTTGTCTTTGACATTCTGTTCAGGTATCAATCAGATTTTATTTATATAGCACCAAATCATAACAAAAGTTATCTCATGACACTTTACATGTAGAGCTGGTCAAAACCAGACTCTCAAGCCAGTTAACAGAACCCAACAGAATCCTCTAGCTATCCAGTTTCAACAAAGTAATCAATGATCCAGAGACTGAACATATGAAAATTAAACAAAAAAAAGTAGAGTAGATATTTTCTAGGTGCAGCTTTCCCTTTTTAAACTGTATTTACTTCTTTTAGAGGTGTTCTAATAGCCATCACTCATTATTTCATTCATATTCATTAATATGAACCAAACAAGAATGTTTCTCACGTTTGGAGATAATGATTTATAAGCGGTGACGTCTAGTCACTCAGCTTTTCAATTATAGCAGGATAGTATGATGCCAGTTTCTCAAAAAAGTGCAGCTTTTGCAATGTTGATGCTGTATAGTGTACAGTATAAAGAAAATGTCTGTCAACCCTTTGAAATTTACTTTATACACTAATTGGTCATAAAATGGGAGCTGATCTGTATCTATTTTGGCCATAGTATAAATTCAATATTTTGATTGCTTAACCCTATGTGGACAAAAATAAATATACTTCATTATATTATGAAAATGCCAGTCAGTCACACAGGCTCCAGAGCCGGGGCATCAAACATATGGCCCATGGGACAAAATCAGCCTACCAAAGGTTCCAATCTGGCCCATGGAATGAATATGAGAAGTGCAAAAATTGCAAAAGATATTAACAGTCAAGGGTGTCAAACTAATTTTAGTCGTAAACTCAAAGGTCCGAACTCCCAAATTTTAACAGTATTTTGCCTGTTACTAAATGTTTTGTGCATTTGTAGAGCTGATCTGTAATACATAATATTGTTAAAATTGCACTTATTTTTCTTTGGAAGTTTTCTCAGGTTATTTACATTTCTTTGTGAAAGGATAGTTTAGAAATGTAAACATTTTCATAATTCAATTAAACTTTTTTGCACTTAAAAAGAAAAATTTGGAGTTATTATTTATAGACTGTTATGCTTTTATTTTACCGGTACAGCCCATTTGAGATCAAATTGGGCTGTATGTGGCCCCTGAACTAAAATGAGTTTGACACCCCTTCTCTGGAAGTGTATATTACGCAGGCATGGAGTAAAAAGGCTAACCCCAGGCGAGGCCGGTCAGCCAGCAGCGTGTGCAGGTAGCGCTCCAGTGAGTGCTCATTGAGGGCGCAGCGCAGCCAGGCACGACCTCGACCCAACTCAGAAGAGATGTGACGAAGGGAGTAGAAGCGCTGGAGCTCATGTCGGTTCAGGTGCTCCTTCACATAGAACCAGAACGTCAACTCTGTCAGAGGGATAAAGAGACAGAAGTTAGGGCTTATTTTTGTGTTTGTTTGTTTGTTTCGCTTTGCTTCTGTACTCTTTCATTTTTTGCATGGTTTCCTTCTCCTATGTAATTTCTCTCTTTTTATATTCACAGTATTACTGTTATTTGTCACATGGGCACATGCCAGCATTTTCATTTTCTGTTCATTGCTAAAACAAACAGGTGAGACAAGAGAGTGAAATGTGAGAGTATTGTTGGAAAATGGGACAAAAAAGTTTGGGGAATGAAAATGGTCTCATGGAACAAAAAATTTTAACATAGGAAAGAAAAGATGGGGGGTAGTAGTCAGATTTATTTAACCACATTTTTAGAAAACAATCAACAATCGAATACAGGAATTAATGCACAAAATACTGTTTTAATTTTTCAGTTAGATATCGTATTTCATACAATAAAAATACATCCTCAGCTGATTGAGGAGCTTATAAAGCCCAAGGTTTTTTTTCTCCAAAAAATTTGAACTGCTGGTCTGGATCATACAACACTGTCTCAAAATTTTGGCTGCTTTGTTAAAAATCTATCATACATAGCAGTATTATGTTGCCATTTGTAATCATTTAGTGCATGTTGTAGTCTGCTCATTGGTCCACATATGCACATTCACAGAATTATTTACAAAATCTATTTACTTTGAACCAAGTCGGTCATGTCTCTGAGTATAAAAACTTTTTTGCAACATTTTAGGGTTTTTTACAATTTGAACTTTTTCATTCAGGTTTTTTTTTTTTTTTGACGAATGGAATATGCAAACAAAAAGACCAGGATGAAAACATAGAGTAGATAGCTGAGAGACAGAGGAGGCAGAGAGAGTGAAACAATGCCTTCAAAAGGTCAACAAAGCCATGATAATTACTTTTGCAGACATCAGATTCAGCACAACTTCAGTCACTAATTAACAAATATCTGCTCGTCCTTTCCTTTTTGACCTCTGACCAGTCAATTCGTGAATTATAATTTTCTTACAAAGCCAAAAAACTTCTGTACATCTACTTTAATGTAAAGTATTGAGGTGTTATAATGAAAAGAATTGTGTGTTGCATTACTCTTTTGCATACAATTAGCATGTAACCTTAATTCTGTGTGTTAAAAATACAGCTGCTATTTCTGCCTTTGTCAGAGGGCCTGGCTTCATTAGGGAGCCCCAAATCCATGGGTTCAGCCACAATCCTTTCTTTTAATTGACTGTGAAGTAAAGGATAATGCCACATATGCTAATGGTTAGGTGGTGGTAGTTGTTACAGAAGCCATGCCTTTCTCTTCAATCTGGAATTAATGGCTGCTGGATTATTCAATATTACACAGCGGAAACAATTCTGTGTAATGTGAAACTAATGTCTCTCAGCCAGTGGAATGGTCTCGATAAATAGTGATAGTCACAATTATAACTGAATCCTGAAGCTTTTTGTCATGGAAATTCTGCAGAGTATGAAGAAAAAGTAAGAAAAGGCACAGCTCTACCATGAAATAAACGTTTCTTTTTTCGAGAGTATTGAAACTCAAAGTTCTAATGTTTCTACTATTAAAATGTCAGACACTGCTAAACCTCTCAAATTTTTTTGGCCTACTTATTTAGCTACATGTATTTATATTATATTGTATTATTTAATGTAACAGCAAGTGTCATTTGGTTCCTGTGAATAATTTTACCATTTAACAGTACTTGTAGATGTATGTTTTCATTAGAATGAAATAACATAATCTGAATATAGAGGTTGTCATGAAATGCAGTGTGAATAAATCTCAACTTCAGTATATTTTTGGTTTGATTGTTTAAAGTCTGCTAGCATTCACACATTCAGATTAGAGTTATGGAATACTGAAAGTGGTATTAAAAAAATTTGTCATTTCATTACAAAACTTTGGTGGATATTATCAGTCTATGGTGGGCCACAGTAGTATGAACATTAAGATAATGCCATCCATCCATCCATTCATCCATCCATCCATCCATCCACCATTGTCTTCTGCTTATCCAGGGCTGAGTCGCAGGGGCAACAGTCTAAGCAGGGATGCCCAGACCTCCCTCTCCCCAGACACCCCCTCCAGCTCTTTCAGGAGGACCCCAAGGCGTTCCAAGGCCAGCCGAGAGACATAGTCTTTCCAGCATGTCCTTGGTCTTCCCTGAGGCCTCCTCCCAGCGGGACATGCCCGGAACACCTCCCTAGGGAGGCATCTGGGAGGCATCCAAAACAGATGCCCGAGCCACCTCAGCTGGACCCTCTCGATATGGAGGAGCAACAGCTCTACTCCGAGCTCCCCCCTGGTGACTGCGCTCCTCACCCTGTCCCTCAGGGTGGCCCCACCCACCCTGCAGAGGAAACACATTTCGGCCGCTTGTATCCGAGATCTTGTCCTTTCAGTCATGACCAAAAGCTCATGACCATGGGTGAGAGTAGGAACGTAGATTGACCAGTAAAACGAGAGCTTCGCCTTTCAGCTCAAGCTCCTTCTTTACCACGACGGACCGATATAACGCCTGCTGACGCTGCACCGATTCACCTGTCAATCTCCCATTCCATCCTTCCCCCACTCGTGAACAAGACCAAGAAGATACTTAAACTCCTCCACTTAAGATAATGTTGTCATATTAACCCCTCCCAAAAAGACCACAGAGGGAAATTCTGCACCACAACAGCTCTAGTTGCAGCTTCACTCTATAGTAACAATCCAGTTGTTATGAGCAGCTCTGGTGCTTTTTCATGTTTGAGGCCAAGGAATAATTGGATCCACACAAAAGTCATCAGTCCACACTAAGTGCTTCATACTCTGCGGTTCAATTAAGGAAGACACTGGGGATCAGTCAGCTGATCAGTCATGTGAGGTGAAGGTACAGTTTGCAAAAAATAAGAGGAACTTCAAAGGTTCCAATTTCAATAATATCAAAAAAACTATTAAAATATTTTTTATATTAATGTTTTCTTTATTGCACAATCAAATGAAAATGAGAATCACTGTGTTTAATCACAATGTTAGAATCAACCATTTAAATCTACACAAAGAGTTGGTCATTTTTGTCCCCATATTCTACAGCAGGTTACATCCAGCATTACAATACAATACTATCCTCCGCTAGGTTAAATGTGGATCAGAGTTAAAGGGGAACTTCGGTCATTTTCAACATGCTATTCTATTGCTCGATCTATCCAAGAAAAGCTTGTACCGAAGAC
>JAPTYQ010000012.1:6796248-6809642 GCA_029814465.1 Ostorhinchus cyanosoma | reverse complement strand
TGATATCAAATTGTCATGTTGATGTTGAATTGACATCAGATGCCCACTGGGTTGCTTTCTGTACCAGTAAGAAACATGATGGCCAGAGGAACAAAATGGAAATAAATCCTAAAATGAAGGTATATGTTCATATTGTACATGTAACAAAAGAAGTGATTGTAATAGTTATGGTTATTAAGTTTAGTTTTGATTGCATTTGCTAATGATTTTTTCGAATTGATTACTTAAAAAGATTCTGTTGGGCTCTGTAAATTGACTTGAGAGTCTGGTATCAACCAGCTCTTTATGTAAAGCGTCATGAGATAACTTGTTATGATTTGGCGCTATATTAAAAAAAATAATAATAATGGATTACATTTCTGTAACACTCAAAGCGCTTTACATTATTGACCAATTATTCATTCGCTCTCACACTCCCCCTCTGGTGGTGGTCAACCACACCTGAAGCCACAGCTGCCCTGGGGCAGGCTGACAGAAGCGTGGCTGCCAATTTGCGCCTACAGCCCCCCCAACCGCAACCAAACATTCATACACATTCGTACACCAGTGTGAGTGGCACTGGAGGCAAGGGGGGTGAGGTGTCTTCCCCGAGGACACAATGGACTAACCAGGACAGAGTGGGATTCGAACCTTTGATTGTTGGAAGATCTGCTCTATCTCCTGAGCCATGGCCGCAAATTAAATTTATTTGATTGATTGATTGATTGGTTGGTTGGTTGGTTGGAATTCTAAACATATTTTAAAACTGATTGTCAACATTCACTCTATGTTTTAGAATTACACCCATGCTGTATCATACATAGTTGTTTATGTTCAGTCTAAATGTTTTAGTTTTTTCAAAATATGCACCTATATTGTAAATATGTATATATCATTTCAATCTAAATTCATATAAATATTTGTATAAATGGCAGATTATTTATTTTCCTGTTTGTATTTTATGTTTCACACTGTTTATTTTCAACCTGTCTTCTGCGCATTTTTATTAACTTGCTGCCGCCAAATGGGAAATTTCTCCATAGTGGGATAAATAAAGACTTGTCTCATCTTATCTATCTTATCTTAAATAATTTTTCACTGCTGGTTTTAGTTCTAGTGTTTGTTTTTGTAGAACCATGGTTTAGCATTGTTACCATCCAGGTGTAAAGCCTTATTGAGGATGTAATTCTTCCCATAGAGCATTGCTGCATGAAAGCGGCAGCTGTGCAAGCCCTGGTGTAATCCCACTGACAATAGACATGTCATCTGATACAGCTGGCAGGTCTACATGCACAGCTCTGACGGTTCACTCCACCGTGTGCAAACACAAGGCTAGTGTGCTTCAGACATCCAACCACACAAATGGGTAGCTGATTTGTATGACATATAACATACAATAGATGACCAGTCAGAAGTGGAAGAGGTATTCAGATCCTTCACTAAAAATAATTAAAAATTCATTGAATATACTAACACGAGTTCCTCTGTTCAAAGGCAAATGGTAAAGTCTGGAAAAATAACTAAAGGTTTCCAAAAATCCCCATTTGTTAACATGTGAAGGAATGTTTATCAGATCATTTTATCATGAACTTTTTACTCATATCTTGGTCAGAACTTTTTTAATTTGTTTCCAATTCTTCACATTTTTGTTAAATGTCAGTTCAAGTGCCACAAGAAATTCAACCTTAACAAATCACGGTCACAGTAGATGGATTTTCAAACATTTCATATTTCCTTTTACACACTGAATATATAGAAATCAAAGAAAATAGAAAATCTTCCAGAATGACCACTATTATGAACCACATTTTAGAGTTTTCAGATGTTGTACCTGTACAGTTTATTTAGTGATAATTTGTCACTGATACACTTCACTAATGACAATGGATCAAACAGTAAAGATCAAAATAATGAAGAATAATAGGATCAATATCAAAAACAAAGAACATAAATTAATCAGACTTTGAGATGACGCACAATACTAATTGATCAGTATTTCTGTGGGGCAAGTTTATGAACTCTCAGCTCAGTTAATGTTTTCTGTATAATGGTCTATTGTGATTTAAGTGTTTTGGTGGAGATTTGCATACCATCTGCTTTCATTTATTTGCATAAAATGGTCATGGATAAGACTAATGCATGAAGGTGAAGGTTGTCAGTTGCTTTAATGAACTTAGAGCAGAATGTGGAAAAAAGAAAATTTGAGCAAAAAAGAAATACCCTTAGAACATTATCACTACTTTACATCTACTCCGACCTTGAGGATCCCAGTGACTAAAGGTCAACACACTCTGGTCCTTAAACAGTGATTTTGAAGAAATCGTTGTAGGATGTTTCATGTTTTCATTCTCACCCCCTGACAACCTTGAGCAGATTTAAGATTCAGTGTCTGGTGTCTAGTGCCATCTAGTGTTAAAGTTGCACATTGTAACCAACAGAATACAAGGAACCCCCCCCCCCACCACCACACACAAACACACACACACACACTAGTGACAGCAGAAAATCATCCAAGTCTCTCATTACAGCTACTGTTTGCTCTGTCCGTGGACAATACACAATAATTCTTATTTTCCTCTGTTTATACACTATTAAGCATGAATATTATATTGACCTTCTTCCACTACATTGTCCTAAAACCCCTAAATCTTTGACAGAAGACATTTAATGGAACCTGAAGTATTTATTTTAAGGCCATGTTCACACTGCAGAAAAACAAAAATCAGCCTGAATCTTCTCTTTCATACAAGACTCAAATCTGTTTCTCCATGACAGTGTGAATACCTTGAAACACATTCAGTTTGAACTTTTCAATTCAGATCTGAGCCACTTCCATATGTGGTCCTGAATCAGACTTGGTTTGCTTCCTCAGCCTGAACAATTAGATCAAAATGTAGGTGACTTTACATCACATTAATCAATTCGTTACAGCTCTGCACTAGAGGGAGTCACTCGCATGATAGTACAAATGTAACAAACATGAATGCAGCAGGGAAAATAATTCAAAACACTGGATGTAATAGTACACTGACTGGGACCTGTCACTGTACATTTACTATTGATAATAGTATATTTTAACTGAAATGCAAGATTTTAAAAATCACAATTTTTATTTTCAGTTGTAGCATTTAAACTGTAAAACTGAAAAACATGATCTCCACATTTCTACCTCCACTGTTTTTGTGCATGTGGATCAGTGACTAGTTTGTGTTAGAATCCAATATTGGCCACAATACAAAGAAATAATTGAATGTGAAGAAAATGAGATCTGAGTGGTAAATAAGAAAAGACCAAATAGACAAAGACTACCAAGTATTACAAGACTATATTTTTGTCCTCACATAAACTGTCAAAATCAAGCCAGATGTTGAGGGCCAATACCACTTGTAATATACTGAGTCTACTGACTGGGAATAGCCCCTGAGGGTAATCATAACACTTTATTCTCTGTAACAAAGCACAACAAAAGCAAAAATCACTTCAGATTAAGATAGTTTATGATCTTATTTAGAACAAAGACAAAACAGACAAAACGCATTGACCAATCTGGTCCAGTAGAATGGGTGAGTCCAAACTGATTCAGAAATGTAATGCTGAAATTATTTCACTTTAGGCGCTTTTCTTTTTCCCTCTTTTCCAGTCGTGCCAGCTTTCTTGGTCAGCTTGTTGGGACCTTTTTTTCCTTTCTTGACCACAGCAGGCTTGGGTGCTTTCTCCAGCTGCTTCTTTTTGGATGTTTTTGTTTTCTATAAGGATGAGAGGGAAATGCAGCCATCATTTACCACTGAATATCTAAATGTGTAAATTACATGTTAAATCTTTAAAGAATAGCTGCTTTGCATACAGACCTCCAGTCTAGGCTTTTTGCTTGGGGTTTCAATGGGAACTAGTTGTGGAATTTCATCATCATCCTCCTCTTTTTCTGGTTTCTCAGCTTCCCTCTTTCCCTTCACCTGTTTCTTCTTTGTAGTGCTGCCTTTTGGCTTTATGTCCTTTGTCTTGTTCTTCTTTACCCGCTTTTTAGCTGCAGCTTTCTGAAATTCACAGTTAAACAGTTGTAAAAGTTTGTTTCAGTGAATGACACACCATTATGAACGCTCATCTCACCTTATCCTTGGGGGTCTTGGAGCTCTTTAGTGCCTCCTCCAACACAGTGAGAGTGCTCATGTCTGAGGTGTAGATAGGCAGAGCCACTGACGTCTGACTCTTCAAATGGATAAGCTTTATCATTGGACCTTTCTGTAAAAGATCATTAATAAAAAAGACTTAATTAAAATTAAATATTCCAATTGAGCAAACAAAAAAATTGCGAAGCTGCTGTACTTACCACACGAAGTTTAGCCACAAACGTTTGGATGGCCGCTTCAATGTTGTCCGTCACGTCATCAGCAGTCATGTCAGAGTGAGCAACACGAACCATGCTACAACACAGAGCACCATGCATTACAAACACCCAAACAGTATGAGTTAAGACCTTTGCAGATGGTCTGGATTTGAGAAAAATTTCAAAATTATAGGATGCCCAAAATGAAATAAAACCTCCCCTGGTGTTAATCATGTCTACAGACATCCTCCAAAACAGTCCATCATTAAAGTTTCTGAAACAACCTTCTGTTTGATAAATGCGCATAAACTCTGAGTCACACTGAACTCGAATTTGATAAAGTATGAGATGGGAGTTACTAGCTTTAGAATAACTCAGACTTACACTGAACCAAAATATAAATGCCCCATGTGACACTTTAAAATTTTAATAGCACTAGGTATGGCACAATATATTAAAATTATACACAGTTTATTTTGTAGATCATTTGGGGCAGATCATTGTCTGTTAGAACACAATAGTGACATATTACATTCAGGGACATCCAAGTGGACACGGTGGTGGCCAGTTGAAAGAAATCACCACTCAATATCTTGTAGGTCTGACATTGGCTTCCCGTTGATCGACACATTGTCTTCTCATAGAGTTGACAAAGTTGTCAATTATGGCCTATGGAATGTTAATTCACTCCTCTTCAAGGACTACACAGCTATGGGATATTGGACATCCTTGCATCAAGCATGAAATGGCATGTTCCTACATGATTTGCAACATCTGTGTCATGGTGACATCTGATGAAATGTGACATTTTGAGCTGTACTTTTATTGTGCCCAGTATAAGGAGTGTCTGAGTCCTGTTAACACTGTCTGAGCAGCATCTGGACAAGTCACAACTATGTTGTACGTGGAATCACTGAATCACTGAGCAAGTTCTCACTTGTAGGGATGGACACAAAGTTTGTTAAGAAATCAAGAGAATTAACCATCTTTTACAATTATAAGACATCATGAGCTCATTTTGGGCTGCACGTCTCGTGTTATACCAACACTGTACTTGGGCGTTCATATTTTTGCTCAGTGTAGTTTGGTCAACTCTTGATCTGACCACACCATGTAACACAAAACGCCTTCATTGATGGATCTAGGAATCAAATAGTGGATTTTTAAAGGCAGAGATAATAATGATAATTTAGTGCAGAAAGAAATACCTAGTGAACTGGCTGACTTTGAGGCGTCCCCATTATGTTTGTGTCTTTGACTCCATTATAAGTCCATTTTTACAGTTTTACAGTGTGTACAATGTACAACATCCTCTGCCCTTTGAACCTGCTGCAGCTGTAGATCTGAACATTTAAGTCAACTTCTAAATTCTTAAATAAATCTGAATCACTGAACATCAATAAGTATTAGACGATCTAATGAGTGTTTGTGGATCAAATGTATAAACTCACTTCATGAATCCAAAAACTTAAACTCTCCATTTCAGGGTTAACAACATTCAAATGCATCTAGTGAAACTCTAATGCAAAAATGTAAAAAATATATACAGAACATGTTACAAAACTAAAACAGAAAAAATATTAAGAAAAATGATAAATAAATCATGTGAAAATGTTAACATGGCACAGTCACAAACTAATCAATGAACCATTTCATCCTTCACACATGACTTGATCATCTGCCATTGAAAAACAAACACACTCAACTATGGTAATAAAAAATGACAAGTACACTTAGACATGTATAAAAACTTATCTTGAAATTATTTTGCATCATTTTAAGGCTGTATCCTGACAATCTCAGAATCCAGCTGAAAGGTTCACCGACTGCACGCTTTGGATGGTGTTTTAGTCATCTATTGTGTATTGAAGTAGGAGCACAAACTTATACTCACTGCATAACCTTAACTGAAATTTGTCCTGATAAAACACATCAGACTCAGAGCAAAGTTTCAGCATGCAATAATTTTGATCTAATTTACTTGACGTACAAGATCATTACAGTACAGGTATTCCATCATTTCATCGGTCCTCTGACACCAGCATTTACTATATCAAACCAAGAGACTTCTTTGAGAGGGAGTATTAATTCTACTCATAGAAAATTCTTTAAACTTAGAATCATGTTTTGCTTTCTCAACAAAACCATTTTAAAGTTAGCAGGGTAGAACAGGCATAGAAGTGTTGGAAATCTTACCAGCAGCATCCCCTATTGGAGATCTTCATGCTGGTGCCCTGGATCACTTTCTCAATGTCTCTGGCCAGATGTTTGCTCTGCAGGTTCACAGACAATGGCTCTCTGGTAAAGACAGACATGCATACATTTACTGAAAACAACTCAAAACAGCTGATTCATATGTTTCTCAATGCACTGCAAATGGTATACTAGCAAATTAAGTGGCAAACCAATTAACTTAAGCTGAATAAGGTTAGCATTGGCCTTTTTAAATAAAAAATAAGTGCAGCATAGATATACTTATGCAATGACAATGTAGAAATAGTGTTATATACAGTAAATGGTCAATTGAAGACTCTGGAATTCTGACTTGGAATTGTATGAATGTAAATATGATGTCAAAGATGAGTGTCTCATTAAGCATCAAGAGGGCGGCCATGGCTCAGGAGGTAGAGCGTGTTGTCCAATAACCAAAGGGTTGGCGGTTCGAATCTCAAATTCGAATGTCCATTGTGTCCTTGGGCACACTGGTGTATGCATGTGTATCAATGTCCGTTTGGCATGAATCGGCAATAACGCTTCCATCAGCCTGCACCAGGGTAGCTTTGGCTACAGATGCAGTTTACCACCACCAGAGAGCGAATGAATAATGGAACAATTATGTAAAGTGCTTTGGGTGCCTTGAAAAGCGCTATAGAAATCAAATCCATTATTATGATAAACAACAGCTGCATCCAAAATCCCATACAGTATACTTAATGTTCGGCATACTTTTGTTTAAATATAAACAATGTATCTTTCTGGATGCACAGCTGAGAATGTGAATACACTTCATGAAACCTTCCTTGCAACTTATGACCATGTAACCTAGGTAACCAGTCCATCTCACCTCTATCAGCATGTTGTATTACTATAGACTGTATCCACCCATGTGTGTAATACTATGGACTGTACTGGCATGTATAATACCACAAAATACTGGCTTCTGGGGTCTGCTCACTTTCCGTCATCATCCTTTGTTGAAAAACTAATATGACAATATTTTGAGTGTGGATTTGATCCAATGTCTGTTACTTTTTGATGTTATGGCATATTTTTTCTATTTAACCAGATGCCAATGCCACTGGAAAAACCCAGTAAACTACTCTAGACAACAGAAACAGTGATATTAAGTTCTTACTTCTTCCTCTCATAGAAGTGTTTTCCGAGGTGGGAGGGCAGCAAACGGCGGACACGGTCATCAGAGAGAAACAGGTCATAGTTTGCCAAAAGGCGGCGTTTGGCCTCATACGGTTTGTACTCTGTCTTCAGGACCTTGAATGGGATGATCTATCCCACAAACACAAAAAACATCATGATTCAAAGATGAAATACATGTTTATGTGTGAACTATGTACATTGCAAAGAGTGGAAAATGCCTGGCTTTTATTTACTCTACAGGTTTCTACATTATGCTCTTCTTGTAATAAAAACCTGGTTAGTAAACTTAAATGTTTAAGCTTCACTGTAAATTCAGAATGATGTCTGAGCTGAGACTCACACTCTTAAAACATAAAATCTGAGTTTCATTTATTTATTTATTTAACCAATACTTAACCAAGAAAAAAATTCTATTGAGATTAAGAACCTGCTTGTCAAGGGAGTCCTGGCAAAGAGGCAGCATAAGAATTACCCAGTTAAGGCAAGAGCTTAGAAAATAGGATTTGTGGTGACACATATTTTGATACCAAATGTAGTTTATTATGCAACTTTTTCCAAGTCCATTTTAGCAAGCTATCGCTAGTGTTTTGAACCAAGATACAGAAAACTGTCTCAAAGCAAAAATAAAATATGCTGTCAAAACAAAACAAACAAAAAAACAGTTTAACTTTTGAAATTACCATTATTTGCATGTTTAAATATCACCAAGGAGATGTTTAATCAATTGTCATTGAATAGAGCTTAATGGATTTTTGGTGAGCTGTAAAACAACAGACTTGTGACAGTGAGTACCTCAGTGATGTTTTTGACACCCCTTTCTTCCAGCAGTTTTTTGTAAAACCTCTGGGTTTGTTCAGAGGTCATGTTGGGCATGTCTTTGGTAAACAAGCAGGCCTCTTCTGTGTCAGATCGTTGGCCATGGGGCAGTGGGCTGTAGACAGGACAGGACAGGTTAGGACACACGGAGGACCACTGTCAAAGTCCTTAATTAAGACCTGCTGTCAGACGAGGAGGTGAAAAGAACAAGGCGTCTCTGAACTCCTCTGTATGAGATACTCACATGCGGATGGTCTGCGCCTGTTTGGGGACCTTCCACAGCGTGAACAGCAGGGTGATATGCTGAGTATCATCCAGAAGCAGAATGTCGGAGCTGGATTTGGTTTTCAGGAATGCTTGTAAGGCTTGAACGGCCTTTTTAACCTAAGGGTAGATTCAATTCAAAATGAAAAAGGGCACACACTAACACACAGTCTATACCACGTCCCACTGCTGGCTATTGTACATTAGCTTCATGGCTAAAAAAGTTAGCAAACAACGATTGAGGTTATGTAACTTATGGCTGCTGCTAGTTTATAACAACCTAAAAGTAATGTCTATTAGAGCAGACGTCTAAATTTCTCCATGGCATACTGTTATAGTTAAAAAGTAATACGACTAGAAAACACTTTTTACCTGAGCCCGGTCTATCGCAAGTTCTGTGTTTTCAGCCATGCTGTTTGCTTCACGTGTAAAGCCCTGGCGCATGCGCACTACACATTAGCCATGTGTCATGCGCAGAAGATGCGTTTCTAGAGCCAATGGTTTGTGAATCAAAGAACAGATCCACATCGAGTAAGAGCGGGCTGGCCACTTTTTTTTTTTTTTAACTCTTATGCTGCTCAGCTCTCACTCTCAGTGGTTCATCTGTGCTCACAGTGTAACTTTGTTTCTTTTGGGCAGCATGGTGGATATGATGGGATATGGTATCTGGAGGAACCCTTTAACTGTGGCTGGTGTCAGACCAAGGCCTCTGTCTGCCCTGGGGAAGGTGATGGAGGGGAGACTGGGGATTCTGGAAACATTTGTTCCACATGAGAGAATCAATCTATCTATCTATCTATCTATCTATCTATCTATCTATGTGTGTGTGTGTGTGTGTGTGTGTGTGTGTGTGTGTGTGCGTGTAGCAATTATAAGGCTCCTCATAAAAACATTGAGGGCAAAAGGCTTCAACACACAAACCCTTCATATTTGCCAATTTAGGTAAAATACAAATGACACTAAATTAAGAGCTGTTTGGGAAACTGTACCAAAAGATACGAGCTCTCTGAAAAGAACCGAAGTTTCCATCAGGACTTTACTTTAAACATGAAATACAAACTTTATTCAAAAACACAAGTGTTTAGTATGACAAGATGTACTTCTCTGATAAAATATCTCTCAAAGACAAATCTGTGGTGTACGCAGAATTGTTTGTAAAATGAGGATGAAGATGTAACCATTAAAATATAATTTAGTTTTATGTGAAGATTCAAAGCTTCAAATGAGCTCAACCTTCAACATGTACAACAGTGAACTGCAAACATTGTCCAAATATAAATGGAGCTTACTGTATATACATACTTATATACAGTATAAATTGAATTCTTTTTAGTTTATTATCATATGCAAAAACAAAGGAGCACAAGTGGAAAACAACCAAGCAAAGAATAAAGAAAATCTAATAAGATAAAATAGATATTCTTTTTTTTTTTTAAAGTCTCAATAATGAAGTCAATTCAGTCACAAAAACATGGTGCAGAAATCAAAATTCTGAAGACAGCTTTGTTTTGCAGCTTGATCATTTATTTTCAGTTTCGATTATGTAACAGCTGTGTCTGTGAATGTTTCTTTATCCTTGGTTCATCAGAGTAGTTAAGTGAGCTCAATCCAATCAAACCATCTCAGGTGGAGAGAGACCAAACTAAAACATTTTGGTACAGCAATCCTTAAAATCAAATAAAAATGTCCAGTGGATTCTTAATCCCACTCTTAAAAAGGGGAGATGCACTTTGAAAAATTCTGGTTACAGGCTAACTCTGGTCTTTTGCAGGATATGAGATCATTCTGTCATGGTTTTGTTTTGTTATTCTTCCCCAGACTCAGTAACACTGCATCCATCTCCATTCTAAAAACAAATGGCGTGGTCAGCCGACAGCGGGGTTAGCTGTGGGAGTACACAGGGGGGACAAGTAGCTACATTAGTGGCATAGCTGAGCTCTCAATATGAGAAAGCTGACACACTGGTACTTGGTCTCTCGTTTCATATTGTTCATAACTGATTCAGTCTCGTTTTCTTCATTTGATGCGATTTATTCTCTTTCACACTTGGTTGATCTTCTCTTCAGCATAGTTGTGTGTAAAGAGAGAGTAGCTGTTTGGGTCGGCTCTAGCAGTGTTTCTCCTCTGGTAACAAGTGGAAGAACTCCATGCATGCTGCCACTGTTGCATTTTAGTCCTTTTCTGGCACCAGCTTCAGCACTTTACCAATGGCGATAGTTTTGCCTGGTGGAAGCAGCACATGAAAAAAAATAAGATGATGATACAAAACTTTCATTTCATTTCAGTGATTATGGATTTGAGATTAGAGTTGTACCTATGATAAAACAATCTCCTGCAATGTGTGAACTGCACTGTGAATAAATATTTGTAATGATGGTGGACAGTTCCACTCAATATAGACAAATCTAACAGGGCTGTACGCTTAGCTTTTTCACTAGGAGCACACATGCTACCAAATGAAAAAATTTAGGAGCACAATGAATTTTATTATTAACATTAAAACAATGTATACACACACACATGCATTGTAATGCATCATTGGGCCTATTGGGTATTTAGACACAGAGTACATCCCTGTCCCACTGCTTTTTGTAATCCAGTCCCTGGCATGCTTGGCTAAGCTCATCCAGCAGACCACACTGTGGATTCCTATTCTCCTGTTTAATAGTAGGGGTGTAACAGTACAGAAAAATTTCGGTTCAGTAAAGGGGTCTTTGATTTGATACATTTTCACACGACATTTCTTTAAAATATTATTCAGTCATTTGTGCTGCAACAGGCGCCACACATGTATTTTTGTCTTTTGAATGTTTATTTATGACAAAAACTGTAATTTAATGAGTGTCTGTGAACACCTCACGGTCTTTCCTGAGGTGCTGTGAACACCTCACAGTAACACCAGCAGAGGCAGGTGAAGGAGAAGAGGAGCAGGTTCACTGGATTTCACCAACTTGAGTTAAAAAATAAAACCCTTTTTGCTGTAAAGGAACATGTGGAGTGTGTTGTGCCAAAAAGCGATAACAAATCGAAAAAGAAAGTTAAACTTAACATGTTCCGGATGTCCGACCTGACTTCTGTGCCTCTATTCTACATCCTGTTGTCAAGTTTTGTTTTTTTCCATCGGTGCAGAGAATTCCCCTCTACTGAATGTAAACAGAGGAAACCCTGCACATGGGTTCTGCTTGTGTCCACCTACTTCCAGAGTGTTTGCATTCTTTACATAGACTACACGTATTCGATCGGTTCACCTCCGTATCGAAGGCCCATCACTGAAATGGTTCAGTACAAACGAGTGCACCATTCCATCCTAGAGCCCTAGTTGATGTTCCCTCAGTGAATACAGTGAAGTGAGGGCTACACTGACACACCGACACCGTTCCAGATGCAGATAAATGGCAGGAAGTGTTGCTGCCGAAATTTTACAGTATGTTTTTGAACGGTTCTCTGTCGAATATAGCACACTTTAACCCGTAGTAATCGAATGACAATGGTCAGACGCCACCTCTGTCACATTTGAAGCATTTTAAAGAAAAGTCAAATGGATATGTTGCTTAAATCAAGCTTGATATATTTTAGGAACAAAATGCGAATGAAAGGGGTGAAATCTGTAGGTTACTCGCACGGGGGCTCCCTTTTTATTTTTTCTACTCGCACCAGTCTATTTTTAGGCGCATATGCGAGTGAAACGCTCCCACTGTACAGCCCTGTCTAATAGTCTATCACACATGTGAAAGATATCTGTAGATCTCAGAGGCGGTCCACCACACTTCTTTACTATGTGACGTATAAAGGGTAAGTTCAAAACATGAAGCAACACAACTGTATTTTATAGAGGAAATTACCAAACTGGGAGTAAAACGTATCTGTCAGCCCAGCCCAGTGTAGCTTTGGCTACACGTATAGTTTACCACCACCAGTGTGTGAATGTGAGAGTGAATGAATAATGGATCCAATGTGCACGCTTTAAGTATGTATAAATAGAAAAGAAATATATATAAATCTAGTTCATTATTATTATTATCATTATTATTATTATTATTATTATTATTATCATTAAAACAGTGATCTGCCTCAGTTAAAAACAACTGAACTTGTCAGAGATCCTTCCAGTTCGTAATTAGTGATCGATGAGGACTATCATGTGACAAAAATAGCATTAATGTCCCTCTATCTCACCGGCATGTTCTATCAAGAATCAATAACAACTGGAATTTTTGAGGTTGTCAGGTTCTGCCACTATGTTAAGAGTCTGGTGGTCTTGATGAAGGAGGTCAAATCTTCCAATAGAAGTGGGTGGCACTTTCACAGGAGGTTAACTCAACTAAGTACATGAAGGTCTATGATTTTCATGATATAATCCATCAAACTATGACCCATTATAAGTAAAGGCCAATTTTTTTGTTACTTTGAACAAACTTTGTGGATGTTGTCCCGTGGAAACTACATCTAAAATTTGAAATTAATCTGACTTTTTAAAAAAAAAATAAATTATTTTATTTTATTTATAAAAAAAAAATGAAATTAATCTGACTGGTACCGGTAGTTTGATTGTAAAATATGTTGAAAAGGACACATTGCCTTCACTAAAGCTCATGGCCTATTGGCCAGTGAGCTAAAAATTAGGTTCACTCACATT
>JAPTYQ010000012.1:6785395-6796148 GCA_029814465.1 Ostorhinchus cyanosoma | reverse complement strand
ATTTTTTTTTTTTTAATTATGGTATCATCAATTTCTGTTCTTCAAACACAACCTCAATCATTCAAAAATACCAGTGTCTTATAATCTTCATGTGCTGCATCACTAAGTTTCCATTATGGCTCTGTTAGCTTAGCTCTGTTTTATAAAACAGCAATAATAAAACCACATCGCCTCCATTTTCTGTATGGTTTGCATTGTCAATAGCTGTACTAAACAACTGTTTGGAATCAAACAAACAAGGTCAGAACTGTCATAGTTTACACACCCTGATTTTAGTGAACATAGTAACATCACCTAATAACTTCCCAGGGTCATAAGCCTCAAAATCAAACTCAACCATGTAGAAGAAATGGTGTGATTTCATTATTAGACTCTACAATCCAATACAATTGGATCTTTAGAATACAGAGGTATGAAGTTATACCAAACAGTGCAATTATAATTTTTGGTCATTTTTAATATTTCACAAGAAGAAATTCCACATATAGCCCCTTTAAATTTGTTATAAAATAGTAATCTTTTTTTCTCATTTTGTTTTAAATACATAGACCTACATCTGTCACTAAACCTAGGACGAAAATGCAGCCAATGTTAATATTCTAAAGTGAAACAGCTTTCTTCAGCTTTCATACATTATCGAAGTATTCTAATCCATGGGTGTTAAACTCATTGTAGTTCAGGGGCCACATACACACCAATATGATATCAAGTAGGCTGGACCAGTAAAATAATGAAATAATAACCTATAAATAATGTAAATTCCAAACTTTTCTAATGTTTTTAGAGTAAAAAAAGTTAAATTACATTATGGAAATGTTTACATCGACAATGTATCTTTAAAAAATTTGAATAACATGAACCACAAATAACCTGAAATTTCTTAAGAAAAATAAGTGCAATTTTAACTATTATCACAGTGGATCTAAAAAGATACAAAACATTAAGTAACAGGCAGAATATTATTAAAATTACTCCTCTTTCTCTTAAGACATGTCAGATTGTTCATATTTGTTCAGATTATGAAAATTTTTTGTGAAAGGATAGTATTAGGGTAAGATAGGATAAACATTTTCAAGTCATTAAAATTTTTTTAATCTAAAACCAACACAAATTTGGAGTTCTCATTATTTGTAGTTTATTATGCTTTTATTTTACTAGTCCAACCCACGCTAGATCATATTGGTCTGCATGTGGAACCTGCACTAAAATGATTTTAACACCTCTGATTGTTAATATCTCTGTAATTTTTGCATTTCACAAATTCATCATGTGGGCTGGATTGGACCCTTTGGCGGGTCGGTTTTGGCCTATGGGCCATATGTTCGACACCTCTGTTCTGTCAGATGAATATGGAAAAAATGCATTGTTTACCTTTTTTCTTTTATCACATCATTCAGCCCTTCTTAAGATTTACAAACACAGTATATAGTGTATTAAAAACAAAAAAATCCCAGTTTCCTTACCCTCATCTCTCAGTGTGAATCGTCCCATCTGAGGGAAGTCTTTAAAGGTCTCTAAGCAGATGACTCCTGCTGCCCGAAGCCTGGCGATACACACCTGGTCCTGTTTAACAAAGCGTGGTCGTGTTTTGCTTTTCTCACCGGTCTTCTTATCCACCAGACAGATTAAGGCCTGTGGTAAGGATATAAAGAGTCAACCCAAGCTCAATAATGGCTTAATACTTTCAGCAACAGAGTGGTAACTTACTGTTATTTGCACTTCTTCAATGCAGGTATGAATGTGTAGGACTGCATTGTAACCAGGACAAATGATTGACTTGTGCTCAATGATGACGATCTAAAACAAAGAAGATGAACTGTTAGTTTTTCTTACATTTTGACCCAACCATTTGATTTACCAACAATATCTACTGTAGCACTGACACAAGGTAGAATTATTTTAATACATAGACTACTTCAGGGTTTCTATGATGTTCATTTCAAAATCCAACAGCCAAACAGAAATATAATTCATTTTATATCTTCTAAAAATGGTACGCCAATAAATGCTTCTTCGTAAGTGTTTAAACATAATTCAATTATTATTAGACTTTGTAATTCAGCTACAAGAAAGTGGCTACTTACTCCCACCTAGTGCCTGAAAAAACTTTTTTCAGTTGCCTCACTGGCTGTCACACCTGCAGTCTGTGAGTATAAACTAGTGTCTTCCTCTTTCTTTGCAGCACTCTGAAGAAGGCTCATCCCGGCACGCATTTGTGTGTTTTTTACTCCAGCCCCTATGAATTGATCTACATGTCTTCATGAAATACAGGATTTTTAAATTATCTACATTTTCCAACCAAGTGAGTGCCTGGATTTTTGTCTTTGTCCAATTGTTCATGCCCTCTCCATGAGCACAGGTATTTGGAGATGATCAGAGATATGACAAATATAGACCCCTACGAGCTACAAGTGTTCACCAGCGTTCGACTAGTGCAGGGATCTGGATTCTGCCACCCTGTACCTACATGCAGTTAGTTAACTATCTCGTTTTTGGCAAAAGTTACTACACAGTGGAAGAATTCAAAAGCCTCAAGTCGTTTGACAGCTATGAACAGTTTTGTTGTGGCTGGGTTCCAGGTTTGGCGATCTACAACTCCGATGACTGAAAACAATGTCGTGCTGTCAAAGGTCAGCCCATGGATAGTGCAATGATTACATATTGTAATCAAAGGGGTAGTAATGGTGAAATACTACCAACATTGGTTCACAGTCAATAGAAAGCATCATTTATGTTTTTAATGTTTCCTCCTACATTCCTGTACCGTATATCTGTGAAGTGACTGGGGTTCGATTCTAGCTTAGTAAAGGCCTGGTTAGTGTGCTGCCTGGGTTAGTGTCTGGGAATTGTAAAAGCATTAAACTTGTCGGAAACCCAAAATAACGTACCTCCGAATCACTATGTTTGCAGTGTCAATCACTGGAGTAACTGGAACAGTTTTAAATGCAACAGTGACTCCCAGGCATCTTCAATCGGACAGATTTTACTGACAATTTACAAAAACAATGAATGCACCACTGTGGGACTGTTAGCGCCTGTAAATTCAAACCGGCGAAATGGAGTGGGGACACTGGTCATTACATCAACTCCTCAATACTTATAATTTGACACATTTTTGATAAAACTAAACTAACGCAATTAATCATCAACTAAAATCTCAATATAATGATAGCCAGTCAAGCTTTGATGCCCCAAAGTGGTATTTTAGACAGCTCTGCAAAATTACTATTATAAGAAATTACTATGCACAAATGCACACTCTTTAGTTGTGTTTCTACTAGCTTTTGCCTATTTGCTCTTTGCACGAGACACCACATTCAATTGTTGTGCGTAACAAAATAACTCCTGACTAAAAACACTAGTCTGTGTACACATCTACAATGGTTCAGTTTGCAGAAAAGGCAGCCCACCCACAAAGACCTTACTGGGGCTGACCTTGGCCCTGACCACTCGCTGCTGTTGTCATGCCAACACTGAAAAAACATTCATGTATTTGGTGGTTTTATATATTTATTTAAAGAAGCAAGAGCAGCAAGAAGGGGAATGACAACTGAGTCAAAACAGGTTTTATACTTTTTAAAACCAAATTAAAACATAAGACTTATTTAAGCATCAGTTATGCTGAGGCAGGCATTTGGCGCTTTTTATGGCACCTTCTTTCAAAGCCTTTAATACACAAACATAGTCTGAGCACTGTCTTGTACAACATACAACAGGATTCCATCTTATTGTATTTAGATGTTTAGGGACCTGTTGACATCACAAATGCATTAGTGAATAGTAGAGAGTTGGGGTTTTGGTCTTACCTGTGCATCAAACGTGCGGCCAGAGTGGCAAAGGTTGTCAGGACTACAAAGAATGAAACCAGGGAGGATTTCTTCTTCCTCGATGCCCTTCAGCCTCAGCTTCAGATTCTCCCCGGGGCATGCATCATCCGTCTCCACATCATCACTCAACAGGCTCAACACCTCCACTGTGTGCTGCAACATACACATACAGAGCCAGTTGAAATAAACACGTTAACGCTGTAATGGAACAGGATCCATGGCTGCGGTTGAAACAGAAACTGGAGAGTTTGGTAAGAGGATCCTCTGTCTCCATCCAGGCAGCAGTACATTTCACATCAGAATAAAGGCTTCAGGTTTTTTCTGGCAGAGGGTTTATTGTCCCCCCCCATCTGGAGTAGAGTCACACAGTACTCACCCTGTTTGGCATCATGACCAGCTGCTGAGCTTTACTGATGGAGCCGGACTCCAGCTTCCCAAGGACAACAGTCCCCATGTCCTGCCAATACAAACAAAACATTTGCTTCAACATCATGTTATGTTCAACAGTTATTCAGGTTTTTTTTTTTTAAAAAAGACAAAGATGGCTGTTATCTTCCTACAGTATTGATTTTCTTTTGTGGTAGTGATCTGAGCAGAATAATCAGCTCCTGGATTTATCCAACTCCAAACAATTATAATATTGAATATTAAAAATCCACGATCAGCCAACCTCCACGGGGGTAGTTCATCTGAATTTTAATGTAGATGGAGTCAGAGGTGGGCAGGCAGTGGATTTTTAAAGGCTGATAGAATAGTTTGGAGCAGGAAAAAGTGGATGAATACAAAAGTCATCAGAGCTGGAAAATGAGCTACCTGCATCAAACAAAACCGTAATTTATCAATACATGGACCTAAGG
The DNA here is from genome assembly GCA_029814465.1 of Ostorhinchus cyanosoma. Taxonomy (NCBI): domain Eukaryota; kingdom Metazoa; phylum Chordata; class Actinopteri; order Kurtiformes; family Apogonidae; genus Ostorhinchus; species Ostorhinchus cyanosoma. The sequence goes on along the minus strand of JAPTYQ010000012.1, from coordinate 6,791,464 downwards.
AAATTAGGGAAGTTCTGCTACTATACACATTTAGTAATGCCATTTGATACAGTATTCACTATCTGCCAATATCAATGTCAAGTTCTGCTGATAGTAATAGTTTTCAAAAATATACTATTGGCTCTGATTAATTGGCCAATTCAATTCATTAGACTATCTACAGTTAGGGATAAACTGACCTAGTGCAGGCATTGATTGGTTAAAATGCAAACATTTTTACTTGACACACAACCACTTGACAGTACTTAAAAACAAACAAACAAACAAACAAACAAGGGATATACAGAAGCCATTGCATTTCCACCTCACATTTCTAGTCCTGAAATTCAATAGAAAACTAATTACAGTGATAGTGCCCTAAGAGTTGTATGGTTTACTGTGCAGGATCTTGGCTGGATGCTAATTAGTATGCAGCATCCAGTGAACTGATCCATAATCCTCTTACATTAGGAGAAGACCAGTTAGGACTACTTAGTCATATAACACTATATAAGGCTCTTATATAATTGCAGGAAGAGAGGAGCATTTTACACAATGCAAAGACAAGAGGAGAAATGAAGATGAGGAGAAATGAAGAAAGAAAAGAGTTGATGAATGTAGGGGCTGCTGAGAGTGCTCTAAAATAACTCCATTCCACTAACACTTCAAGTATGTGCTGAACTGCTTCCAACATCCAAACTGCGAAGTGTGCCAAGAAGCTGAATTATCTTAAAGAGAAATGAGTATGCGGACTGTGTGTGTATAAGGAAAAATCAACCAAGAGGAAGCGGAATGACACACATGAGTGAGCAAAACAGATTTTGGACAAAAGTACACAAAACCCAAAAGACATTTTTTACACCCACGCAGCAAGAGACAGAGGAGACAAACAGGCCCAGTTTCCTGTTTTTCTTGCTTGAAAGAAGAGAGAATCACTGCTGTTCACCTTGTACTTATCTACTATTGGTAGTCTGACCGGTCCATCACTGGATCTGGTGAAGTTTGGCAAACCGTCCAGGTGGGCAATAAATGGCAAACCCCTGGCAAACAATAGATAGGCAGACCAAAATAAACACACTTTGTCTACTTTGTAAATATAACATGTAATGACACAGTGATCTGACATTTTCAGGTTAATTCTTGGTAGTGATATCCTACACTAATTTAATACCAGTGTTAAATAAGCTGCCTCATTATATGGAGGAGACTGGAATTATCATTTATGTGTAAAGCAACATCAAGTTTGATTTGAGACATAACTTTGTAAAACAAAGTGTAACAAATGTATAACATGTATATTTGCCAAATTGTTATTTACTATTAAATATTACACAGGTTATACACATAAACTTACAGATTACACATAAAGATTATATAGGTACATCTATGGTTGTAGCAAAAAACCAGTGGTCCTAGATTGCACTGTGAGAGAAGTTCACAGACAGCCTTTTGCTGCAGCCTTGTGACCAAAGACAGCCTGGAACAGAATTCTGATAGTGTCTGAAATTTAGGGTGAGCATTTCACAGCGTGACTGCTGTTACAAACTTGTGCATATGCACTCACCAGACACCAACAAGAATTCAGCATAAAATGCACTGAACAATGGGATGTGTGTGTTTATGTAACTAAAAATACTAACCTCAAGTTTTGTTTGCAAAATTGGTGTCACAAATTGGCCTTATACACCAAGTCACAACTGGGTCCACATTCTCTTTCTCCCTCGCTACTTTGTTTCCATTTATGTAAATAACTCTACCCTAACAAGGGTGATCATTAGCTTAGCTTCATTGTTTGCACCTATTGTGATGCAGACAATATTTGAAAACGTTCATGAATTCTTCTGCTTTGATGTATAGTTTAACCAGAGACTCTCTACATGTTATATGTTAATCCCTTTAGATGCCGTTACATTATTATTTTAAGTCACTTTGTTTCATTGCTTTCACACTATGATTGTTAAGTTTTTTGCTTCTTTGCAATGCGCCCACCAACACTAACAGCTTCTTTTTTGTTTGGCAGTACTCCAAGCACGCCTCCACACTAGCTTAATAGATAATGTAAGCACCCAAGAACTTGTCACAGTAAGTATGATACACCTTCAAGTCACTGACCTTTGATGTTCAATCTATGCAATGTTAGCTCTACTAGAAAAATGAATGGCTTTACAGGCAAGCAGATGACAGTGCACACATGTAGCCAACAGAAAACTAACCTGAAGAGGTCATGACAACTAATCCTGCTTCTATAGGCAGTATCTGATTGATTTTCAATATCAGTTCTGGACCTGTCCACACACATAGTATTTTGTGTGTTAATGTATCTAAAACAGGTTACAAACCTGTGTGGAACAGTAGCTCAAGATGCTGCCTGTACGTCACACTAATACAATAAACCCTTTGCATCACAACTGCAGCCATAATGCTACCTATTCTATAAATGAATGTTATAATGCACCGACTTACGTGTACCAGGGGCACTCGGGTACCGGGTCCTTGAGGTTGGCACCTGTGAGTCCAGAACAAGGCATGAAGTGGATGTCCTTCTTGGGGTTGAAGCCCACCTTTTTCAGAAAGGGCACCAGCTTCTCCTTACACTCTTCATACCTGCAGTAAGGACATTATATGATGGGCTTCTTTACTTAAATGGTCACATGGGAACTACAGGACAAAATGTAATACATGTTATTTTCTCAAAGAGACGCTGGACACCCACCTTTCTAAGCTCCAGTTGACAGTGGGGTCATCCATTTTGTTGATCAGGACAATGAGATGTTTAACTCCAGCTGTTTTAGCCAGCATAGCATGTTCCCGCGTCTGCCCGCCCTTCTCAAAGCCGGTCTCAAACTCACCCTTTCTTGCTGAAATCACCTAAAATATACCAATAAACAAGGTAGACTAGGGTAGATTTCTAGTTTGTTTTGGTGAAAAAGCTTAAAATGATTAGACTTCATCAAACCAACATTTACTAAAACATCCACAACTACCGACTCAACCCTAAAGGAACTTATATCAAGTATTTATAAAAAGTATGATGATGTTTAGTTCAGGTACACATTAGCTCTGTCAACCCTGGGGGTCTTACTCCTGTTATGAGCATGTTCACATAAATGTAGAAGAGCTGCTGCAAAGTGGCCAGTCAAAAACATGGATGAGAGCTGCATATTCTCAAAACAGATGCACTGACTTTAAAAATATAAACCAGGCTAAACACAACAGAGCTACTGCAACCAAAGATAAGAAGGCAATCTACCAACAAACAGTCCACTGTGAGAATCTATTCAGGCATGGTTTGCTCTGGCTGTCTTCTAGCTGTCTATTCTGGTAAATGAATGTTGTGTATAGGCGTTATCTGGTGTTTAAAATATTTTTTTTACCTTAATCTATCATTTCAATCCTGGTGTTGTCAAATTGACAGAGTAAATAAATGTAAATCCAGAATTAAAACTGTCGGCTTTATATGAATTTTTTTTAAGGTTGACGAGTCAAAGGCTCAAGTTCTCAAATCAGTCTCCGTTTTAAGAGCATTTATCATATCAGTAATACGGATGTCCACAAAGTCTCTTTACAATTCAACAAATTTATTATAAAAGTAATTGATGAAATAAGTAATTTCTTCTATGTAAATGGTAAATGAACTGAGCTCATATAGCGCATTTTGTGCACCTTAATGGTGCTCTAAGCACTTTACAGTTCCTCTCATTCACCCATTCACACACACTCATACACCAGTAGGCAGCTGCTGCCAAGCAAGGCATGGTATGTACTCAGTGGTTGACAAGGTTTTTAATCTCTTTGTGGGATCATGTGCAATTGAAACATTGGTTAATTTTTCTTCAATTACTGCAAATGTTTACCTCATCCTTTTGACTGAATATGTGGCACCACAACTGGATGACCTTCAACCAGTTGTAGTTCCTAAATCAAATACTTCCAGACCAATGGATTGGAAGGGATGGTCCAATACCCTGGCCAGCTCGTTCACCAGATATCACTCCCCTGGATTTCTTTCTATGGGGTTGTGTTGAAGATATTATGTATTGAACAAAGATATGGGACATCAACAACCTAAAGCAAAAGATCACTGATGCCATTGCCCCATTGATGAGGCTATGCTACAGTGAACATGGCAAGAAATCGAGTAACATCTTGATCTGTTTCATGCACCTAATGGAGCCCATATAGAGGTGTATTAAAATAGTTTTTGTAATAGATTTGCTAAATTGTAAAGAGACTTTATGGACACCCTGTACTAAGAAAAACCAAAGAGTTAATCCCTCCTGTACAGCTCTTGTTTTCTACAGAGACCTTCTCACTCTGCAAATCTGCTCACCAAGAGGTTTCTCTTTTTTTCCCCTGTGAAATCCATTAGAATTGACTGATCAGTAGTTATCTGGAGGCTGTACTTTTATAGGGTTTGGACCTAATCTGCTCTAGGGCGAGTTAGGTTTGGGTAGGTTACAATCACAATTTGTCTCAGTAAGAAGAAAACCACATCTGTGACAGTGGCAATACAGGGTTGAACCCAAGCTTCTCTCACTAACACCTTAATCCTGCCCAGTGAGAAGTGGACGATGTTACAGTACATGCAGTGCATTGTGTTTGAAGGCAGGTGTACTGAACAAAAGTTTCAGTTATAATCGTGTCAAAGTGAGAGCACCCATAAAGACCCAGTCCTACTTTTGTGGTACTTTCCAAATGAAGTTTTCTCTATTTTTAGCCTGTCTTAAATGATTTATCACAATTTATTCCAACATGCTCTGTATTTTCCATTTTTGGGTGAAAATCAAGTATTTTCTTATATTTAATGTACTGATCAGGTAGATATTCATAAAAACTCAAATTGAAGTTGAGGATTATTACATCTAAAACAGAGAAAATGGAAAAACAGAAGATGGCTGTGTTTCCACGTTCACTACGGAGCCTCTGAACATCCAAATGGGTCATATCTACTGACCCTGAAAAGTCGACAAACTGCATTTTACACTAATTATTTACAGGGATTGATAGGATTAGTGGATCAACAGTTATTTAAGTTTTTATATCAGTAAATGATTTTGGTTGCCGGTGGATGTTTGGGTCTTTGTTGATTAATCTGATGTCTGATTAAGTTGGTTGCTTGTCAATGTTACCAGAACAGCTAGGTCAGCTTGTGACGCTCCACCGATCATGTTGGGGACAAAGCTCTTGTGTCCGGGAGCATCAAGTATAGTGAAGTGTTTTTTCTCAGTCTCAAAGTACGCTCTCCCAACTTCAACCGTCTTGCCCTTGTCTCTCTCCTCTTGGTTTGTGTCCAAAGCCCACGACAGGTACCTGAGACAGCAGTTTCAAATGAATGAGCACCTAAGACGAAGCGAGTGGAAACAGCAACCAACATTTTCCTGAATAAACCAAATCACACACTGTAATAATAACCTACTGATTGACTTCAAACCAAAAAAATCCATTATTCATAACAATACATCACCTCAAACCTGGAGTTTGTGGGCATTTATCATGTCTTTCAAAATGCTCACTGTAATTCATTCAGATTAGAATTAATGCTAAACATGAAGGAAAGAACGTGTCCTCAAGAACACAAAAAAATTAAACAATAATATATTAATGCACAGTTTATATGTTGTTAAACCAAGGTTTTTGCAGGTTTCTTAAAAAGTGGTTGAATTTTTACAACTACTGCAAATGAAGAATTATTTAACTCCCACACTGGCAAAACAAGTAAGGATATGACAGAAAAGTATGCCTTGCAAAGTGTTTCTCACCATGTCTCTCTGTTCTTTTCTTTTGCTTCTCTTTCATATTTTTCCAGGGTCCGTTTGTCCACCATTCCAGTTAAGTACCTAGAAAAGAAATAAGTTCAAGTTGGTGAAACAAATCACACAGAAAAACTGCAGGCATTTGTGAGGAAAAAAGTGAAACGTAAGCTAAAACAGACAGATTTTAATTCCAGAGGCAACCTGTTGCACTGTGGATGAGTTTTTGCTAAATGCTACAACAATAAACATGAGTCAGTGCACGCACGCGCGCACACACACACACACACACACACACACACACACACACACACACACACACACACACACACACACACAC